>OY968831.1:7913394-8365629 GCA_963695495.1 Hololepta plana | reverse complement strand
TTGTGAAAATAATTAATAATAATAAAAAGTATTTATGAAAAACGAATTAATGAATTTTAATTAACATAAATAATTCAGATTGGACTATTATATTAAGTTATTATTATTATTATCAATGTAATTTGATATTCTAATTTACTAAAAATAAATAAATGGTAGCTTCTTCTTTAATAATCATAATAATCTAAGATTCCATCCTTTAAATTGCACAACGTGGATTGTAAATTAATTTTGTAGTAGAATTTTACGTTGGAACTATTTAGTGGAATCGTCCCCAACGTTTTTATAGGCTTCGCCTGCTTAATAGAATGATTTATGACTGCAGTGGCACAATATGTAATGAATCTAAAGGACATGAAAGAAGAAGAGGAAGAATTATAAACGGGAATTGATTGAAGAACAGAGTAGCCAATGTGTTTGTGTGTGATCGGCATAATAATTGTAATCAATCAAATGATTTCAGTTTTCTAAGTAATAATAAATTAGTTGCGTTCATAAGTAACAGTAAAGCGACCACAAAATTTGGTAAAATAGTCTCCTGCTTTACTAATTTCTTATTAATTCAATATTATTGATAGAAAATTGATTTACCGTATAATTGATAATCAAAAACAAATTAAACTGAAATTTTTCGTTGAAAGCGTGCTTTTTATGAGCATGAACTTTGAATATTGAATACTAATACAAGGAAATCCTCCTTTAGCTAGGTACATTGCTAAAACCAAATTTCTGTATTTTTAAAATTATGTTATAAGATACCTGGGATTTATGAAATAATTAGGGTTGGTTTCTGAAAACATATTATTAATAGTTTCCAAATGCTTTTCCTTGAAACTAAAATTCTCCTTTGCATATCCTGAACACCTTACAACAACAGCACATGTGATTTTCTTTTTTTGTTAATACTTTAACCCATAACTTTGCTTAAATTTATATTATGATTTTTTAAAGAATTTATTTTGAGATCTGCTGAAAGTGTTAATCCGAAATCGAGTCATACAAAGGTTTCCACAATTTTCTCAACGTTATAGAGGAAAGACGGCATAGGGATAATGTTTCTCAACGTTTTTCATCTCACGACAGTTTACAAACATAAATATTTTTAAGACATTCTAAAAGTTGTGTTCACGATGAATAGGGCCCACTAAATTTCGGCCACAAAAATGTATTTGTTCGTAGACGGTAAATTACTGTTTCTTTTACTAAGTGCTGTCTTTGTTAATATTGTTATCATTCATTAATGCAATCAAAATGTTCTTTAATACTGGTTAACTTTATATTTATACATTTGAAGTGTTGTCTTTGTTTAGTGCTAAATTTGTATTTTGTTTAATGTTATCGGAGAGGCTGCATAAGTGTATTCATTGATGACGGATTTTGTGTGAATGGTTATCCATCTAGATTTTGCATCAGTTCACAATTAGTTGTCGACGAAGAAGCAGCATACCCGCGGTTTTATTAGATAAATTCGCGAAAGATGAATTAATAAAGTTTTCTTTTTTTTAATATTTATGTAAATTGGGCATTTTTGTTACCATCGTAAAACAATCCCAAACAAGTTGAACGTATTGAAGACTGTTTTTTTTAAGTAATCGCCATATATGTAGTCATAGGAATTTTCAGTCTTTTAACGACAACCTGATTGGTAAGCCCTGGTTTAAGGTAATACCGAGTTGTAGGAGGGTGACCTGCAATTGCATAAAATTCCTAACTGTTCCCTATTGCTCAGTGATTAAATTTCTTACAGTTAAATGATGATTATTTCATGTTGTACCAAAAAGGGCGTATTATAAAGAAATGTAGGAAAAAGTCGTTCCTTCTAAAAGGAAATTAATCACATCTTGTTTATTTCGATTATGTAAATGTTAAAGCTTCTCGTATTAAAATGTACCTGTTCGCGTACAGGCCAATATCATTGCCTATTAATTAATCAAGAAGATGAGGGAAGAAGCAAAAGAACTTTTACCAATCGACATTGGCGAAAGAAAAATGCGTCGTCCCTTTTTTACTATCCCTTTTCATTCTCCGTTTTTTTTTTCTTCTACTCTTGCAGACATTGAACGCACAAAGCTTGTAGTAATCATACTTAGCTTCATTTATTAAGTATAAGAAAGAAACCTTTTCTTTTTCGTCCTGTTTTTATTTCTCTCCCGATATACATAAGTAGATATATATATATTAATCTTATAAAGCATTAAATGAAATGGTTTCATTCGATTGATGAGGGCGATGAATGTAAGAAAGAATAACGACGAATGAAAAGATAGATGCAAAACTCTTACTCTTTTAGCAAGAACGAGGGAGATAGAAAGTGACGTTCGGCTTTTATTTGTACGGCTTGTAAAGTTTTAGCATGTGCAAATATACACACAGAAACGTGCACGCATAAAATCCCTTCTCTCATTATCTTGTACCATTTCTAATCACGTGTTCCTTTTAATTTTATAGGTACAGGCTTATATAGCGCCTTTTGTCATTAAATTTTATTCCGTTTACTAGATGGAACAAATCCTCTAATTGCCTTCATGAAACGATTCCATAATTTTTATACGCGAAAGTTGTAAAAGTGATCGGTTCACTTCTACGTTCAAGTCTCTTATGTAAAGAATAATGGTTGCAAAAGCGAACGTAACCAGTCTATAATGTTGCTTGAAATACGGTCCCATGTGACAATTGACAAATCTCTTTTGCTTTGTTTTGGTGCCCTCAGTTCATTTAGCTCTGCATCATCGGCAGCAGAAGCGGCAGTAAGTAACATCATCGCCGTATACTACATGCCTTGCCCGCTATGCATCTTGTCCGTTTGCGTTTCTCTAAATGTTGCGTTGTTCTGTGGCACGATCGGTCTTACCTGCTGCGCTGCCACGGCGTTATATTTGCGTCCCGTAACAACATACCTTCAACTTGCATCTTGTTAGATATTTGTCTTTCTCCTCCAAGAGCTGTTGTTGTTCTTCGTCTTAAAGTTATTTTTTACTCAATCTTATTTATTTGTTTCATTATGTAAACGTACATGGGTAGAGGCTTCTTATTTATGAACGTGAGCGCATATTTTGTTTTTTCCCTTTGGCTGTGTTCTTTTATTGTGCCTGGGAAGTGTTTATGCAAAAAGTTTCCACTAATTGCCGCTTCCTTTTTTATGATATTTCGCTATATACTTAATCTTCTCTCTCATTTTTGTCGTTCACTCTAACGGCTCGACAAAAAATGCATTTTAACAATTTCCCTTTTTAATTCAATAAAATTACTGTAGCACAGTAAAAAAATGCTGTCTCGCGAGCGAAACGGTGAAGTGCCATCTGTGGATTTCCCCGTTCGCCTATTTTGCGTTTTGTAGATGAAAGGCATCGTCTTCCCTCAGTGTACGTTTCATTGTTGACTGCCGACATTAAAACCGTTTCTGTTTTCCTTATTATCATCGTTAACTACAAAAACGACCATCTGAAGAAATTAATTATCGTTTCAGGTATTTATTACACAAACTATTTCTTTCTTTTCACAACTTTCGTTCCTTCACTTTGCATAAGCGTCTTCTCGACAGCAGTTTTCAAATAATGGAACATTACGAAGCGTAAATATCAATTTTCCTCGGCTTTTTACCGTGCCGCATGTTCGCCATTCAATCTTGTTAATTTTCAGAGAGAAAGGAAAACGCCGGCAAAGAAACTGAAAATAATGGTGAAACTTTTTGAAAGTATTTTCCTAATTAAAACTCATCGCTCTATCCATTCATCATTACTTCATCATCGTCGTCGTACAAGAAAGGATACTAAATGCAATTAACGAAAACAATTTGTTTCCTTTCATTACGTCTTTACCTATACACATAGTATGTGCTTATAGTATATTGCAGTATTGTAACGATGGAAGTTTTTGCCTTTGCGAAAATTAAAAACAAAATACATAAACGAAGGGTTAATTGATGAACATATACGTTAACCCTATAGGAAAAAAGGACGTCGATAAAGAATGAGGGAGGGAGGTAAATACAGAAACGTGCATGAAGATGTTTATACAAAATTCATTACCGTTTGTGTATGGAACTACGTATGTATTTACGTTCCTCCTCTTTATTTTTGTTATTTCTTTCATTTTATTTTTGCAATTTTCCCGCAACCACGAGCCAACGTCCATTAAATACGTGGACACAAACAAATGGTAGCAAAAAAAGGAGCAAAATAATGGACGAGGACAGAAAAGGAAAGAGTTGAATTAAAAGAGAACACGAGCTGTCCAATTAAGGGCGAGTACTACTACCACTATATGTAATATACGTACTAATAGAGGAATGATAAATGTCGGACGGGCCACAAATGTTACCCGAACCGTGTGCGCAATTACACGGCAATTAATATTCTCTTGATTCAATTTTAATCCTTTTCCCTGTCGAGAGGAGTGACGTTATTGTGGAGGAGGGAGAAGAAACGCTTCAACATCGAGCGCGCTCAATGCACGCATATACGTGGTGTTTTCTAAACGTTTTCCACATGCCCAACAAAAACTTCGGGTATTCGCTTGTAGCATCACTTTGTTTACCAGACTATGCTTAAATTCGGATTGTCCCGTAATTCAAACACCGTCACAAGTTGAACAGTTTTGCGCCGCTTAATTCTTACAGTTCTAAGATTGAATGATTGTATCAATGATAAAATCTTGATGGAACATTGCATTTAACAAATGAATGTACGTGGCATGATAAAAAAGTAAGCAGAACTTTTGCATATTCATTTTATTACTGAACACTGATATTGCCCGTATTAATTAGGCACTTGGCAATTGGATTTCTAGCAAAACGTTGACACTTTAATGCTAAAACGAGACAAGATGAAATTTGCAATTTAGCAAACTATTACGATGCAAAATTCGAAATTTTGTTAACACCTCAAGGAAATATTACTAGTTAATTTTGTTTATGTTTTTTTTATACTTTGTCAATATTTTCGTCATTGATTTGCAAAGGTTTGAGACATAAACTCATAGGTTGATGTAACCAAATGCTTTTTGTAACATATTAACAAGTTCTGTACATTTCATACCAACTGAAACAAAGGTTTCAATGAAAGTCCTTTCTTTCATCATTAGAAAGATACTGTCTTTGCTTACTATTAGACAATAGTACTGTCTAATAAAATTATTGCTGCCTTGCAAACAACTAAGATCTGTGAAATTTATATAAAGGACTGCCAATCAGTAATTCCTATTACTTCGTGTCTTAAAATAATCCTTTGTAAGTTACAATACTTGTGTTATTGGGTAATTTATTTGTTCATTTATACCGTTTTATGTTTACTTCATTTACTTATACTTATACGTCGAAAATTTTAAAATACAAAATTGGCTTTTAAATAAAAGTATTTGTAAAATAACAAAGGCTTATAGGGGAGACAAAGCTGCTACAATTCGAAGACTATCAAAATCTGGTTCAGTCGAGTTTGTATCTCACTGTGAAGCCATTCATTTTATTTATTATTACATAAGTATAACATTAGTAGAATATTAGTAAAAAACTATCACTTACAATTAGTATACTTCGTCCGCAAAGTGAATTGTCCACAAACATTATCCTTAGATTTTTCAAGTAAAATATTATTATACAAAATATCGATATGACATGGGTCGTCGAGAAAGACGTTTGTAATTGACCCATAAAACAGATGAAAAAGACAGTATAGGCTTTCAATAATTTAAGACCAAACCAAGCTGAAGCGAAATAAACAACACAATAAAGTTAAATAAACTGTGTACATACATATTTATTTGATCAAACCACGTATCTTTCATTCTATTTTTTATCCAATTTTTACATTATTCTTTTTTTAGTGTAGTTTTCTGTTCAGGAAACGAAAATATCAACCTTTGTCGAGAACTCTGCAACTGGTATTATGTGCATTGGTATAATCCTTGTTCCGTTTCGCAAAATAAGCTTAACGGAGAAACTTTTCTACAGAGCAAAACGAATTTCGTACTCGTACTAGGTTATCATCATCATCGGCCGCGTCGTTGTCTGTCGTAAACGTTTGCGTTCGTGGAGAATAGGAACGTTCGTCAACAAAACGAGCGGTAACAATGAAGGTAATGAGAGCATAGGAAATCGTTGAGCGAGCGAGGAAAAGTGGGTGGCGAAGAAGTTAAAGAGTGGAGCGAGCGAAAAGAGCGCCGTTGTAACACCGAGAGGCGACGATAGGGAAAAAATAAATAAATAAATGGGAAAGGCAGTGCGAAAGAAAGAGAAACGTAATCGTGTAATTACAGATAGGGTAACACAACAACTGTCACCGCTCCCGCGATCAATCTTTGTCGCTCGATAAATGTAATTAAGTGGCGGACGTTCGTAGTTTCTTAACAATCGCAAATCGTGCACAATAAAAATGGTTCTTTTATTATTCCGCGACGCGATTCATTTTCGCACGAGAAATCGATAAATAATTCACTTCAACCGTCCGTAATGATGGCAAAACCGAATAACAACGAAGCAAGAGGACGACGACGGGGATCCGAAGAATTTGCATGCTGAAACTATGTGTTTCTTCTTCGTGTTTTTTTCCCTTTATTTCGCGTCCTCCCCGTTTAACAGTCGCCCATCACAGAAATTAATTTCAACGTGATTCTTTTCTCTCTTCACCCGTTCCGCCATTGTGTCTCATTCGAATATATGAGCCGGTCCGCGGAATTAATAGTTGTCGGATTCCGCAAGCGTTTACTGCCGGACACATCAGATTAGAGACATTAACAGTCCCGGCATCAACATTAATTTCATTGTTTATGGATACCGCTGGACAAAATATTTCTTTTCTTTCGCTTCTTTTTCTCCGACGTCCTTTTTTTTTATTTGTCTTCGTCTTATTCAGTTTATCTTTCACCGTTTTATTTTTGTTTGCTTTTGAATTGAATCACCTCGCAAGTACAATATACATATATACATATTGGCTTTATTTCGCATTTTTGTTTTTGTTTGCCATTTATCTCTCTCTCTCTCTTTCTTTCAGAAAACCTCTTATAACACATGTATTCGATAAGTTTATAATTGTATGTGTATCGAAGAGTCGGACGGACGGACGGATGGATGGATGAATCTGTGAAACTCTTTTCTCAACATACGTGTACACAGCGACTTGTGTCTAATTCATCTGATAGAAACTTCTTCGCTCCACCTTTCCTTCTGCAACATTTCACATCTTCGTTTCCACTCTTGCGATATTTCCTTTCGGTACTACTCCTCACTACATTTGTAAAACGTCTGCGAAAACTGTCACCGGCTAAACGATACGGTATTTATGCACCTTGTAATTCTCCCGCAGAAGATGAAGAAACAAAAAAGTGCAAAGGAACTTTTCAATGATCGGTTCGGACGATCGCGACGAAGTTAAAGGGAAAAAGAACCGTACATAATCTTTAGAGGGAACAACTTTGTTCAATTTCGTTTCAGTAAATTTTCATTCCGCTCCTTCGTCTACCTTATATTCGCCTTGTTGTTCCCTTTCCCTCTTACTCTCAGCGTTATTGAGTACTACCGACAAGAAATTTATTCCCCATTCTTTTACATATTCTTTTAATGTCGTTCATGCTGATCTGTTAATTATAAATCATTGATTGAACGAGAGGTATTGTGATAAAATGTTACACGAAGTGGTGGAAAAGAAGAGAGAAAGAATCAAGTGAAATTTTTACGAGAAGAATACACGGAGTAAATCTAACGAATTTATTGACTCCGTTAATTAACTATAAACAAATATAGAAAGCCGTTGACAAATTGTGTGAATAAATGGCCTGAGATGGTATCTGATGAAAATCAATTTGCGAATAATTACAAGTTGTCAATTAGCTGCGAGTGTGTGATGTTGCACATTGGATTGGTATTCAATTTAATCTTTCTCATAACGAATATAGCGCCTTAATAACTCATTATTTTTTCCGCCCATTTCGAGTCGTAGATACGCCACTGGTGTTATTTTAACTAGTATTATAAACAATATAGATATGCACGCTTTAAAAGTATTTATCACGTATAAATTACATTTGTGCACGTAACTTTGTATGGGGTTGAAAATTATTGCATCATCTAAATGAAGAAGATGAGAAAAACGAGGAATTCGAATTACATTCAGGTAATGGTCGTCGTTCCTATAAGACGGAATTTAAATTAATAAATAATTGAAAGTGTTTCATATACAAGTACTTCTGTTATAACGTACATTCATTTCTACTCTATCGCTAAGGGAGACTTTAATCGCTGGCTACTTAACCTGAATCACATGACGTTCGTTTACTTTTCCTGCTAAATAAATTTCTAAAACCAACCTAAGGATCTTATGTAATCTATTACCTCATTGTTACCACCAATTAGTGAGCCAAGAAAGTTAATGTTAATTAGAAATTATGGGGGGTTAAACAAAATTAATTAATTTCCATCTAACAAAAAACTATTGCTACTGTCTTCACGTTTAAAATTACCATTTCTAAATATTGTTGCAGTTAAAAGGTTTGAGTCTCATCCATCATTAATAATCGTTTATAGGTTTTCTACAACACGATTTCGACAACACTATAAGAACTTCCTGGAACCACACAAATAAGGTTTTTGTATTTACTGCATAATTGGCATAATGGGATCATTCCATATTTTGTCTTTCAAGAAAATTTTATTTAAAAAAATTCTAGTGTTTGTTATTACAGAAGAAGCTAATTTGCGCTTTACTTTTTTTATTGGCATGTTAAACAATGCGTTCTTTTATATTTAAGTGCAATTTTTTGAAAAATTAAGTTTTAGTCGCCACCTGTGAACTAATGAAACTAAAAGAAAACTAACAAAGATTAAGTGCAAATTTATTTAAACGGATATAAATATAAAAAATGTTGATCGTTGCTAAAAGTCAAACATTTAAGCGTAACTACAGTTATTAAGAAAAAACGAAAGAAAAAATTAACGTCTGTAAAGTTGTATTTTCTTCCCTTCAATTTTGTGGATAACTTTTGTTTCAGTTTGAAAAAGTCTTTGTTAAAGATTTTTTCATTTCACAGAATATTACACTTTCTAGAAATCCATATACTTTGTTGGATGAGGGTTCTTACTTGTAAATCGTCTTTTGTTAGAATTTTCTAATATTCAATTACCAGTTTTGATCTGATATCCTTGTTAAGAATCAAGTGGAAATCTACAATTGTTTGGACTCAAATACATTATTATGTCGAAATACTTTAAACCTTAGCAGATTAATTGCAATTGATGTATGCGTAATCGCTTTAATTTTCATTGGAAATTTACAATCGCGGGGAACAGCGTAGACGATGAAGAAGTGAAACGAAACGAAATGCAAAAATGTGTTGTTTTTATTCGATGGACGACCAAATAAGTATAAGTGCGTGTATGTAAAAGTCTGTGTGTGAAGAAGACGAAGAAGAAGCGGAGAATTAAAAAGGTACATCAACAAAAAAAAAACGAAAAGACACAGAGAGAGAGAGAGAGAAGAAAAGAAACAAGAGAAGGAATTTTATATCGATGTTCTCGACCGTATGTATTTACTCCGATTTAATATGCACGGAATGTATTCTTTGGCATCGACTAATGATGTAATTACCGGTCGGTCATTGTTTGGTTTCGGATGGACGCTATTTATCTTTTCAAATTCATTTGCATTCACTTCTTTCTTTATTTCTTTCTTTAGCTTCTTTCTTTTCTTGTTTTCTCTCATTTCTTTTATTCGGTCCCTTGTTTTACGAATAAGAGATGAAAAAAGGAACAGCCACATATACATATATGTATATGTATAAGCTCAAAATACATAACACAATTTTTAATTCAATCGATAGTTTCCTGGAGTCCTTTCTTTTTTTGCCGTTACTTTCAATTATTTCTCTTCAAAATTTTTCATTTTTTGCCATTAAATAAGGTAATTTGTAAAATAGACACGTTTGTGCAAATCTCGCATTATCGTAATCAAATTGCTTACTATTAATCACTTCCTATAACTCAAAAAATAAATAATTTTCGTGTCTCTCTCGCACGTATAAAATCATTTTTCTTTGTCGTAATTTTTAGCTAAGAAATTATATTTTTCTACCATTATATAAATCTTCTTTAGCCAGCGAAGAAGGAAAGAAAAAAATCGAAAATTATTTATTAATAGCGAAATCAAATGGCATTGTGTTCGATAGTTTGCAGAAATTTTAACGTAAACTAAGCTTGATTTAATGCCACTTAATTTTATTATTACATTCACAGCGGGTAATCGGTACCTACCTAATAGACAATTCGCATTATAATATACGTTAAGTCCAAGTTGAAGAACGAATTGTATGGATGATTATTATTATTAATACAACGTTAGTCGTTAGGAATACACAGTGTGGAGATGGCCTCATAAAATTGCAACACGTTCGTTTCATACGAATTCTCTTTGGATTCTCGTCTTTTATTTTTTCCTTGTTAACTCTTCAACTTCATCAATACTTTTTTACAATCGTCAATAGTAATTTCTTCCTCATCGCGTACGATTAGAAACCATTCTTTAAAGCAACGCTTATTTCAGTTTTAATTTGAGGTTTTTACTTAAACTAGTAATACAAAGATTTTTTTTTCAAATGAAAAAGAGAATCAAATGGACATAATTCAGTAGGTGCGGACATCCTTGCTCATGGTCCAACTAGATTAGCATACGAACTCAATGAGAATACGACGTACTAGTTTTTCCCACCATCTCTCTCATTTGATAAAAGTCCAAACGGTTTTCTTCTTACATACACTTACCACTCTAACTACTATTACTACTACTACCACTTTTCTCTTTACTCCACATACATAAACGTATTCGGATCTACCATTATTTCTTTTTATACCATCAAGATGAATCTAACTTTAATGCAAACTTATACGATTGCTTGTACGTTAGACGGTTTAAGAGCGAGATTTTCTCGTAATTTTTTTTATCTAGCGTTGTGTTGTTGTTAATTCTTGCCGATGATTTAATATACAATCAGTTTGCTCGTTTGAACACATTAAAAGGTAGAACAACAACAACCGTGCAAACTGAGCAAAACTTGCCAGTGAATCTTGCATATTACTTCTTCTTCAGAAAGATGTTAAGTGTAGTTAGACTTGGTGTTGGCGATATGCGTGAAGAAGTGATGAAGAAAAAGAGGAGGAAGGACGTTATCATCTAAGTTAAGCCAAGAAGGAAATGTATTTATATGCACGTACATGCAACGATCTTTTTAATATACAGAAAATCGCTTTGCAAATATAAATGAATGAATTTAATTATGGTTTCTTCTGGTCCGGCCTCCTCATAATAAACGCACGTTAAGTTCGTTTTATTTTCAACAACAAAAAATTAAATGAATAATAAGTCGGTACCTTCACATTTAATTCGATTTATTCGCAATAAGTTCCTCGTGTAGGAAAGATGATGAGGAAATGTAAATTTTTTAAAAACCAAACATGGACAAAAATATCAAAGAGATTTTGAAACCGAGTCAATAATCTTTCGTTCCTTTTATTACATTCGATTCGTACAGTATCTTTGAAAAATCACTTCCGTATTGTAAATCTTTCCGATGACATTCATCTTATAAAACAGTTATGCGATAGGAATCGGCAATTGTAATACAAAACGATTGCATAGTATTATGTAATGATACTTTTCTTTTCCAAAATGATTTCCTCGATTTTATAGTTTCCGAAATTTATTGTTATGCGTTATACACTTCCGGAATAATAATAACGATAACAGGAACACACAAAAACTTTACGTTGACGTCGGATATACTAAAGAGTAAAAGTTATAAAGAACGGGGAACAAAGAGGGTTGAATCGCGTGGAAGAGGCATCCTCGCAGTTTTTATTGGAAAATACGTTTTGTCTTGCGAATCGCTAATATTGATTCTGTTTCGTTAAAACAACAATCGGAGTTAAATAATTTTATCTCATCTTATTTGTCTCTCGTCCGCCCATATAAAATTCTACTACTTAATTATTTATTTAATCCCTTTTATTTGTCTAAGCGTAAGAGAATAAGAATGATAATGTAAATTTTAACTTGTTCTCCCTTTTATCTTTTTACCCCTGCACTTTGTATCCACGTATACATGCATGTATAATAACAGTTGGGCCGTATTAAAATTAACCTATGGTAAAATGGTGAGTAGCACTATTCGTTTTCTCTCACTCCGTAACACGTTCTCATTTGTTCTCTCTCTCTCTCTCTCTCTCTCTCTCTCTCTCTCTCTCTCTCTCTCTAGTTCTGTAATGTACATACATAGATAATATATTTTCATAAAAGGAAACACAACGACGAGCCCCCCTCCGGCTATTATTTGCAAACTTTAAAACAAATGTTTATTCTAAAATCACACAACATCAAAGCGAAATAATGACAGAAGAGAAGCCATTGTTTATACAATTTTGTATGCGCACACGTACATACATAAAACCAACGAACCAGGAACGAAAGGACGAAATCGATGTGGTTCGATTAATGTTAGGCTTAGATGGACAATTATAGAGTAAAACTTTACTATTTCAATTTTAACCAGAAAATCCTTCCTTGTTAACATTGCAATGAAAAGTTATTCTTGCGCCCGCTGAAGACTGAAAAAATGAACAACATCATTATGAATTATTTTGATATGCGATCATTCTACGAATTAACATTCGGAATCCGAAATATTTAAAGCATTCTCATTAGTTTTTGAAACCTCCGTAATTCTATCCAGATCTGCATAAATGTTAATGTCCTACTTTCTCCATTGTTAAATTAAAGACTTCATCGAGACTAACTTGCAGATCAGTAGAATTTAACATTTGCTTTATGGTTTAAATTTGTAGTTACCGATGCAAAATGGCAATTCTTTCAGTTATAATCTTTCAAAATGTAATTCATCATAATGTTTTATTAAGTCATAATTAATCTTTGTTTCCTGCAAATCATTCTAATGGTTTGGATAAAATTTTAAACCATTCCGGATTATAGACTTGAACAGCAGAAATCTGTCCAAACCGTGCCAGATTCCGAATTACCTACTGAAGTGTCCGAATAAACGCATGGATAAGCAAGATTATGATTTTAATAATTTGTTTTACATTCACATCAAACTTGCTGCCATTACCGCTGCTAATTACATGATGCAATTTTTAAAGCGATAATTTTTATGCCGGTAGATTATTATCGTCACAATTTAATAAATTAATAACAATTTCCAATCTCCGGATCGAATTGAAATCATTTGTACGTGTTAGCTATGGAAGCCGACGAGGGTTGGAATTAAATATAATGCAATGTATTTGTTTATGTTATAAGGGGTGAACCAGTATAAAACAACTATTGCTACCCTCTACTACTATGTATTACATCATTATAAAGCAAGTGAGTTTTAGTTTGATAGTCGAGAGTGTTAGTAAGAAGGGCTCCCATATGCAGATATCTGTACATAGTTAAGTTAGCGAATACCTCTGGAGATTGCTTTGTGATTCCCGCTTGTTCCCCGAACGTATGCTTCAATTAATTTTGACATAATTTATAGGGAAATGAATGCATCGCACTCCCTTTCATATACAGTACATACAAGTAGTTTGCATCGGATATGCGTAAGTGAAATACGGACATGCTTTTTAAAGAATAAGAGAAAAACGGCGAGTCCTTTTATGACGACGATCAGTTTATAGTTCATTTTAAATTATATCGCTTTTGCGAATAAAAACATATTAAAAGATGGTGCGTGGAAGAAGAGGAAAAGACGATGAAGAAAATGAGACAATTAATTGCGAAGAAAAAAAGATGAGGAAAGAAGCAAATGATGTTTCATAACAATATTAGTGTTTAAGAATATTTAAAGTGAGATTTTTAAGTGGCCGCCGCTTCTCCGTTCGTTCGTTCCTTTTTCTTTTTTTTTTTCTTCTTCGGGTATTTTAACCGAGACCAGAATAAAGAATGAGTTATATAAGACGAAAAAGAAAGGAAACATTTTAAATCCAATTCCACGTTTAATGAATAAGAGAGAGGCTAAACGCTTTACCATCATTATCATCAATAATTCTTCGAGAAAGACGAGGCACCGCATTTCTTTCCTATCTTCATTTCTTCCATCGTCAAAGTCTCTGCTTTATTTAGACGTATACGCGTGTATAAAGTTTGCGTGGAAATTTTCTTGCGTTATTTTAATAGTCAAGTTTACATTTTGGAGATGGTTCGAATGTTGTTTTAACAAGTCGCACACAACGAAACAAAAATTCTCCATCTTACTCACTTACTCTCTCCCTCTCGCCGTTTCTCTTCTTATCGCATCTAATAGGAGAACTTAAATGCGCATATCTCCCTCGCAAAATACAGTTAGCAGCTCTTTAACATCCAAGACCGAGAAACATCTTCTTTGATGTTACTTCAGCATTAATTAGCAAACGACAAAATTGTATTTAAACAATGGCACTAGTATTGCGTGTCCCTTATATCGTAAACTTTATCATTACTTTGCATGCATGGTAATTGTGTTTACCCGAAAAATAAAAGCTTCAATGCTGACAAACGTTTCGTATTTGCATTGACAAAATATCAAATAAGTAAAAGTTCGGAGCAAACAAATAAAATTAATTACTTCAAATTGAAACGGCGAACCAACTTTTGGCGTAAACACCGTATACAATTGAAGGCGTGTTTGATTCATTTAGAAAAAACGAACTATTACAAATACATTCATAATTATTATTGGAAAGGTATAATTAATGTTGGCAAACACGCATCACACAATTTAATGTTCTTTTATAGCAAACTAGTGGTATGCATTCAAACAGGATTCTCTCTCTGGGTTTCTTTTTTAATAATAATTACATTAAAGTTTAACGAGGTAGTTCCAATTTTCGGGTAATAAATCGTGCGCCTTTTTTGATGGTACATTAAACGAAGAAAGGAATGGTGAAGTGAGCAAGTTAACTAATAATGAGTAAGAGATGATTACATACAGAAAAAGAGAGAGAGAAAAAAAAAACAACGTCGAGATCGTAATAAAATCAAATCAATAGATTAGAGAGAAAGTTTCGTACTAAATCACGATTTATTACCATCATCAAACGGAAATTGAAGATGATTTCACTACGCCTAGCATTTTTTATTATTATTATAACTTTTCTCCGTTTAATTAACACACAAAACTATTATAAAAACGAATCCAAAAGCTAACTTCGAAACTAAATTAATTGCCAATATTATTCGTTACAAAGATTTTTTATAATTGCTCTGATTATATTTATTGTTGGCCCCTTTTTATATTCATTATTTACCTCGCTCTCACTTTGGCATTTCTTCTATAAAGTTTCAAAGGCGAGAACAAAACTTTATTCATAATTATATAAAATGGTAACTTTAATTGCTGCAGCTAATATGAAGTTGTTACGCTTACGCGCAATTGCTGAAAAAAGGCTGGCAATGAGAGGGAAAATAAAGAAAAGAATAAAACGAAAGACAAATGATAGAATGGCATTGCGTGGGCGAGAAGTAGTCGCGCGCAATGCGGGTTAGATATAAAATTGCTATTGTCCGGTGTAATCGTTAAAAGGCGTAAACGATTTGAACAACACTACAAGTAATGTGTTGTTAGTTTTATCCAGTTTCATATTCATTTTTACCCCTCTGATTAGTAGTATTTGGGTACGATCATAAACTTAGGAACTAGTTTTTCGTCTAGAAATGTGCAAACAAAATTTAGTTAGTTGATGTTAATTGCTACAGAGCACATGAAATTTGCTTGATGCATTCTTTCATATTTGTGCGAAATTGGATTTTGCACTACATTTAATTTCTTCCCGAACTTATAAAGAACTTTTCGGCACGAACAATTTTTGTTTGTCCTACGAAATATTTTTCTCGAATTCAACTCTGAATCGGTGTTACTCAAGCAAACTTTACTAATTAAAATTCATAGCGAATGATGGTTTTTTTTTAAATTACGATTTAGTAATAACGAGGTGGGAAAAAAATCAAATAAGTAAATTTAATGACAATTTATGTTGAACACTTGGACAGAATCACAAAATCGCAACCATTTATATTTCGGTGCGTTTTCACGGGAACAAAATTCGAATAAAGAAATGGTTAAAATGCCCATCGAAATACTTTGACTAATAATATCTTTCAATTGTTTTCGTTGTTTTGATTTAAAATTCTAAACTTTAAATTATTTTTAAATAAAGCCAACGAAATAATTAGCTTCAAGTTTAACCCGAGAGCATTAACTGCGGCATTTTGGAAATGTAGAACAATTTAAGGCTATTAAATTTAACTTTGGATAAAGGTCGATTTGGAACGAAAAGTGAAAAAGAAAACTGTTATCGATATTTAACATCTTGGTTCGATGATTAGAGGTAGATTAAGAAATAAGATTTTCAAAGTACACCTGTTTTTTATTTTATTGCGCCGCATACATTTTTTATACGATATTTTAGGAATTAAATATCGATTTAATTACGATCAAGATTGGGCGCTCACGAATTATTTCAAGTATTTGATCCAATTTGAATAACATTTAAAAAGTTAAACGTTATTTGGACGATACGATTGTTTGGAGACTAAGATAATAGAAAAGTTATACGTAGAATATATACAAGGTAAAACAAAACAAATGAAATGGTGGTCATTCTTCGGTTTTACTTTGAGTTCACTTCTGAAATATTTGACTTTAAGCAATGATATTATTACATACACAACAAACAAGTACGTATTAGTGTTAGTTAATACTTTAAACAACTTATGTTACATATGTAAGGTGTTGAGAAGACGCCGTTGTATCTTCAGATGGAACAGTTAAGGGGGAAGTATTTTTAGAGAGAGAACGGGTTTGTTTAGTATCATCTTAAGGAACATTACCGATCCTTTTGTCTGGATACTCTTCTTCGACAAAACTCTTATTATTTTTATTCCGAGTTTATACAGAACATTTATTTGTGGGAAATAGAGAAAAGAGAAACGTGGTGCTGATGTGTTATAAAAGAAACAACAATATAAACACAAAACACTTTTACATTTTCCTTTTTTTTTTAATTTTCTCTACACATTACATTTATTGCTCTTAACTATTATAGTATACATAAATAAACGAGTACAAAACAGCCTTTGTCCTTTTTAATATTTCAGTCCAACATTTATGCACCTCGTTAATTCTTCAGTTTCTTTTAGTATTTGCTAAAACTTTATTTGTTTTATCGTTATTATTGTCGGATTAAAGTGCAACTTTTGTCTATAAAAAGTAAAGAGAGAACAAAATAATTTATTAAACGAAATATGTGCATTTTAACAAAATACAATTTATACGTAAAATAAATATGACCGCATATAATTCTTTTCCTTAACTAAATTAACCACAAAATATAACTCATTCCTTCACCTTCTTCTTACGAGTCCTCTCTTTCCTTTATTTCGTTGTTGTCTTTTAATTTTGCTGCATCGCATTGTTTGGCTTGCGTGACTGTAAAATCGTTTCATTTAAAACCGTCCAGTGCAATTTTTTCATTATTCGCCGATGCGTGAGTGTATTATTAGACATTAACACGCTCCATATACATACAGGATACGGGATGTCACTGTTAAATATTTCAATTCCTACATAATGGAATGTCTGAATGGGAAGCATACGAATATGTATCAAATATGCAAAATGACATTTTATTAAATTGGGAGATTATTTTCAAAGAATGCAAAGTTTATTCGGTTACGCTGTTTCATTTTAAACGCATAACACTCCGTATATTATTTTACTGAGCAGTAAATACAACTAAAATCTTCACGATCTTGATTAACGCACCTTCTTGTTATTCTCTTATGTTTTTTTTTGTGTCGATCTTTAAAATTCTTATTTATTAATTTTTCGTTTGATTACAAAAAGAAAGGGACTCATCATCAACATCATCGTAGAATAAGAACTCCTCCCTCTCGTCGTAAAATCAGTTATTCTTGCCCTTCGTTCAATCGTCTTTAAGTACATCATCAATCTCCAACACGTTATTCCCAATTAATACGTTTTATTTGAATCCTTCTTCTTTGTTTCATTCAAAACGATTATGACCCCCCATTAACGTCAAGACGTACGTTTAGTTAACGGGGGTATGTTATCATCTAAGAATAAATAAAATATCTATACGGATTAATTAGAGAATAAGAGGGATATGAGAATGATTATTTATAAAAGCAGGCGAAGAATGGAAATTAAAACAAAGAAGAAAAACAAATTAGAGGCGCAGTGGTACGATAATAATCCTAGTTCCTGTAATAAGGAAACGAATTGTTTATAGTGTTGTAATAAAAAGCAGCAGGTGTCAGAGTGTACCTTCTGTTAGAAAATCCCATGATTGTCTATGTTAGCATTTCTACAACTAAGAGGACTAATTTGAAGGGAAAAGGTTTTAAAGACGAGATTATTGGGCTCGTCCTTTTTTTAATGTTCTCCAAAGATCTAAATTAAAATAATTAAAATGAACGAGATTAATAACAATTCCTTTTATGCTGCTTTATCTTCAAGCTATTTATTTGTTTAATTTTGAAAGATATAAGAGAAATTCTTTCGTTGGGCATAATAATTTATATAATAATGTATCGTTTTCAGATACGCATTATTATTAGTATTAACGAAAAGAGAGAAAGAAAATAGGCATTATAGAAAGAAAATATTTTAGGTTACACACATACGAGTGCTCTAATAGTATAAAACAAATTTACATCCGAAGCAATAAGTTGACATGTCTCCACTTATCTAAGCTCTCATAGCTAGTTGGCTTAAAGGAACGGGAAGAAGAAGAAGCAGGAAAAAAGAGAAACAAAAGAAAAAGAATGTCCTTATAAGTATTTAGATTGTGGAGCTGAGTTGGAGCAAGCAAGAATGGATCCCATTGCCATCAAAGGGGACCGACAGATTTTTCTTGTTCTTATAAGACAATGTTTAAAAGAAATTGTGTGTTGTGTGACTTCTTCTAACATTCTCTCTCTCTCACACTCACTCTCAAATACTCTTTTCGTTTCCTCTTTCTCTCGCACAACTCTTTCGTAATAATATAATAGGAAATACTTTAGATTTTAATTTTATTTATACCGCTTATAATATTAAAATAACTGTAACCGTTCCTCCCATTATTCAATAACGAAAATGACCGTGGTGATAGTAGTAGTAATACAGGAAATTACTAATTTTATTCGGTTTCGCTTTGTCTACGAAGTGGTAATAGCACCTTTTAAAGGACGATAATAATTATAATTAATTTACATAAAATAAATTGTAATGGTAAAAGTTTCAAGGAGCCCGATCCTCTTCATCGTTCCTTTTTGAATTTACCGAATCAGTATTGAATGAAACGAATGAGAGAAAAGAAAACCAATTATCATAAGCAATTAAAACCACTACAACTGCAACTAACAAGAGTATTATTACTGGAAATCGAAAATTATTTTGTTCCATCTCGCTTTTATTCATTCATTTCTTTTTCGTTTTTTGATGGCAGTAATTAAAAACTCTTTAAGGAAACGAATTCACATTGTGCTGCTCGGTTCCCTTTCGCCTACCGACCATTTCTTCATCATCTTCTACGACTTTAATCATCATCATCTTAAAGTTTCCAATGTAGATCTTTCTAATTGTCTCGTTAATTAAATGGGTTGTATTTAGCTAGATTCAAAAGGGGAATCGATTCCCGAACAAGAGAAGAAAGAGATGTTGCGTTACGTAAATGAACCGGCGGGAACGAGGAAACGGAACGGAATGAAGAGGAAGAAGAAGGAAATCGGTTTTTCTCTTCTATTCAATCGTTATTATTATTAAAGGCGCAATTTTCTTTTCTTTAATGTTGTTCGTACGTATTTTTCTCCATTCCAAACGAACGAATTGAACGAAGAAGTTTGTATTTTCCCCTCCGTCTCCTCCCTTTCTGTTCTTCTTTTACCAAGTAACTTTTTACAAAGGTTGCGAAACAAAATTGTACGAGTTATATAGATTACTAAATGCTGTTGCGTAGTATTTGTGAATAACTAGATGGGATAAAGAGAAAAGTAATGGCGAACGAGCGAGTGGAAAGCAAGTCAGCCGCATTTATATATTGGATATTTACATTATAACGAATGTTTCGTCTTAATAAAAAGCAAACGTTAAAAAGGAAGAAAGTAAACAGGCGAAATAATAATTTCAAATTGGAGCGTTGTATTTTCTCTCAAAGGATGACTTCTCTCCCGTTTCGAACAAACGCCTGTGAGGCTTTCCATTAACTTCTTTGAGTTTTCCACTTTTTTTTCACTTGCCATCTCCTTCTACTTCATCGTTCACGACTTTCGACGCCCATAAGTAAGTAAATCTTTATAAGACGGTAATCTCCCCTATACTTGTACCGTTTCACCTTTACCTACCTTCCACGATAAACTCGCTCTCCCGTACTTGACACAAAGTAAGTTGCAATTTCGCTCTTGATAATTTCCTTTCTCGTCATTGGTTCCGGTTTATTCTTCTTCTCCTCGTTCAATTTTATTTGATTATTCTTTACTCGATGGTTCTACGATCAAAGCTTTCTATATTTTTTTTGATTGATTTTCATTCTGATTAAAACAATAGTTTTAGTTTTATTCATTTAATTAATCAATGTGACGATAACGAATTTATTGTTCGTGACGTCATAATGAAAAAAATGTCCAAAGGAGTTTCAAGTAAAATATTCATGTAAAGGGATTCCATTATTTTCATCTATCAAGCCGCAAGCGTAACAATAACAAAAAGAATATCCGCTTTTTAGTCTACTTACTACTGTTAAAAACCGGCCACGGTAGCCGGTATTGTTGTTGATGACGATGAAAAGAATTGCCAACACAAAGGCAAATGGATGCAGTTCAATGCTGACTGACTGACACATCATTAATTATTTTGTGTTGAATCTTATATCCAAAACATTATATCATCTCAACAAATAGAATTTAACAAAATATCGTATTGTTGAAGATGTATAATAAGTAAGAAAAATTTGGACGACTTTTATTTTTCGGTTGCCCTCTTCTTCTTTCTTTGATCTCATTATTTGCGCGCACATAATTCCTCCATACATATTGATCCATTCATAGTTACCCCTGGCACATTTATACACCTCGAAACTAATGTATCAAATTATAATATTAATAGGATGCGACGTTTAAAAAATAAAAGTATCATTTCTCAAGATTACAATTTCAATTCTAAACGAAATCCTTACAATTATAATTTAGGACTTATGATAAATTGAATTTCTACGATTCAAAAAATTCATTTCTATTTCATCATTATTATCATTCTTTAGAGGATTTAATGTCGCAATTGTGTTTTCACCAATTGTTATACGTGAATAGCATCTGCTTCAAAATGATATTCGTAGTTGAAATTAATGAAAAATAATTTGAATTGCTCGATTGATATAAAGGAGAAAAAAATAATAATAAAGGGATTCTTTTTTTGCTTGCGTTACGTCTAATCCATTTACTTTTTCTTTTCTTTGTTGAAAACTACAAACAGTTTCGTTTCGTTTCATATAACTCATTTCAATTTTATTTTAATTTTTTTGCGCTCCTTTAATAAGTAAGATATTAAAGAAAGGACAAGATCGTAAATTAAGAAACAGGAAATCGGCAATGCACAATTTAAGATATAACATCCAATAAATAAACCGCGTGTGTAGATTATTATACCTGTATAATAAAGTTACTCGGTGCGTATTGAAACGTGTTGAAATTATATGTAAAAAGGAAGTATTTTACTGCGTTTTATAAAGTTGTATTTTAAATGAACCACTCTTATTATCGTTATTAATATAAGGTGTGAAGAAATGAACAAGTGCAATTATAATTCTGGAAGCGTACCTACTAAACTGGCCACTACATAAAAGATAATAAATTTAACGTAACGGAAAGGGCGAATAAACTTTATAAAATAATTTACTTCAGTAAATGAAAATTTTGTTTAAGAACGATTTTTTTAAGAGGCCAAAACCTCTTTTGGAAAATCATTTTAAAAATGAGGGGAAATCCTACGGCAGTAAAGAATTTATATTTACTATTTTAAGAAGAACTCGGCTCGTAAAACGTTCTGATTTATTTACGTTAAAATAGAAGTACACAAAGAGCAAAAAAAAGAAATTCAACTTTTATGCACTCAATCATCGACATCGAATCAAAACAATTCCACATGTTTCACTCGTTATCATTTCTATTTCTTACTTGACGGAGGGATAAAACGCAGTTTATGTACTTCTTTGTTTCACACATACAATGCAATCAACGCGATCATTTGGAATCATCTAAATTAAGGAACCTATTATGGTACCTAGAGAAGAACAGAGCAGTATATCTCTTCTTCTTTTTTTCTTCTTCTTTCAAAACAAAACACATTATAAATTACGAGCATGCATGCAATAAAAAAGGAAGAAGAGAAATAGACTGAACAACACAGTATAGGTAAACGTGGTACTGAAGTAGGCATTCGTTGAATATATATTTTATTTTACTCACTTGCACTTCTTCCCTTCTATACTTCTTCTTACATGCTTATTTATTTTCTACAACTACCACGACTCCTCTCCTATTTTATTGAACAGACACTAAACTACTTATTTCATAGTAGTTTTTAACTGACAATATTTCTTCGGTGAAAGAAACGAAACAAATAGTAAAAGGAGTCGGTTAACTATTTTTAACGTTGAAATGGAATTTCAAATAATCGTCTAAAAAATATATAACGAAGGCAAACGAATTACAAAGAATATAGAATAACTATTCTAATACCTTTTGTTTACCAATAAACATAATTAATTCAAAAAGCATATTCCCATACATTACTTATTACTTGAAGTTGTGTATGAATATTCGATCAACTTGTGCCGCATTTTCTTTAACAGAAATTCTTAATTAAATAAACAAATCAATATTATCGATAGGAGACCACGAGAACGTATCATCTGGTTCTATTTTAATTATCTAAATAAATAATCGAACAGAGCGGACAATTTAAATTTCGTTAGCGTGTGTGTGTCTAAATAATTATCTTTAAAGCACGAAGAGTAAAGTAAGAACGGAATAAAAATAAAGGAGATTCGTTTCAGTTCATCAGATAGTTAGATAAAGAAGCAGATTAGAAACGAAAACATCCAGCAACGGATAGAGGACGAAATTAATTTTAGTGTTCCGAAAGGTAAAAGAAGAAAGTGAGTAAATAAGAGACAGCGACATTTAATTGTTTGTAGAGTAACAATTAAAAATCGATTTATAATCTTAATTTCGTCTGTATTACAGCTATAAACTACTTTATATGCTGATGAATAAAATAATGGTAGAGAAAAACATGGAAACTGTAAAAGATTTTTATGGAAAAAGAATTATATTCATCTAATCTATTGCCACCTAGTAAGACGATTTTGTTACTGTTGTATTTCGTGTAATCCCATTTACAAGTGGAATATATTAAAATTAAGAAAAGAAAAGAAAAAAAAAATAAGAAAGAGAAGAAGTAAAATGTAACCCAAAAAATACAAGATACTTAAATGAATCTCGGGCTTTCTTTAATTTACTTTTTTCTTTTCGTATTCATTTTCCACCAAAATGAAGAAAATTGTCAACAACTACTCCTTTTTATCTTCTTATCTTTAACATAGAACGTTGTATAGGAAATAAGCATAATGAATACGTAACAATAATAATAAATTATGTCTATTGAATACACTTTTTTCCGTTTATACATTTTAAGAGTAAAACATTTAATTAGAAATTGAATTTATATAACGAACACTGGCGGTCCTCGCTTCTGTTCCCATCGTTTATTAAAATAAAATCCATTATTTTACTTTTTTTGTTGTTTTCTATGGTTATTAGTACAGTTGGGGTAGGTCTCACGTTCATAATATCCGCACTCTCTTCTATTTTAAATTAATTATTTGCTCTTATTTTTCATGACTTGCATTCTTTATGGTTAAGGTATAAATCGCAGAAGAATAGGATTTTATTTTTGCGGTAATTGTCCGACAAAGGTAAGCTTTAGTAAACATTAGTCATTCACGAGAAATGTACATAATGATTTTTATGGTAACAAGGAAGCGAATCAAAAATATTGTGCTTAATTTTTTCAATGTTTCTGTTTCCAATTAAGTTGTTACATTCGTTATTCTTCGTTTATTTAAATGAGTAATGACCGTCAATGTCTCATAAAGCGTTATCATATAAAGCATAAATCAAATGATTTCTATTTTTTTCTATCCATTTTTTACATTAATTCTCTCCTTATGTTTTCTACGACCGTTTATTTACTGTTATTATAGCGCACAATTTTTCTTTCGACTATTATCGTAACCAAATTACAATTGTTAATTAATAACGTTAGATTATTTAAAGCAGTTTCAAATTCCTATTTGTCTCAATTCTTTTAGTGTTAGTTTTCGCCTTGCCGTTTGTTAAGAGATAAAATATAATTAATCGATTCAATTCTATTATTGTATTTGAATGAAATAGAATATTTATCAATTTGAATACGAAAAGATAGATAATGCCTTAACAGGAGTTTTGTTAAATTACGCAAGATTATTATAACTCTGCATATTATTATTATTATTACTGTTATAGATATGTGTAGAATATAATTGCCACATTGACAAATTCCTCTAATTAAAATATAAAATTTTAATTAAAACCCAAACGGCTAACAAACAAACGAAACGGGCGAAAGTAAGATAATCGGTCAAGATAAACAACAACATAAAGAAAAAAATATATATAAGAGACTAAAAATATCTGCTTTTTTGTTCTTGTTGCTTAATTTAAATGAGGTACGACGACAATATAATATAGCGACAACATTTCCTATTCATAATATCGAACGCAAGATGCATTGTACCGACTTAATGATTAACATAAAAATGGGTGTACAGGATGTACGAAATATTCAATTTGAAATCAATTCCGAGCCGTTTGTTCCAAACTCTTAACATTGAAATGATGTTAAAGTTGATTTTGTTCACTGTGTATAACTGGTTCTAGAGATGGATTTATAAATTGTACGCGTTCGAATATAGATATTACATGAAGTTGTTTGTTTCATAACCCAATTCTCTTTGTTATTAATTAATATGTATAAATAATTAAGGCGACTTTTATGGTAACAGGTGCAGGTTTCTTTTTTTACCTTGATATACTATATATACGAAATAGTTTAACCAAATATACGTCTTGCGAGATAAAGACAATTTTTTGCTCACTGATATGCCTGTATGTATTAGAGAAAAATTCACGTTTCACAGTTTTTTTTTCGCTAATGTGAGATAATGTGATTGTTGAACATTAGAAAATTAAATATCGAAAACACCTCTGCCTAATTTATTAATTGAATAAAGTATGCGGAAATGATCCGAAAAACTGGTTGGTTTTGTGGCGTTTTTTTTTTTTAGAAATTAAATTACTCGTTCAATTAATGACATCAATGCTGTCTCTTATACAATCCCATCTTTTATCTTCTTCTCTCTGTACGCCATCAGACGGTAGCAGTAAATTGTAATTAATAATCAAAAATTGAGCAAGACCCGGTAGAATTGTAAACTTTTGCTGTTGCCCAATAATTTGCAGACCAACATTTTACGCGAAAGAAGGAAACAAGCGAAATTTAATAAAAATCATTTCGTCGACATTGATCGATGCGTTAAATTAATTTAATTGAATGATTGCCTGACTGACATCTTCATTCATTATAAAATCAACTTCTGTATTATTATGCAGATAGTCCTATTAAAACACCATTTCCTATAACACGGTTTTGCTCTAGCACATGAGAAAACTGTGGACATCTACAACTAACATTATCAAAAGTTTATGAAAACCCATATACAGGGTGTTAAAAAAAGTGTCACAAAGTTTATGGGGTGGTAATATGGACCAAGATAAGCAGACAAGTTTTGATGAACACCGGGCCGGAAATGGAAGGTTTCAGAAATACGAAACATTTTGCAACTTTTATATTATTTACAATTATGTACGCAATATGCAAAATAACTGAATTAAAATGTTCAAAGTGCTCTCCTTCCATTTCTTGGCAGCCACAACATCTTTGCCGCAAGGACAAGCATTGGCTTAAATTCAGTGACAATTTTGATCTATTCGGTGTTTCAGTTCCTGGAAATTATTTGCAAGCGTAGCATACCCTAAGCTCATCAAATATCGCCAAAGAAAGAAATCTACGTGGTTTAAATCTGGCCATCTTGCACATCATGATACAGATCCGCTCCTTTATACCCAACTTCATTAGCAATTATGTTAAAAAATGTGTGCCAATGTTCTCTAAGAAGATGACTTGAAGGATTCTGACGTTTGGGATAAGCTTCAAGTTAAATACATAGAGCTTCTTTGGCCATTTCCAGTTAGCACGACTATAAATGAAATGCATGTCGGATAATTTAAAATTAGAGTAAAAAGGCATAGCGAAAATTCGTAAAATTGTCAGAAACGACTTAGTGTCAACTCCAAACTCTATGTACGGCAAAACAGCTATTAATTATGATACAAAATGCAAGTTTTGTGAAGTGAAAACCGAAGATATGCTACAAAAAAGTTCAATCCTCCGTGTCTTCTCAACGGTCCATTTCCGGCCCCATCTTCATTAAGACTTGTCTGCTTATCTTGGGCTTGTATTATCACCCCTTAAAGTTTGTAACATTTTCTTGGACACCCTTTATAGAGCAATCTCGTCATAGCGCTTCCGCTTATTGTGCTATCCCGCATATTAAGCGCCTTTACACCCCAACTTGTCCACTTACATGTAAAGATTCTCGCTTTTAACGCTGGTAAATCCTGCTTACAACAATGCGCGCAAGTTCGTTTATAGGGCTATGTTGAGAAAAAGGACCCCTTTTTCAAGAATTTTCATACCAACTTTGCAAAATTTATTGTGCAATTACTAACTATTGCAAATTCTGGTATCTGTTATGATTCAACTTTTGATACTGTTGACGCTTATTTGTCGTCGGAATCAAAATTATTGTTTGATTCTAGTTTGTATTGTTGAAGTAAAAACACTTGAGAACTTTTATACTACCTGCTTTATTAGATAACAACTTATATTTTGTCACAAGAAAAGGCCCAAGGATTGGTACACTTTCGCTTATGCAACACAAAGATATCTTTCTATTTACAATATTGTCTAATGTGCTGCTTATTTGCACATTCTCCTGTTTTAATTATGGTAAAACAATTTTTAACAAATTAACGACACTTGATTTTACTAACTGTATTTTCTCAATGAATCTTCTGAACCGTTCTTTTCGAGTACCAAAAGTAATCTGCTTCTCTTAACTATTTTTCGCTTTCTTCATACAGATAAGGGTTCACACCTACGATCGTAACTCTAACAAAGAGGAGCACAAATGGCACAATATAAGTCAAGCGGATACAAGGTCTTGATATCCCTTATCTGCATTGCTGCGTATGTATTGACAATAGCCTAATAGAATTAACAATACTCTTTAACAATATTAACAAATAATCTTTACAATATTTTATTTCGAACTAATATGGTGGGGAATTTCTCCAATTGTCAATCTTACGCGAACAGATACAAATAAAAGGCGTTGATGAATTTACTTTCTTCCTCTACGGTACTACGTCCTACGTTGCTACGACGTTTAATATTTAAGCACAACCTGACCAAACCTCGAATAAACACTTTTTATGTGAAAATAATATATTGAAAGTTCGTAATTGCGTATAATTTCCTCATTATGTATGTAATTATGATTCTGCATCGATACAAACATACACGTATTTTTAGTAGAAAAAATATGACAAATTCATTTGTCGTATGCTGCGCTACCCCGTTTATAAGGCGCTTTTGGTCCGGTCCGCTCAAGAGCGTTACAAAGAGATTCTACTGGATTTTACCTTATGCAGTATTTACAAAAGATCATTGCCTATTTTTCCCCAAGAAAATATTCTTTACAAAAATCTAGTGTTTGTTATTCTATAAAAAGCTAATTCAATCCAATCGAAAAATTAGTGATGCTGTTCCCGCGGAATCTTCAATATCTGCAAAAGAGTTATTTTGTTTCATTTGATTGTTTCCTCATACATCTACAACATCTTTTATAAATACGAAAATTTTAAATTAGTTAATTTTTAAAGACGTCGTGGGAAGTAATCGTCTTTTGGAACCGTATTCCCTTTTTGAATTAATTCTGAATTTCCTCTAACACAATTTCACGGAATAACCTGTATAAGTAAACTCAGAGTAAAAAGGCAAGCATTTGAATCTTAATAGAAAAAGCGACAAAAATAAATCGGATCATACACGTAATCTAGAGCGAAAACCGTTAATGAAGACGCCAAATCTGCATTAAAGTCTTAATTACAATTATTCAGTCGCTCGTTATCCAGCCTACACATTAAAACAGAGAAGGAAAAAATAAATAACCAAACATCAAGTCTCAAATTAATTGCATAAAATTTCAATCAGGAATTAATTAGAAATCTAATCGAAAATTGATTGTACTTAATTTGGTATGTTACTGAAATTTATGTTAACTAAGTAGTGCGGAGCCGTGAATTCATTTGCGATGGCCATAAGGACTAGACGGTACTGAACTTAATTCCCATTTAAATCTATTACCTTATTGCTCTACATCATCGTTTATTACCGGCATATAATAAGTATGAGCGTGTGTTTAACCGTACAAAGTATATTTCCATCTTGTTCTTGCACTACGGCTTTTCTTCTTCGTTTCATCGGTAGTCGTTGTTCCGGAAATAATATTAATGTTAATAACGCATTTTAATGCCGGTAGTAATAGATAAGATACGAGAAGAAAGAAGGACAGGGGAGAAAATAGTAAATAGCAAGTGTCGACGATGATTTCTTTTTAAACGTAACATCGTCGACGACGTTGCGGATTTAGACTGTTGCACTATCGAGGCAATAAAACGAAGAAGTAGAGAAGACGACGACTAGACTGATTAAACGGTTTCACAAAAGCCCCGGAAGGCGACTAACTAACCGACACCGGCAAACCATCCTTCCTCTATCCCATGCTTCTTATACTCTCACACAGTAGGTTTGTAGACGTCTCTAATGGCACTTTTAATATCGATTATTAATTTATTACCGTACATGAATAATTGTTTATGAAATTAAACTTAATTATAGGTAATTGTCTTTTTATTCAGCCGTACCGTTTCGTTTATTACGCCATCATTACCGCCATTCTTCAGTCAAGTTCCTCTTTAGCCGTGCAACATTCAATACTCATTGCACTTGCTTCTTACGTTAGTATTATAAGGTTTTTTTTTTAAGTGCGTATCCATGATTGATTAATTGACATAATTGCATGTATAACAAATGGGTTATTTTGTTGTTGATGAATGTTATTAATATATGGGAGTTTAGCGAATTAACGATTGATAAATGGACTTATTTTATAATTTAACAAAATGAAAAACATGAAACTATCTATGAAATACACACATTAGAAGAAGTTTGCTTTTTCTTTAATCGTGGCAGTGTTTAATAACGCTTAATTAAATTGCGTGAAAGCTCCCCATATCATAACATGAATATTTAAAAAGTAGTAAAATGCAAGTTTCTACTGTAGAATAATAAAAAAACTCTTGCTTTTGTTCACGACCGATTAAAAATTTAAAATTCAAATCAATAAGATTATTTCTAGATAACGTTTCTTATATTGTATATCCAAATTTAATGTGGTATTAACCAAGGACGCCAATTTAAATAATGAAAAGTATTTATTTAAAAAAACCTTTTTCAATTTATTACACAATAACTATAATACACATTAACGGTTTTTATCAGACACCAGATACTATCATGTTGTACGCATGATAATTTGACAATAAGTTATAGTTAAAAAAGAAACAAGATAGATAAGTGTCCATCATCATAATCGATTATAATTTATACCAGGTATTCCGTAATCGAGAAGAGAGACGATGCATACGAAGCGAATTGAAGAAAATAGGTGTGATTAAACGACCATCATTTAATTTATGTTACTTGCTTTTAAGTTTTGGAGAACGAGAAGGAGATTGAACAAAATTATCATTATTATCTGTATATTTATTTAAAAATCTAGTCGCTTTTATAACACGAACGGTATTTTATATTCATAACTGATACATCTTATTTAAATAATTCGTTATTATCATTATTAATGTCGTTGCATGGGTTATGTATGTTATGCCATAATTAACTGGTGATGATGAAGTTGGAAAAAAGCTCAATAATTTTCCTAAAAAATATACTAAAATTTGTTATTAATTCCCTGTTTTGCATTAGACAAATTGCGACAAGATTTTTCACATGCCCACAACTTCTGATTTTATCAGTTAGATTGAGGCATATACTGGTATAATGAAACTTACTGAAAAGGATGTCATTTTTTTTTCAATTTGACCCTTTTCATAACTCAGTTCATTTCCAAACCTGCGGAACAGACATTTAAATTCCAAAGCTGATTGTCGTCATCCTCAGCTAATGGTTTACTTATAAATTATTGTTCATCACTCTGAGGTTTAGCCCCAAGATTCAATATCTATAAAGCTTGAAATAATTATTATACATTTAAAAGTTCAGAAGGAACTAGAAACTAAAGAAGATCAATTCTGCATGAAATCCAATAAAAATCGTTTAGGCATAAATTTGCTTAATGATCGTATACATTTCATTCAATAATAACGACCACAATAAAATTGATTGTGTGTTAATTTCAAGTGCTTCCTTTAGAAATTCATTTACTTCTTTTATGATAATGATAAATTACGTTAAGTTATAAGATCCTACAAACTGATCATTCGTTCGCCTTTCTCTTTGGCATCTGATCGCTATCATTATTGCAAATCTATGCTCAATACACAATATTGACGCATTTACAGCAATCATATAACATTATTAAAAAGATATTTTATGTTAGATATCCAGTTTTTACGCGTGAATCGAGTCGATTTAAAGTGATGTTAAAAGAGAATAGAAATTGAAAACTCAAAGCAAATGTAACTTAAGCGAGGTATCGTTGAATAAAAAAAAGTTTTAATATCTATGTACACCTATGTGTAAGTTTAAAATAAATATCAATGTGAAAGGCGGCAATCTTTTTCATTTTAAATAATTACCCAAATGTGATACGTATAAATTCTAATTTTACATTTCAACAAATAAATAATAATAAAAGAAAGTTGTAATTTGTTACGTAACAATAAAGCGTATGTTTTTCTGGATTTAATCTCAAATCAAAATCCTTCTTTTCGTCTTTAAATGACATCATTTTTTTTATTCAAGTAATCAATTCATGATAATAAATAAGAAGAGAGAAAAGGAAACGGAATACATTCGCTCGTATGATAATAAATTAATTGTCATAGTTTGTGGCGAATGAAAATGAAGTTGATTTCACTTGGATTATTTTCAACGGGAATGAAAAGGCAAAGAACAGGATTAAAAGAGAACGGCAGAAATTCTTTTAGTAAAATGAAAACAATGCTCATTTAGTTTAAGTTTAGTTCTTTGTTTACTTATTACCTATTGCATACAATAACACTTAATTGATTGATTTATTAATTATCCAGAAGCAATTTTAACTTTGTTTTCCTCTCGATTGAAAAAGAATACAATTTAAATGAAGTAGAAATATAAATGCAATCATATTTTAAATTAATTCTGTAACACTTGGAGGCAAACTTTGAATTTGTATCGTCATAATGTACTTGTTCCTTTTCTTTTAATTTTATATTATTCCCAGGAAATTATAATTTTTTTGTATCTTCTTAATACACCTTACTCAAAGTAGAAACATACACGTTTCAGCGTTGATAAACTCTAATATTAAAATGTGTGTGTGCGTATGTACTCAGCGGCAAGGTCCAACTTTCACCATTATCTTAATTTATAAGTCAATAAAACGGAATCCGAAAAAAGAGTATAATACCCATCAATATACCTGTCCAAATAACCGGTTCGCATTTATAAAACACATTTAAATAATTTAAATTGACATTCTTTTAATACCGAATGATACCAAAGTAGAAAAAGAAAATGGAAAAAAAAATAAATAGAGGGGAAAATAAAATACATGTCCTAATATATCCTTCTCTATTACATATTATTATATTCTCGATATGACATTTACCCATGCATACATTCTTTTAATTGAACCATCATTATCTACTAAGTCACATCAATTTTCATTTTCTAAATGGTTTTCCCACATACGTTTTCACATTTTGTTCGCTCGTACTATTATTTTTGTTAATGCTGAAAGTGAGTTGAATAAAAAAATTACTTTTATCTAATAAATATACAATAAACTTAGATTGTTATCATAATCGAACTTGATGAGCAAATCGCAATCTTCTAGACCTCTAAGAATAAGAAAATAATTGACTTTCTGCTTATTAATTAGATATAGGCATTTATTATACGATTTAATAAATGCCTTTCTATTACGGCGTTCGCGTGAAGTACAATAATAAGGCCTGAAATAAAAACCGAACGTTACTAATTAAGATTAACAAGCAATAATAATAATGAGTGGAACATCGTAAATTCATTATTTAATTATAATGTAAACCGTCTAAGCGATTTATTTATTTAAAATGAACCAACTAATAAGTGATAGTTAATAATGATTATAAATCTATATGTTTAAATACATTGATAACCTATATCAATTAGACCGAAAACGTTTCTACAAGTTTATAGTTTATAGTTGCACACTTTGGTCATTTCCCCTTTGCCGATGACTTGTACTTATACCATATTTATAAGCTTACTAATGGAACAGATTAACTTTTCTTTGAAGGTAAACCTTTTTGGATAATTGATTGATTAGCTTACTAATTAATTAATAAGGGAAATAAACTTGTATTTACTTTAATAATTTGCGTTATTAATAATTAATAAATGTTATATATAGTCCATTTACTCGAATGTGTTTGCGACTTTATATGTTTCACTGTATATAATCAATTATACGTACTCTTATTTTCACCGTTAATTAATTGCAGATATTAAAAAGGATATGATCATTATTATTAGCCAATTGGTAACAAAATTAACGAATGATATGCGAAGAATAATATGATGGAACGAAAAGATGTTTCTTTTAATGTTGCACGATTCGTTCTCATTCACGAGTCAGTTTATCTAATTTGTAATGTTAATTAAATTGATTCGTATGAATCAAAATTTATGTCCGGCTTAAATGTAATTTTATGTATGGAAATCCGGACGGCCAATGTAATCGCTAATAATTAATCATTTTGTTAGTTGCGTTACGTACGTTTACGTAGCTCAGCAAGAAATAATTGAATGCGAGCCATAAATGGACGTTAAAAAGTAAAATAGAATTTGTTGGTTGCATCAATATTTTATTAAAATTATAATATAAACAACCAAGCATGAAACAAAACATTCATTCAATTTCAGCAGTATTAACTTGCACAATTTCCGCTATCAGTTATCATTATACAAATACAATTTTCTCTTTCACCCTGCAGACTATCCAAAGAAGCTACTTTTTAATTAGCGATTAAAACAACTTCATATATAAAAGGAAACTTAAATGTCAATAACAACAACTCAAATAGACAAACAAATTAAATGGAATATAACAATCGTTTAATTCCTGATAAATCGAAACCCATTATCTATATAGTAATAATGGTAATACGAAATTAAAACCTATTAATTGATATTATAGACTTCCATATAAAATTCACACCCACAGGTTTATTTCAATTCGTTTATTATTCTCTCACTAATAGCCAGAATAATGGATACGAGTCTATTAAATTGTTGCTGCACACATTCTAGAAATGGATGGAAATAAAGTAATAATTAGTATTATTACGTATAACGCTGATAAAAATGTGAAAAGTAGATAATTAAAAATGAATAGGAAACAGGATCTCTTAAAAGTCAATAATCTAGTAGCGACAAGTGTAATTAAATTTGATATGGGGAAATAATAATAAAAACTAATTTTCAAAATACATACTAAAAATATATTGAGGCGGATAATAAATGAAGAAGAGAAAATTTGGAAAACTTTGTGCTCTGTAACAAAAGGAATTTTTATATTAATTTTAGAATAAGAAATTAATTTGAAGAATTAATTGGTTCTATTGTGATGTTAAGGTCGCAGCATGATACAATTGTTAAGTATACAGGAAAAATATAGAAGGATAAAGAAACAGAAAAGCCAATTCTAAAACACAATATTAATTGGATATTAAGATCCAACCCCAATTTAACAGGTTACATTATGTGCAGGTATGTAAGATTGATTTTTAATAAATTCCACTTTTTTCTCACTAGCTTTTTGTTTAATCTTCCACTACAGCTCTTGTTGCAATAAATATTAACGCTTGTGGCGGCTGCTCGAATTAAAAGAGAGTTTTTTAATAACTGATAAAGACCTCGAAGATAATAAACAGGTAACAACGATAAATAATAATAATACGCGGTGGATGGGTGTTTTTGTGCACACATTAATTACAATTGTACGAATGCAGAAGAGATAATAAAAGGAAAAAAGAAGTTGCAAATGCAAACGGATATTAATGAAAATGAGAAAAGAAAAACGTAAGGATAATCGAAGATTCCATTATTATAATTCTTATTTTCTTAATCACATAAATCAAAAACGGTATATAAGAACAAATTTTTCAGTGGTAAGCTGCAGTAGCCAGATCGTTTAAAGAAATAAACCAAGAAACAAAAAAGAAAGACTGCAAAGTAATCGAGCGAGGCCTTATTACTTACTTATCCTTTTTTTAAATAATCTCTGCGATAAAGCCATTCATCAATTTTAATAATTTCTTTATTATTATTATTACTTTGAAAATTTCATACTTACGTTCTGAACGAAATCATCTAATAACAATTAGAGAGCCACGAATGATATTATCAAGGAAATGAAATTTGTATCTTTTAAACTCCACAGCAATTGTTGACTTTATTCCATAATTCTTATCGATTTACCAGCTAAATATGTGCAGGTATATGTAAAAAGTAAGAATGATGTTAGAAAACTACGTAAAAAAAACACAACTTTTAAAATGGATATGAAAGAATATAATGATGACGATTACAAGAGCCTATTTAGTGTCAAACTCTAGAAAATTATTTTATTTCTTCTGTTTAAATTGACACGTAGTAGAAAGATCGTAATTCCCTAATTAAAATTGATTTGATGTAATAACCGAAATGAAAATGATTTGTATTGACAACACAGTTCATGCATTTACTAGAGGGATAATTTATTCATTTAATTTTACAGGTACGAGTACAGCTTATGATGGAACATTATAGAATAGAAAACGGAAGAGAACGATAGAGTATGTCATTTCAAATTAATATTACGAATGACCTTTAACGAATTGACAACAATGCCATAATTGGCAATGTTAATCGTACAACGGCAAACATTTTTATTGCTTCAAAGCTAAGCATGTTCGTTCTTATCGTAGCAAACTTTTGAAGGGAATAATAGAGAAAGAAAATGGATTAATTACATTTTGATCGATGTAATCTATAGATGAGCAATGAATATTTGGTATGATTGAATGGTAAAAGGAATAAGACAAGCAATAAAAAGCAAAAATTATTCCTTTAAAATAACTCGTTCACTGACAGATGCATTAACTTAACTTAATTTTTTTTGCTCTCTCTCTCTCTCTCTCTCTCACACACACAGGCGCACGCACATATTCTTCTCTTCATAAATAAGTAGTACATTCAGTTAATGTAACCATGTAATGTTATTATTATAATATTCAGATGCATCTCTCTGATAAAACAGTCTTTTATGTGCATTGGCATAGGAACAGTTTTATGATTTGTAGTCATCAACAATGATATTATGTAAAATACATGAGTTAAAAATGTTTAAAAGTTTTAAATTTAAAAGTTTAAATGTTAATGTTACCATTACTCGGTGTGTTACTGCACCATAAACATTATCATTATTTATTTATTATCATATATATGTGCATTATTATTACGATTACACGATGTGAAATAGCAGTGAATAATAAATTCATAATGATTAGTGCAAAATCGCAAATTAGGTCGTTATCATTACAATATGTTATATTGAATAACATGCCATTAAATTTCTTTGTTTCTATTATTATTATAACGAAGCTAATTGTTGCTAGAATTGTTTTTAACGTAAGAAAAAGAACTAATAATAATGAGACTATTGTTGCGACAACAACAAGAACTAAGAAAATATTTAATTATACGTGTTGCAAGTTAAAAAGTTGTAACAGTATAATAATTAATGGTAATAAAACGATTTAGAAAATCTTATTGCGCAAAAATGAGAAAATAATACCCCTTGTCTACGATTAATCGAGATCCTATTATAGAAAATGCTTTATGTTTATCTAATCCAAAGTTATGCATGAAATCGCTGTAGGACTGTTGCAAAATTCAAATATGACATTTGAAATCGATTATACGAGGGGAGAACGTTATTTATTATACATCGATCGACGGCGAATAACGAACTTTTAGTTTTTAATCTAGTATTTTACAATAGGATCATTTCTCAAAAGAGGAAAATTAATTGCACTAATCATTATTAATTTAAAGTAAATTGTGCAAATAACAATACGAATTTAAATAATTACATAAACGGAAATGCGATAAAGTGTTGCAAGTATCCAAGCCGAATGAAACGTTTTAATTGATTTAACACAATCATACTAATTGTTTCATTTGATTTAAAGTTTTTCCTTTACCTTATTTTTGCTCTCTCGCACACGCACGCATAATATTGCTAATCTTATTTTACGTTACAATTATTCGGTTATTATTATGGAATATAATTGAAAATGTTATACTTTCTACCTGTTCGGGGCAACTATTAACAAATAATAGGGACCGAGGTATGAAATGAATAATTATAGAACCGCCTCTACACGTCTTGCGGAATGCTACTGTATCTGGATCGTAATTTGTTAGCGTATTATTAAGCCCCGGGCACGCATATATTTCTACGTATTATTATTATTATTATTACCATTATTAATAATAATGATAATAATGCTACAAGAACAACAACAACAGTAACATAAGCATAGAAAGAGAAAACGAGAATGGTTCTCACTAAATACGTGTGTAACATATCGTTCTCTCTGTTTTCTGTTGTTGTTTGCCTTAATTTTCTGTCAGCTTTGAAACGATTTCACGCCAAATCACAATAATAAACAATAATAATCGGGGACAAATTTAAAGGTGTTTCCTCTTACTTTTAGATGGAGATCGATTCCGAATCAGTTTAAACTAAAATAAGTTTATTAACCCCGAACGAAATTAATCGTTTATTACATACTATAACAATAAAAGCATAAAAAAGGATTTCTAATTACAACATAACAATAAACTGATTTATTGTTATATCTATCTGTAATTAGACATAGCGCAAAGTAATTTCATTGTTTCGAAATGGTTACGTTTCAAATAATTCATTGTGATGTGAGTACGATTTTAAGACTCTAGGTTTGTTTTTTACTGGGTATCACCCCGAAGGAAACTTATTGTCAGCATAAATTTCACTTATAGGAGAATGAATTCAATAAATTAAATTGGTTGATGTTGCTTAATCGTATACCGATCTTTTTATTATTATTATTGTAATTCTTTAAATAAGCTATGTTTATTATCAGTTAGTAAAAAACTAAAACATGTGCGAGAAAATTAGAAAACTGTTTATTGCCTTAAATATATTTCAATTTGTTGTTAACTTCACTTGAACTTTCCGTAAAGCATTTATTCAATTTTGATTTAATTTACAATTAGATGTGCAGCTTAAAATATACTTTATTGTTTATAGAATTTACTCGAAACATTATAAAATGATTATTTTATTTAAATGTTGTTAGCAGATAAATAATTCTAGCTGACAGACTAACACTCCTTTTGTACTCGCTCTTCATGTCATTGTATACCTGCTGATGTCACCTGCTAGCAAATCTCTTGACTTCGGAATGATTTATCATGTCCCATCCTTGAAATAAACCGAAATGTTGTATGTCAGAATTCAGGAAAAACATTGTTTTCTCTAGTCAAGATCATCATAAGTTCGCAAGAGCTCCACTCATCTAGGGTGGAAACTAATTCTTAACAAATTTTTGATGCGTGAGGGTATAATGACCCAATGACTTTCTGCTATGATTAGCTGAACTGTTGGAAATTTAAAACTGTCTAAGATTCAACTGAACAATTGGACCAAAAAGCTTGTTCTGGAGTGCGAGAAAAGCAGGGGTTCGAACCGTTGTCTTTTTCGTTTCGGCTTTTGGTTTGATTCAATCCAAAAGGCAACAAATTGGAGTTAGTTCATGTTGGTTAACTCGTGGTCACTCGCACTATATTTTCACGGTGACTCTTACTATTACGTTTACTGATTATCTCCTTGCAATCCGAAGTAAAAGCTTTCATAGTGGCTGCATGCGGTCGAGCATTATCTTGTATCAAAATCACGCTGCTGTAGGGAAAATTCTTTCCTTGTTAATAGTATGCCCTAATAACTGCCACTAGTTGGCATTCTAATGTAGCAAATAGTTTGCATAAAAAATGGATATTGATGATGCTTTTGACAATTTATTCCACTTTGCTTTTTATCCCGTCTTTCTTTATTTCTTCTGAAATGATCTCGCAATACGTCACTTTCTTTGTGGATCTTAGAATGTATTAAGGACATTATAATTCTTTATACATATAGTATTCATTATAAGGAAGCAAAAAGATTTTTGCCTGCAAGAAATTATAAAATTAATTGTTCAGCCAAACCCAAACTAAATTGAATAATCTTTGTCAGGAAAGTTTTAAAGCATATTTGATGGAGTTATCATTAAACTGCTACACAAGAAAGCGGCAAAAAATTGCTCTAAATTTATAATTTGAATGTTTTAAAGATATATTGAACGTGAATTCAGAAACTTAATTTGAAAAGTAATCAGGTGCCTATCATAATTTCGTATCACTTGGAAAAGTAGCATCCATCAGACATTTAGAAAGTTGCGACGGCAATTGTGATTACTATTCGTAAATTAGCATGGTAATTTAAATTTATCGGTACTAAAATTAATTAAATAAAAAAGTTGAGTGATTATTTTTAAATTAAAGAAAGTATAATATTAAGTTATAGTATTTAAAGAGGTTCGCTAATGGTAATGATTAGAGGAAGAATGTGCGACAAAAAGTAATGCACGTTATCCAGTAATCCATTTATTTCATTGTAAAAAAGAGTTACCTTTAATAAGTGTAATAATGCCATATACCATACAAACACGTAGCATTTTAGTTCATTAATACGAAAAAGTAGGAAATAAACGGTCGGTATTATTTATGGGTTTAGTTTTAGAATTATTACATGTTCACTGATACGGATCGTATTTATAATATTATTCAACATCTTTTTAAAATATGTACATGAACATGTATAGGGTATACATAAGTGTGTGTATAATGTATACGATACATACGAACGTACACCAAACGTATTTTAATAAATGGAATATTTACAATACCCATTAAATGTTATTTACAGCTCATTAAATATCTAATATGGTTTAACAGATCATTAAAATATAAATAATTATTATTATCCGTAATTAGCAAATCGGTTTTATTGTCATTTATTTTTGCACGCCAATAAGTAACGCTTACTTTTTAATGGAAAATCTCATAATTTTCAACGAGCTTAAATTATTAAAATCACAACTTAAGAAGAATTGATAAAAATTTCAGCTAGTATTTTATTATTTACGGTAAGACAAATTTATCAAAATTTGAAAGTTTCTTAAATCAATTTTGTTAATTTTATTTAAACGTAAAGTGAGAAAAGATCTTGTAATTGCTTCGTTTTCAGCACAATTTAAAAAATACTGTTAGATAATAAAAAAGTTGAAACATGCCACAAGAAAAAATGTTCGGTACCTAATACAAAGCAATCCTTGTACTGTAATTTTTATCTAATTACAGAAAGTACAATAAACGAAGCTAATAATCACTTTAATAATCGTAAAAATTTATCACGCATACATCTTTTCTGACAACAACAGTCCAGAAAAAAATTAGACGTAACCCAACATTAACACTCAGTCCAATGAACCTGAGTTGCTTTAAGTAATTTTAAATTATTAGGAGGAATCCAATTAATATGATATGACAATTAATGAACGAAGACAGTCTTATTTAACATAAAAGTACAAAGAAATAAAAGAATTGTCGAAAGAAAAATCCAACTATTTTATGGAATGGAAAAATTACAAATTAAAGTTAATATTAATAATTTAGTTATGTATATCGTGAATTAATGATATAATATGTAAAGAATTATTATATTTTGTGATATTAACAATTTTAGTTGCAATCCAATTGCTTGTGACTTATTTATTTGTCTATCCTTTCCCAATTTAATTCGCTAAATGACTATATTTTCTGTTTTAATTGCTAAAGTGTCTTCATTGCAATCCAGTACTAAAAGAAGTAATAATAATAACCATTATTATTACTATTATTGTAAGAGAAAATGATATTGAAATAATTTATGTCACAACAAATAAAAGTAGCAGTAAATATCGCTTGAATTATCAGATAATAATAACCGTGGTAGTATGACAATAAAATTAATTATTAAAAAAGTATCGAGATTGTAATCTGGAAACTGGTTACTGTTACATTAGCAATGAAAGAGAAGCAAACGAGCAGCAAAAAAATTACACATATTGGCGAAGAAAAAGGAAATAAAGGAAAACATTTTGCCACAGTAACAACAATCATTAATAATTAAAGCAATACAATGTTAGATGGTTAACACATGATATCGACGCAATCATCGTCATCATCGTTTTCTTCTTCTTTCTCCTTCGATGGACCAACAAACTCCTTTTTATTATTATCATTATCATCATCATCATTCTTTTTTAATTCCGTTTTAATGATAACGTTTAGAAAACCTGGCGTCCGTCGCCGTTTGTACAGCAACTATTAATTGCATCTTTTTCTTTTGCTCGTCGCTTGCCTTCCCATTATACAAATAAATATATAAATAAAGTAATCGTTTTCCTTTTCTTCTTTTGAAATGATCAATACCACTCGTAAGAAACTATACAATAACGTATCTAGAAAACGGCAAATAATCAATAAGCAGTCTTTGTAAATTCTTCATATAATTGGCTATTGTTATATATAAAATAATAATACCAGAAGATAATAATTAACGTTACGCAAGATTATTTTTATGTGAAACAAGCGGATAATTAACTCTTTTCTTTCGTCTCATTATTAACATTATTTTTATTATTACTATTTTTTGAACGTTCAATGACGTTATATATTTTATTATTGCTCTTCGTTATCGGAACTCATTCGATCTTTATATTTATTGTTATTGTGATCCCATATCCAAAATTTGAAGGTGACAAAGAGCCAAGAGAAATTCTTAAAGTAAGAAACGTCGAGAAAGAGTAGATATACTGTAATCTTTCCTTATTGATTTAACATAAGATGTAATATAGATTTTTCGGGCTCTTTCAATTCTGTCCTAGTCATCACCTTCAACAGACAAATGTATAATGGTAGTGCTAGTAAGAAATGGTAGCAGTATTAGTAGTAGCGTACTGGTTTGTAGTAGTAGTAGTAGTTAGTCATTCATTAAAGTTTTGCCGTAGGTGTTTAATGTTTTCCGTAGATGTTGTGGGCGAGGGAACTTACCTTACCCATCGAATGATGTCTTTACTAAAAATTATATTACAAAACTGGCACTATTTATTTCATTTAATTTTTCCTTTATTAAATTTTGTTTGAATTATTGCTAATATTGAACGAGCAAAGTATACGATAATGAAGATGATGATGACGTTGCAGGAAAGATCTAAACCAGATAAAATTTCGTTTTATATATTTTATTGTTTCATGTAGTAAAATAACACAATTCCAATTTTATAATAATATGTACCATACTTAAAGTTAACAAGATATTTGCATATTTGTAGATTTAAATTAATTAATTCGCATTTACGATTCGTACTCTGTTTATTTTGTTTTACTTCGCTTAGTTAATATCATGTTTTTAAATGAACATAACAACAAATTACGTACATGGCGTTTTAAAGAAAATGTGTTAAACGATTGAAGAAACTTACTCTTTTTTCTTAAATTAAATTTATTTTTTTTAGTACATTTCATCTTTTAATATATCTTTAATAGTGTACATTGCGCATTTTAATTCATTATAAATTTCTAGTTTAACACGAAAATATGCATAAACATGAACATAATATTAAAGTAAGCATAATGTTGTTTTAAATCCACTTGTTTCTCCCTTTTATTTTTTCTATCTTGTTTTTATTTAATTATTTTTTCTTCATCTTTGTCTTCTTCTGCACCATCTTTCTCTTCGTCTCATACTTTTGCTTATATAAAAGAATCAAGGAATGTTTAAGTAAGCGAAGCAAGCAGCAAAAGCAGCAATTTGATCGTATTTACACGCACAGTTTCCATTAAAATCCACTTCTTTTATCTACATAACAACAACAGCAACAACAACAACACGAGGTAACAACAACGGAATGTTAGTGGTAAATATACGTACGTATAAAGTAGAGAGAAGTAAAAAAAAAAAATAGAAGAAGAGTAAAATTAAAAGCGTAAAAGTAGAGAAGATGTAGACGAAGTAGAAGAAGAAGAGTAAGAAAATCTAAAGTAAACTAGTAACTAATGTGTACGATGATATCGAACTCTGCCTTATGTTTTACTACAACTACTAACTTGAATATTCAAATGAAACGTACACACTATCATTGGCGATTTTAACCGTAAAAATGTTTATTACTCCGCACGATTATCGTCCGATCGGAGCAAACGCTAGTTTCTATAATTTCGTAAGCTAAAAGAAAATTTGATAGAAGTAAAGGAATCGAAGAAAGAAAAGAAAAAAAAATATGTGCATTTTAATCTTTTCGTTCTCGTTGTTCGCCTTCCCTTTTGTCTTTGCTATAATAATGGAACTGGCGAAAAAAAAAGTTAATTATATTAAATTGTGAAACGATAGTAAGAGTGTTTTTGTGTATGAGGCAGATAGAGAATAAAATAAGGAGGTAAAAGTTAAAAAAATATGTGCGTGCATAAAAAAACACGAGATGGTACTTTATACGTAAATGGCCCTAACCACCGTTTTAATAAACAATAAACAAGATAGTTTAGTGGTCACAAAAGTCAGTCGACAGACTCGATTACGGTTCTCTTTTATGTTATCTGGTTCGTACCGAAGAATCTCCTTTTAATTATGGTTATTTTTCTTTGTTATTCTTGTTTCCGTTTATTTAACACTGAACCACCGTACGTACATATAAAACTAAATAACAAAGAGAAGAAGGAGGATATAGTTGAAGGATAATGAAACGGAGAAACAAATATAAAAGGAAAAAGAAGACCGTCGTAATAGGTTGCTGCCCGTTAATGGAAATTAAGAACCACGGCGTAATTAACACAGATTTTAATTCAGTCATATATCACTCTAAAACCAAAAACAAACCCTGCGACAACAATCTGGTGGACAATGGCAACAACTTGAAGAGAAAACAATATCAACAACCCCGACGATGGAAAATTCAATTAAAATAATGAAACGAACAAACGAGCATCTCTTTCTTTTCGCTTTTATTGCTTGTTTTAATTTTACTGATTACTTAATTCCATCTGACTCGCAACTATACAGATTGATAATAGATTAAGAAACTCTTTCCAACTTGTAAAAAGCTATCATGGGAACATTAACGTAAAAAACGTTAACGACATGCAATGAATGTTGCTAATTTCATTAGAAAAGTAAAATAATTGAAAAGTGTAAAATTTGACATGAAAATACAAAAAAAATATATAAATAAAATGATAGAGAACATAATACATATGTATGATAAACATAATTTCCTGATGAAACTGTAAGTTGCGAAGGAGAATTAAAGAAAATGCACAGAAATAAGTTTTTTCCTCGTTTGAAGGGACACTCAGCAGCAATAATATGACTTCATCGTTACCATGTTTCTTCACAATTTCGTCTTCTAATGGACCAAAGACATGACAATTACGGTTAATATCAACGAAATGTGGCACACACACAAACTTTAAATACTTTATTGCTGACGCTATATAATCTGATATAGGGTCTGATGCGTCTTTTGGTTACTTCTAAGTTATGTGGTTAAGCATGTTGCTCACCAAAATTTCAAATCTTGCAATTTATTGTCGAGAATTATATGCTTTTTGCCGTTTAATTGAATAATCTGGACACATTTGAAAATAAATTGGAAAGCTTTTGCATTACAAGCACAAACAGTTGATCCAAACTTCCAAGTTATATTTTAGCCAAGAATTAAATTCTACTAATCCCCAAGCTAGTTCCGAGGGAGGTGTTTATCAAGGCATATTGCTTTAGATGTTTCCTACTGTGAGTGTGAGTGAGAAAGCCACCATCCATTTGCTATTTAAGAATCAAATCCGATGGAGTCACTTCTTCAAAGTGACTAGTGCCCTGATTTGATTTAGTTAGTGTCACTTCTGAAGGAAGGTAGGTGTCAAGCTTTAATTAGCCACTCTGTCACCCGTTCGCGGTCAAAATTAAATAAATATTGATCAATCATAAATATGTCGATGATGATAACCACCATGCAACGCTATTAGTTACAGTACTCTCCGAGTTATGATTGAAGTATAAACGTACATAAGTAAGTCCTGTTTGAGGATAAAACTCCTTCTAGAGGATTCTGAATAACATTGTGGGCGAGGGTGTTTGGGTAGACACCTGATAACCAACGTTTGACCTGGTTCAGTCTGAGGGAAGTTCCGAGTACTCCAGCTGAAGTAACGGAAGAATAACGTGCAAGGGGCGGTGAGGCCAGATAACCCTCGCGGCAAATGCGTCTGTTTCTGTGGGGTCATTGAATATCCTACAGAAACGCTTCCTACGCGGTCTTGGGAATGATAAGAATACGGGGCTTACTAACAATCACCCACTTAACTGGGTAATGCCACTAATTTAAGTTTTTATTAGTATTTTCAGGCGTAAATCGCGGAAGCAGAAATCAAAGTAAATACCTGCAATAATAAATAAGTAACAGATAATTTTACTTGTTTTCTTAAATTTAAATATGGTTTTGAACATATAGTAATAAAGCTGTTGACTATAAAATTCTGATCATTAATGTGAAAGATTTCGTGTACACGTTTCAGTCCAAGATGTTTTGTTGTTCAGAACATTAAGGGAAAGCACAATTTAACAAAAATACAAAGTTGTAACAAATTGGATTTTTTTACAGAAGTTAATCAATACATATTTTTTGTTTGTATGTGTTCGGAAAGATGAGTTGCAAAATATGTAAATATAAAAATCTCCATAAATTGAACCTTATCCCTATTAAATTACAACATTATTCGATAATTAAAATCAACCGTTTCGTTGTAAAATTTATGCTAAATCAGGAATATGTTTGGTTCTGATCTCCATAATGTACGTGTATCGAATGTATGAGTTATTCAATAACAAACTCATACACATAACATAAGGTTAAATTTATATCTATTACCTGTACCTAAAGTTCATGGGCACAATTTCTGTAGTTTACTTACACATACGCTTATATGTGTTATTTGTTTCCTATTCTCTTCAACGACAAGCTGACAATTTGAATTGTTTTATAACTTTCTCGCCCTCTCACTCTCTAAAAGCTACCAAAAGCTGTGCGCTGAAACGTGTCTCTTGTAACAGACGCTCCGAGAACACGCTGTAAATACATAATAATGGTGCTGCTCATAGATTTTGAGACAATTCCTTGTTTACACCCACACTTACAAGGTAGAAACAGCATTTAGCAAACTTTATGAATATGTCACTAATGATTATTATTTATCCATTCCGCACGATAACAATTTTGAAATCGAATTCAATATCATCATTGTGTACACATACTTATACATACAGGCAAGTGTGTTAATATTTAACAATTATGGAATCCAATTAATGTGTGTGAAAGAGCAAGAGAGAGAGAGAGAGATAGTTTCGAAGCAAACATTCTATTCTAGTGGTAGTAATTTGTCACGCGTGGTATAAGTAAACAATAAGAGAGAAGAAAATTATCCTGCGATAATAACGTATGCCAAAGCCGGAACAATGACAACCGTAACGACAAATTATGAAATGGCTTCGTTAAAATTCCACAGTCAGAATCGTCCATAATTTATACAAGATGTAATTTTTAATGCCTCGTAGGTTAACTTCGTTAATTATTTTTCATGAAACGTTTACCGGAATAGTTTCTGTTTACTTATTATAGTCATCATTTTTTTAACGTTCATTGTTGAGTAACCTTTTCGTTATTATTATAATAACGTCGAAAAATAATTTGATTCTATTCTATTATAATCTTATTAAGAGGTGGAGAATAGAGAATAGAAAGACGAATATGAAAGAATCTCTTGACAAAGATTGTGAAAAAAATAATGATGATGATGGCAACGATAATGATTAAAATGAGAAAGGAAAATATCACTAAAATTTGAGATGATATCAAAAAGTTAATAATTAATACGGCGATAATAAATTTATTTTCAGTAACTAATGTTATTCGTTTGTTAACATTAATAATTTCTGCATAGAATTTGCTGTACACGAACGTTAACCATGTAAACAATTGTCAATTAGAGAACTCCCACAATGGCTTTCACAAAGACGCACAGACAGAAGAAACGCTGCGCATTGTTCGAGGACAATTTCCATTAGAAGACGCGAAAAGAGTTAAATAACGATTCAGATTCATCGTATTCCTGATGTTAAAGAACAATTGACTGCGAATACAAAGAAATAAATAAAACGGTGGCCCCTGTACATTCTTATCACAAAGTGATCTTCAATCGAACGGCGGCTACTCACTCACGTTTCTCTTTAATAGAACACGCATATATTTTATGCATACGTCTCTCGGTTTTAAATAAAATATTAGTTACATATACAGCGAAATAAATGAAATATACCTATACACACGTATTTGTATGTGTGTGTATGATGATTATAAAGGAAGACCCAAGAAAAAAAAACGATCCAATTATAATAGCTCGAATAAGAAGAACAGAGACTTATCACGGTCACGTCCATCGACTGTCCACCGCATCTCGGTACTTTTCATGCACAGATGAGCGTACACTTAAATACTATAAGCACGATATAAATTAAATTAACAAAAAGAAGGAAAGAGACGGCAAGAGGTCGGTGAAAGAGAGAAAAGTCATTACGGCTACTGCTATATTACTACCGCCACAACGGCCATTTACTGCCTTTTTATCTCTGCAGCGATTTTGTCAATCTACGTTTCCTTTTATTCCAGTACAGATCGTATCCTCATAAATATCGAAACCAATTTAAGTAATCTACCTGCGAAGAACGAAGGCGGACATTGTGTAAACGAAGTAAGATGCATAAAGTGTTCCGCTTAATTTCTTAATAACTTCAAATTATCGCAATTTCATTAGTTCACTTTCTATTATCTATCAGTTGTCTTTAATAAATTTCAGGTAAGAAACGAATTCCTTTCGACGCTTAAGCAAACAGTTGGTGGAAACAAATCAATTCGTTTGATTGATGACAGTCCCTGAAACGTTGTTCTCTAGCTGGCTTTATTTCCAATTTACATTTGTTTCGTAATCGTAAACGTGAGGGTGAATCTATTTGTATTCCTTTCGCTTTTGCTCCTCTTTTCTTTCTCCTTATCTTATTCGCCCCATCGATATAATAAAAAGTTGTTAGAAAGTAGGAAGATTGCGTTATGCGGCCGTTATCGTTTTCGGTTAGACATTCAATTACAAGTTTTGCCACCGACTCGACAATAATTAATAGTTCAAGTTGTCAGATTGGGTTACGCGAGGTGTCTAACGGTGTTTCGGTAGATTGTATCGCGAAACAAATATATCCAATATATTCAGATTTACATATTATGCACGAATGCCGAAGGACGATAATCACATTTCGTGACAATCAGTCAATGTTGTTGTTTATAGCGTAAGCGAAATTGGAAATTTTATTCATTCCATAGGAACTTCCCTCGAAATTGTCACCTTGTCTTCAGTTGTCGCAGAGACAATTCCTTCCTTCCGTCAAGGGAATGTTTCAATCGAAATCACCAGACAATTACTACTACTATTACCAACTATTATTATTACTACTGTTACCATTATTACCACTGGCATTATTTCGGTAGGAAATTGAAGATGCATTCTATCACGTACGAAACACCGACGATGTGTGATGTGACGTTAGGGTGAAACGTAAAACTGGAACAATTAAATTTAAATGGAATTATTACGTTGTGAACGTTAACAATAGCCAAAATAAATACAAGAACAAGTGTTTTCGACAACCTAATTATAGTACGGAGAATGTAGCAGTTAAGCGAGTAACAAACGCCCTATATTTTTATTTGACCCCCGACAGCGACACAATATACGCAATTTAGACGAACGAAGTTGAGGGTGTGTACGAGAGCGCGAACAAGAGCCGTGCGATAGAGAAAGAAATAAAGAGAAATACTTCATTATCATCATCTACATCGGCTATACAATATATCCCATCTAATCCTCTGCGAACGCGGGATAAAAAGCTATACGTGGTCGATGTTCAAAAAGAAAATTATATTTCCTTCAACTTCCTTTATTATTATTATTTTTAAGACATTTTTCTCATTACTTTCTTTCGTCGCGCCCGTTAAAAGAAAGTAGTCCCAAAAGAATTATTATTAATAACGATTTAGAGAGCATCTTGAGCAGACGTATTCTCAGTTTATACCTGCAGCGCAGAATAATGATGAAGTCCTTTTGATGAAATAATTAGATTTTTCTTGCCGATTTCGGCTTTAACAAAAAAGGTGAAATAATAAAAAAAGACGTTTCATAATGGAAATCATAAGAGAGAGAATCGCATTTGTTCAATTTATTGAAAGCACGCAAATAATCGTCGTCGTCGTCAAGATTAACTTTCTTCAGTTATTATCAATTTAAATTTACCAAAAAATAAAATGTTAATTCCGAAAGCTGTTTGCTTGCATATGGGTAAAAGTAAAAAAACAAGATTTATAATTACAGAATTTAATAACAATGGATTTAATCATGGAGCCGTGTTGAAGTTCAATCAACTGCATATAAAGAGATGTTACATGGAATTGACCCGCACTTGCCTCTTAAATAGCAACATCTATTCTTCACTCGTTGCCGTATCTTTCTCTCTCTCTCTCTCTCTCTCTCTCTCTCTCACACACTCTCTGTTGTTTTTATACCTTGCCCCTATGTGTATGCGCTGCTCAAAAGAGGAATGTGCAGCATTTAGTCGACCGCTCTTTAGCCTGTCACACTGGCTGCAGATTGATTCCTGGCATGACAAGTTGATTAAGCCATTTAATTAAGTTACCTAATTGGTGTTATAGTGGTAAACCGCTGAGCACAAAGAATGATTTTTCTTTATTCTTTCCTCTCTCCCGCTTTTTCCCTATTCTATTCGCTATAAACTTATTTTTAATTCGTCCATCAATACTGCGCTCTTATTTCATCAAAATAAACGAGTTTGTATAAAACAAACTTTGTCAATTATTCTTCAATGACAATTTGAATTTGTTTTTCCGCCAATTAACCTATTTGCTTACTAACTCTCTTTGTCCGTTCACTAACTAATCTACATTAAAATAAATTACCTATCATTAAAACGTGTAATAAAAATTAGAAATAAAACCGATTATAAAGCTCTCATCACAAAGATCTCAACGAGACATGTTCAAATAAAAGGAATGAAATAATTATTTGGCCGAATATATGGTTTATTACTTTAGAGTACTAAAAGTATTACTTAAAGTGATTAGATGATAAAGACTGGGATTCGATTTAATTGCAGGCTGTAAAAATTAGTGAACATTCACTGAACTTTAGTCGGTTAAGACGTAAGAAATAAAGGCAGAAGTGGAATAAATGAGAGACATTATAAACGTTGGAGACAAGTTCAAAAAAAAACTCTTATGTAAATTAGGAATAATAGTAGGTATGTAAAATAAAGCAGGAGAAGAAAGAATTGAAGTATAACGAGAGAATCTGGGTACGAGTAAATAAAACCATTACTACTTCTTATTTTAGTAACCTCTTCTTTTTAAGTTTAATTTTATTTTATTTTTCTCTCCCTTACTTAATCGAGTTATTTGTTTATTTCAGCATCGGAATAATAAATGTTACAATAAAACGATAAAAAAATAATTAAATAGTAAAAAGGAATATGTGAACTGACCATTAACTTTTTATTATTATTATCATTCTTGTGCTTTTCAAAAGTACCATTCAACTTTTATTTAACCGTCCTTAATTATTTTTATTCCCCGATTATTATCTCACTATTATTACTAACGGATTTATCTGCTTAAGAAATTGTCTTTTTTGGATCGGCTAAAACTAAAAAGGAAACTACTTGTCCAAAAACAAGACAATAATCCTTTAAAAGGTTTCTTTGCTAATTGCTTTAGATGATATTAAAAATGTAGAATAGAACACATAAATTGGTTGAATTCTTGAAATTTATTTCAAATGAAAACCACAATGAGATATTTTTCTTGGTCAAACTTTTTCTTTTCTGTTTCACCAATTATGTTCTTGCTGAATGGGATGAATTATGATGGAAGCAACGTGATAGATTAACACGTCCCGATTTAATCTAAAATCGCATTTGTCAAATTGGAGCAACAATAAAAGCCGACGACAAAATATCGTCGAAACTTGGACTCCACAAATTATTCTTTTAATATGAACAACAACACGAAACAAAAGAAAATATCATGATGATGGTCGTGATGGCGTTGAAGATGAAAAAGAATAATAAGATAAAGGGAAATATATTAACGTCCTTTTATATTTCTCACTTATTATTTAAAAATTGTTCTCTTCTTTTGTATATAATAGAAGAAAGAATGTGTGTAACAAGAATCTGTTTTTGTAGAGAGCTCTCTTAGTAAAGAATGTAACTACATTGTGTGCCTTGATAGGGACTAATGACTGCGGACCCTTTATTCACCGCAAATATTCAAAGCATCAGCTTCGGGTTTGTACGCCTTAAATGAAAAAGTGACCGTCCTCTTTTTATAAATCCCACACCACACACCTCCAACCTCTTCTTCGTTCACTCTATTCTATAATAGAATAAATAATCAAAATTTTATGTAACGATAAATAAATGGAATATGCTACAAATAAATTTTATATCAAACGTCTATTGTAGTTGGAAACTTGGCGGAGATATTCGTTTTTGCAAAACGCTCAAGTTCCATTTTTGGAACATAATAGCAGCGTTCTCTTATTTTATAACGTCGCAGAATGCGAATTATTAAAAACGGAGAGCAAAAAGGGACAAGATTAAAAGAATACGCATGGAGATTTTGTCGGGAAACAGAAGAAAAGATGACAAAAAGAACTCGACACAATAATAATAAAATGATATCGAAGTAGATGGAGACGAAGAAGAAGAAGAATAAAGGCAACATAAAACCAGATTTTTACAATTCATTTCTTTTCTCATTTTTATTCCAGATAAAAACTATAAAAACGAAACAAATTAACTTGATCTACATAAAAGAACATAAACGTATAATAGTAATACGAAATACGAACGTATAAGAGCAGTTATGTTATAAAGAGCGAATGAGAAAAGTTGGAGGAGAGGACACAAAATACGAGGCACGATCGTTTTCAACTATTAAACTACGGTATTTTATAATTTATGTAACTCTTCACCTATCGTAAAACCAAATGAAAATGAAAAAGAAAAAAGACGACGATGACCATGACGATGGTGATGATAATGATAAAAATTAACAGTTTCTCATTTTTCATTTCGTCTAAATTTATGCTTTTTCGTTCTTATTAAAATTCTCTCATTTTTTGTCATATAAGGACATTCTCTATTTAAACTTATTGTCATACTGATACTGGTAAATATAATGTTTTCGTAATTCAAATACAATCCGAACAAAATTTTTGCAAGAAAAATATGTAGCTCATGCATCATTACCAAATTGATGTTTTCAAATGTTAAAAACAGACTTGGTAATTTTATTTGTTTTGGAAATGTGGCCGCATTTGTATGCAAAACTCGTTCGTTACACGTGTAATCGCCATTTCTAACTATTTGTGGTATCGTTCTTCATCTATTGCAACAAAACTTTTTTTCCTCAACAACTTTATATTACTTATTTTAATATTTACAGCAATTTACATGATTTTAATGATGTATTATCAAACGTGCTTAAATTTAATGTGAATATTGTATGAGAATGGACAGTGATAAAATATATACCTTTTTACTGTATTTCTCGTTCCTTCTAGATTGAAATCTTTAATATTTCAGATTCCACGATTTAGGCCACGTTAAAAGTGAACGTCTTCATACATTAGCTTATTTCTTTAACGGCCATAGCCTACAAATAAATTGTAAGACACATTTTAGGCTAACATTTCCGGTATAAATGAATTAATTTCGTATAATTACTGATCCATTAATGAGTAATTAGCAAAGGCCATTAAGATAATGATTGGCTAATAATATCTTAATCATTGTTTATAACTTTAATTATAACAAAGAAAAAAACCGTATTTATAAATTATACGTTTATAATAATTGATCCAAAAGTAGATTTTTATTTATTACTTTGCCTGTCACCGTATTTTGCTCCTTTATTGATTAATAAAGGTAATGAAAATTAGTTGTTTATATCGATGTGTTTAAGATCATAGAAAAGAGTTTTGTATACCGGAAGGCAAAGTTGTCCTTGAAAAATACTGCTTACTACATGTACGACTGCAAATTCCATGGTTATGATTTGTGCAAGCGAGAGAGGTGACAATTAAACAAAATAACTAATTAAGATTAATTAACGCAATGATATATTGAAACCTCATTTAACAATTGACACGACCACTAACTATAATTAGTACATTTCTATTATAACTTTTTCCTTTAAATCATTAACAAGACTTGTAATTATAGTTTTCTCTATTTCGCGTTCGACTCCATTATATTAGCGATTAATTAATAATTTTAATCAACAGAAAGGTTTCGAAACGCTTTATAATCACAAGAAGTATAAGAGACAAAAAGCAAACAAACACATCGAACAATGAAACAATCTTCTGCTCCATTTTTTTTCCTTAATATGCTTGGTTACAATTTGAATAAGAATTGAAGAAGCAGTTTCTTCAGTAGTCCTACATGAAAATAAAAGCAACATTTTTTTCTCCTCTTTACCCATTTGATTTACCAACCAATTCTTCTCGTACTTCTTCCACTTAGGCTTCCACTTTATATTTGCAAAACAATGACCAATCTGTGTGTGATTGTGTTTCTCTTTTTTCTGTACAAAATACAAAACAACATTAACGTGTAGAACGCTTGTTTTCGGCATATCAAACAAGTTCAATACATAGGTACACGCATAAATTGGTTACATTGTCCTCGAGTTGTTTTCACCGTTTCACTCTCTCGAATTGAATGCCGTTGATAACTGAGAGAAAGACAGAGAAACGCAACAATTCAGTGGAGGAGATTATGTTCTAGCTTGTGTACGTGTTTAACAGAAAATCAGTTCGATTCACTAGGGTTTACAATACAATAGAATCGTAGAAGCAATTGTAAGTTTCTGTAAACTAGGAATAATAATAATAATTCTCTGCAAAATTATGTAACGCAATGATGCTATGTCAAATTGCGACTTTATTTACACAATTAGGATACGTACGTATATATTTATTAATGGAATATGTTTGCATGGGGGGTTCGTGCGATTCGCAAAAAAAACACGCTGGGGCGTACAGGAAATCACCGATGAAATCCGATTTTAAAAGTAATTTCGCGATAATGAAAATAATAGACGCACAAACATACACGCGCAAATAAGTGACTGTAAAAAAAAAGGTTGTCTAACAATTTAAATCTAACTACTACAATTACACCGACTGAGTACGTACCATCGAATACACACGTACACACTCATTCAGGTAGGTAGTTTCGCTTCATTCATTCAATAAAAGGGGAGACAAAATGTGTATTATGAAGAAAAAAAAAATGAATATAAATGAATGTCGCTGTATATATGTATATAAAGCGACGCATTTTGTACGGAAATGGCACTTTCGCATTTCCAATAAATCTATTTGCCAAATCTTATTTCCTATTGTTGATTATTATTATTCAATAAACGCATTCAGCCTTATGTACAGAAAAGGTAATAAGGTTTACGATGGCGAATTATTCGTCAAGCACGCTTACTGTTTATGATGGAATGGCAGAGAAAAAACACTTAATAAACAAGACGGAAAATGCCGTTCCTTTTATTTTGAAAACGTAAAATGCATCGACGAGTCTAAAATCTACAGAAATAAATCAATATCAACATCAACGGAGGTGTGTAACTCCCCTTAACAATCCTCAATAGCAGTCTACTGGCACAATACACACAATGGTTAATAGCATCAATAGAGTATGGAAGCGTTAGAATTTTAGCAAAATTGTTTAATATTTTTGGTGGATGCGCCAGGTACACAGGCATGGATACTTGCTATGAAACCTTTAAATAACTTTTTATTCAGAAGTGGCTTTCAAAGTTCAATTTGATTAATATGAATCAGGAACCAACACTAAATCATTGCTTTGAAAGAGCACCTTGGCATACCTTATAATCTTTCGTAATTTTACCATTCGTAAGAATTAATACACAGCAAATAAAAAATTACTTTTGTCACCTCTTCGCCTCTTATCCATTCGTTAATTAATGAACACAATTAAAATTAATTTTTAATGGAAACTTGTGTTTTGAGCTCACTTTTCTTTCGTCTTCTTTTCTCTCCAAAATGATTTAATCAATTTATTATCAAAATTTATAACAACATACATACATACGGATATATAGGAATGGAAATGAAAATTATTGAGTCGAATGAAACCGGCCGAAAACAATTATTTAAAACGCGTGTAGTCCTCTATGTAGGCATTAAACTCTTGCTGAGCGAGTATGTTATGCGTGAACGGACATTAAATTAGAAAGACAAGCGGGCACGGTGAGAGATACGAAACTAAAGAGATGCTTTATATAAAAAAGAAGAAGAATACAAGTTCAAAAAATAACTAAATAAATGTACGAGTGGAAGAAGATGAAGAAAAACCGATTCTTCCCATTTCTTTATTCTCCTATATCAAGTATAAACGTATGCATTCACGTTATAAAATATTATGGGTAGAGATGATATCCTTGGCTGCTGCTACCACCACTACAATGGATTCTCGTCTCGATAAGACCAAAAGCTAAATGCCGCTCTGTACCCTTCAACTTTTCACTTCTTCTCCTTCTCCTTACTTCTTCTTCATCTGTGGCTTTCGGTTTTGTTCTGCCTTTTGCTCTTTTTTCTTCATTTATTAAAAGAAGTAAAGAATGATCAATGACAATGAGATCCTTTAAACAGAATAAGACCATTTTAACAGTATAATAGTGGCAGTAGTGGAAGTAGAATAATAAACGCGAAAAGAGTTAAAAGCAAATAGAGGAGTTTATCCCGCTGTTACTTCTTTGCCGTGACAATAAAAATTATAGGCTAGTTGAACTGGAAAACAACAGGTCGAGCAAGCAACTGCGGATCGTGGATTGCATTCATTAACGGTCGACACGCAAGGTACGTATACATATACCTGTTGTCTGGGACTCATTGGCCCTTGCATTATAGATACACACACACACACACACACGTGCATATAGATAGGATACGTGCATGCCATATACATATGTACATAAATATATTTCTATTTGTGTGTGTGTAAGTTCTCTTCGATAAGTGTGCGTGAGACACCCCGGGCTTGCGCCCTCCGGTTTGACCCCTATTGCCCCCAAGTAGCAAATTGTTAACCACACTAATTACCAATCATTTTCCTATATTATTACCACTCCACATACTCACTTCATTGTAGTCCACCTATTTTATCATACCGTAAAGAACAACATTAAATTATATCTACAACTACCACAATCAATTTACGATATACGATGACAGTTTTATTCGATCCTTACTCTCTATTATTTATTATATTATTTATAAAAGTAAATGAAAATAAAAAACAATTAAACAAAAAATTAATAAATAAAGGATGAAAGCGAGAATAAATTCCCGTGGAGATTATTAAAAATTATATTAATAATTTATAATAAATAAATAAGGCTTTTTGAGGACCACTGCACCTTAATTAGGGTTTAAAATTATCCCATTAATTATAAATCACGATCTCGTACAATTATCGCAACAGTTTGTTTATTTTTTCTCTTTTAAAGTCCACCACAGCAGTCAATTGAAAGAATAACAATCAATCAATTTATGGAAAAAAAAGCAAAAGTATAAGGGGCGATTTTGTACAACTTTGGGTGCAAAACAGCATTAAACATATTTCTTTTTGCATTGTCCACTTCTTCGAAAATTTTACTTCACCATGGTTTAGAAAAAAAAACACATTTGTTTCACGAAGAATTCCGAAACCAGTTAGTGGTAAGTTAAAGGCAAACTAGATACTAAAATGTTCGTAATTTTGAATGCTTCGAATTTTTGAAACTTATGGACTGCCGTTAGCCGAAATGACAAAAATGCATTTAATCAACATTTTTGGAACAAGTTCCTCAAGAATTTGTAACCACTATTGAATAAATAAAAAAAAAGAAAATTAATTATTCTAAATAACTAGATAAGCGCAAGTTACTATAAATAGGTGGCAAAACGTGTACATCGGGTGTGTTCGCTCTCAATAATAAGAAAGGAACCGGCGATAAAACCAACACGACATTTGATATTTCTCGTTTTGCGGATGAGTTGAAATTCATTTGATCGTGCTTTGTTTAACTTTATTAAATATTAACTTTAATGACGGTTATAATTACAAACATCCTGCCTGCCAACTAAATGAAATTTAATATTATCGGTTGACAAACACTTTTAAGACATTGTTATAATTCAGTATTATTGTATTCTTATATTTATATTGTTGCCGAATTCGCAACAAATTTGATGATAGGAGCAGGAAATCAACCTTCGGATTAAGAAAACGCTTTTAAGAAAGACTAGTCGAACAAAAGAACTTGTAAAGGCAACGTTCAAAATTTATTAAAGTTTAAAGATTTTTAATTAAAAGTTAATTTAAATACTGTTGTTCCGCGATCAGTGCGGATTACTTGAGATACTGGTCAGTGATCGTCAGCAGGCCGAACCAGGGTGGATAACGCAAAAACGACAGCTCCTGAAACTATGAATAGTACGTGCCTTTACGAACCAGACAATTGCTCCAAAATTATTTCACTCATTTTTCAATAAATAACTGTTTGGTTCAATCCTAAACAATAGTACTCATCTGCACTAAATTTGTGATATGGTCAACTCTCTTCTTTCGTTTCATAATTGAGAACTTTCTTTTTAAATTGGTCACCTATACATTTTTTTAGCGGAATCATAAATAACCAGAAATTACATGAACGTATTCGTTGGCAGTCAGCAGCAGTTAAATTGAAGCAAGAAGTTATCTATTCCAAAGGCGATAATATCCTGAATTACCGTTAATTACAAAAATAAAATTATAGCAAGAAAAACTTCTAATTATATAACATAAATAAAAAATTGCCGTTTATCCAGCATAACTCTCAAATAATTAATTTGATTTTACAACAACAAAAAGAGACAGAGAGTGAAAAAATTGTCGTTTTATGCTGATAGGGTTAAAATGTGTTTTTAATAATAGAACATGCTTTACGTGTACCGTGCACAATAATTTCCATCGTAATATTTTTCAACTCGTCCCTTTTGATTAAATGAAAAATAAAATAAAAAATAGCGAAGAAGGAAAAAAAAAAGAAAAAAAAAGAGGAATGCACGGCAAAAGATGATAATAGATTTATGATTACATATAAATTAAAAGCGAGTTTTAGAAATTATTAAACGTTTTCATAAGCGCAACATGTTACATACATGAACAACAACATAGAGAATAACACGAGTAGGGTCGAATAAACATTAAAATAGTAGGCGCGATATAAATCAGTAAACGTACAAAAATTATATTTCATATGTAGGAATAATAATATCAAAACAATAGCTTTCTTTTCTATTCTTTCATGCTAGTAGATTAATAAGTGAAATAGCCATTAAAGAGAAGAGAGAATGGATCAGGTATAAATTATTGATAGTAAAATAATAGAAGAAAAGATGAAGAAGAAGAACGGTCGTTAGGTCTAACGTATAAAACTATTACTATTGCTCATATAGATATATTCGTATTCCTGTATAATTTTTTTTATTGCCCATTCTTCTATTCCTCAGGATCACCATTGCGTTTTATTTTAGATTTATCCTCCACTCTCTGCTCTTCTTCTTTATAGGTACGTATAGGTTATATTGAACGTATAGGTTTCACATTGTTCTGGTTTTCTTCCGATTAACCGTTTGAAAATCTTTAAACGGTTCGTACGTGTATTATTCGTATTATTTATCCAGACTAGTATTCTTGTTATTATTCTTTTCCTTCGTTATTTTTTCCCCGTTTTCCTTTCGTCCTTTCTTTTTTCCTTTATGAAAAAAAAAGCAAGAACTACAACGGCAACAACAACAACAACAACCCATCACGAGTACCAGTAATTTATAAGAAACACAATCTAGATATAGCATCAACAATATCTCGTTGTCTATGCCGGCCTACACTGGTCAGTGTCATCGACTTGTCGCCATATTAATATCGCGTGTCTGAGGTGTACAGTGTCTTCATTCTTAAGGAAAAGTTGTTTTAATCTCGCTACTTATATAGAAGAGGTTTCTAATTAAAAAACTTGAAATAATTATATCCACAGTCGGCCCCGGACGGATGAACGAATGGACGGATGATGTGCTCGTAACAAAGAGGAACAGCGTTCGGTCGTCTTCACCAAGAACAACAACAACAACACTCACAGATAGTAGTTAGTTGTTGTAATAATAATTTTTTTATCATCGTTATTATTATTCATCCTGCTTATTTAAGACTTCTTCTATACGCACGGTGTAGAAATAATAACAGAATCACATTTTTCATTCTATTTTCGCATCTAAGCGTCGTTACGTTAGAGAAAACGCAAACCGTATAACTTTTGTCTCTTTTATTGCGTACGTAACAACAAACGATTAATGGCTACAAACAGAAACAATCGTTAAATACAAAAGAAGTAGAAAGCTACACCATTAGGTACATATATATATGGTATAACTTTATGGTTTAGTATTAACCATATAGCCAGTTACTTACTCCAATTAAAGACTGATAGATGTTTATTGTTCGTATAACAATTCAAACTTTCACTTTACCAAAGAAGCTAACAACAACAGCAGTAACGACGAATTAGATGAAACGGCGATGATGGGAGATTCTCTCTACCACGAGAGCGTGCTTTTACCATTTTATTCTTTGGCGAAGCATACGCAATCAAATACATATACGAGTTTTCTTTTTTTTAAATCTTTTTCTATTAGGTATTATTATTATTAATTCCATCCGGATTTTGTTTAAAGTGTTACGTGCCTTTTAAAGAACTGTACAATTGCTACAGCGATAGACGAATGCCAAGAAGCATTACAATAAAAGGATTCTCGTCATATTATAACCATTTGCATCCCAATTTTGCACATACAATAACAATAACCATTCACTTCGGCATAAATAATAACAGTAACACTTGTTAGGTTTCTTTTATTATCTTTTGCCATTTCGAAATCTTACACGTAATTACTAATACCTAATAGCAGTTGCAATAGTAAGAAATGCATTGAATGTTAGGTACGTGAATAGAATTTTATAGTAACAATAGTAATAATATTAGAAATATGCCTTTTGATTGTCTTTATATATGTATACCTGCAGAAATACTCTGTGATTTAACTATAATAGCTACAATAATAATTGTTTAGAGATTGAATAAAAATGTTGATGTGTTATAAAATGGAAAGATTTTGACGTGCATATATCTGCACTTTACAAAATTATAAGTATAAAAAAGGAGAATTGTATTATATAAATTTTATATGCGTATAAAATATTTATCTTCTTGGCACGATTGTTCTGTCCTGGGTATCCACCATAAGAATGGTGCACTGTCAAATTGGGAAAAATGAGAGAGAAATCGAGTGAGTGTAAATATGAAATTAATAGTTGCGCAAACACAGTTGCAGATTTCATTTATCAACTAGTTTGCGAATATTTGGGCGGCGATTATAACAAATGAAATACCAAATGAAAGTTACATTTTGAATTCCGGTTTTACACGTATTCAGATTTTGGATATGATTTTCAACTATCAGGAATTTGATTAACGAGTTAAATGAAAGATGAAAAAGTGAGAAGAGAAAAAAGAGAAAGGTAATACTTAAAAATGAAAAGGCCTTAAATAATAATAATAATAAAACGTAAGAAATAAGTTTTTTTCTATAAATTTATATGCGGCGTCATAAAAGTAACGGATTCGCCGTTAAAATTGTTACTAGTGAACATCGTAGATATATATAAATACAGCCAACCTCTTAAAAGGAGCATTATTACATCTAATTAATATTATTTTTTTTTCTTTCTTCATTCACATTGGTCCATAATAAGTCTGGAGGCCACGTTCTGTATCCCATAAACAATAGTCTCGCTTCACAGCGTGAAAGTGGCACGCAGTTAATGGAAGTATTAAATCATTTACGGATTCTCTTCTGCGCCTATCTCTTTCTTTCACTGTCTTTTTCCCTCTTTTTTATAATTCCACGTTCAACAATCACACAACAATTACAAATGTACTGGTCATTTGATTCCTTTTGCCTTTATCCACAGATTTAAATTATTATTATTTGTTTAAGGATTGCTGCGTGGTCTCTGCGACCCATCGGTGCCTTACGTATATTAATAATGAATAGAGAAATGTTAAATGAAACCCTGGAGGTTTTTTATTCATCTACTACTTCTCTTAACTCTTATTCTATATCGTATCGATTGTAATAAAGATTTTGTACGAGCTCCTTAACATTGTCTGCGTTTTGTATCTTCGGTAATAGAGTAACAGATAGAAAAGGTAGAAAAAAGGGAAGAAAACTACCGTTCCAAGATGATGATACAAGATTATTTTGAAATGATTGTTGTATTATAAACATCTCTCCTTTCTCCGGTTTCTTTCATTGTTTATTTATCTGGAATGAAACAGTAGTAGTTGTTATAATGTACCAGTAACGCAGAATCCAATTCTTGTTTCTCATTAAAGAAGAGAACGAAAAAAGCGGGACAACAAGAAAGAATCTTCATCTCTCCAAGCAATCAGACGATTTTCTTTGTTATATCTGCCTTATTTATCGGACGTTATCTTAATTACAACGTTACTGCTTTTTAGCTAATTGATATTATACGTTCCTCTAACTGGTTATTAGCTATCGTTCATCAAGTGACCTCCATTCCGTTTTTAATTTTATAACTTCTTTTACTTCGTACGCACAGTGAGAATTCTTCGATCAAAAATCAATTTTGTCTTTCAAGTTTTCTGTTTCATCTCATCAGACAAGAGGAAATAATGACATTTTCCCCTCTTCCATTTCAACATTTATTCTTCGACTTCAATAGGCAATCATCTTCTTCCTCTTACCATTCTTTCTTCCTTCATCTGATTCATTTTATTGTGGACAATCTGTTGACAGGTCGCACGGTTGCTGTAGGAAGACCATTTCTACCTACTGATTGACAGTTGAGATTATACGGTGACGGATATACTCATCGTTTGGAATTCGAAAGAGAATGGGAAACAGTCAGAAAGAGATAGATATGTTTGGAACAGCGTATGGAGATGAAGTCATTTTTACTTCTTCTTATAGAATAGACCGAGAGAAAGAGTGAACTAAACCGAAAGATTGAGACCGAATCTCGACATACTGCCACCCACACCAATTTATTTCATCTGGTTTTAATGAGAGCTACTACTATTATCACATATGTATTTACATTGAATAATATTAAGCGTTATCCGCACCGACGGCCACTTGGCTTCCACTTCTTTAGAAAGGAGGATTCTATTATTATTTTTGAAATATCTTTCCCTCGTCCGATTTAACACGTTTGATAACGAAATATTATATATTATTTACAAGTGTTTGACGATGTCTTCATTTCTGAATAAATTCCAATTGCTTTTTATTTCTATCATTTATTCATAAATTGTTACCAAAGATTTCCTCATTTGCTCCCAATTCTATTGTTTGTTGCTTCGTAGGTTTATTGACATTTACTAATTAATTTTCGATTCGAATTATGGGATTGTATTTTGAAATTGAGAATAAGTTGAATTAAAATAGAAAAAAGATTTTTATTAAGTGGAAATAAAAGATTCTCGCTCGTCTATTAAAACAGATGGAACGTTACACAATAATAAGATATTGCAGAGGTGTTCGTCCTAAAAAATATCTTTGAAATAATGAACAATAAATATTGGCCCGTCATCACGAATGTTTAAAAAATGCTTTTCTTTTTCTTCCACTATTGTTATTTTGATTAGGTAACATTTCGATGAGGGACACTTAATAATAATGACGAACAGTAATAATAGTAGAATGGAAAAGACAATTATGTCCCCTGGTGATGCCATCTAAGGACGAATTCAATTAACAAACGAGAAAATTTATCTCAAATAATCTCTTTTTAGAAGAGCAGATAAATTACACAAAACGACGGACGTCCTATACGATTTAAACTAAACAAGAAATAAGAAAGGTTTTATTGTTACCTAACAAATGCATGAACCAAGTGTAAGAAATGTTGCTTTCTTTGCTGTGTACGTAGATTCCGTTAGTTTTTGTTAAATTATTAATCATCAATTCTAATTATATTCACTTTTCTTTGAATTTAATTTGTGCGCGGTTCAGTGAAAAGTGTTTCTAAGCGTTGGAAAATTGTAGTCAAATTACTGAGTGACTTTTTTTTTGGCCGTTAAGTTTCATTAGCATTTAAAATCCGTCCAGTATTTTCCTGGTTATTCTTAAGAAGAGCTCAATTTCTATTATCATTAATACGTTTTAGAAAAATTTGTCAATACCTAAATTTATATAACGTTAATTATCTCTATTAGATTCCAATCGTTTCTCTGAATTCTTCTTAAAGACCAATTAGAATTTCGAGGATTTTAAGGCATTCTTCCATACTACGCCACGTAAATAAATAAAATAGATATTGAGAATATACCAAGTATTTTCATTAAAATAATCTCTTATCCAACAACAGAAACAACCAAAGTAGAAAACCAATCTAATAAAGAAAAGATTTTAATTTGTTTCTACTTTATTTCTCCTCCTTATCAATTAGTCGGTTGCTTCTTCTATTTTCTTCTTCTATCATTTTATTCGTGTTTTCCTTTTACTTATTTCTTTTTCATTTTAATGAGGATAGTATTCTATAATTCTGTCGGAATCGAATGGAGCTAAAGAAATTCTATGGAAGTAGAAAAATCAAAATTTCATAGATGGATAGATAGACGATATTATGTGGTGCCGTGGATTTTTCCATGCATATCTATAAGAAAAGTCTAATTGCATTTTAATGTAAAACACAAATTGTGTAACTTAGTCGCTGCTCAGTCAATGAAATTGGGTTATCTCTATGCATGCTTATAAAATACAGAGCGTTCGCTTTTCACCTATGTATGCATGTAATACGTACCACTTGCTTTCTATAATAATTTAAGTGTACGGAGACGCATTTAGAATTGTGCAAGTGCAACATTACAACACACATTTTAAAAAGTTTAACTTATTGACAGTGAACAACCGAAACCATTCGTTCTCTATTTGTTTAATGAACAGCAAGAAGCGAACATTGTCTCTTTACAATTGAAGTAAACGTTCGCTGTATACGAATGTGTGCTTGTACTTTTTTACGCGCCATTCTTCTATCCACTTAAATTCTACATTCCAATTTTCTATGCGATTACATTTTGTAGCTAGTCTACTACACTTACTGAAAAGAAAGGATCAGTTCCCTTCCTTTTCGTTTGTTTCCACGTTTAGTTGTATTTCATAATTTTTTCAATCGACACAAAATCGCGTAGGATTTAATCGAGCGACGTTATCCATCTAGATCGCATTAAATTAAATTGGTACCTATTTTTCCGTTATCGCGACAATCAACTTATTTTATTGTTATTATTCGATTTAATTAAACGTTTCGATTTCCATCCTTCAAATGCTTCGGGTATGAATTTCGTCGAGGTCGTTTCGTAAAATGAAAATATCGTAAAATTATAACGATAATAGAAATTGTAAGAGAGCCGATAGATTCGAACGGCCTTTAGAAATATGTGCACGACCTCAATCGAAGAAATCTGTATTTGTGTGTGTTTTTGCTCGTTTGGAAAACTGCGTGTGCGTTTTGTTCGATGGGCGCCAACAAACCAGTTTCTATATGCGAGCCTAACTAAAACTATTTATTTGTTGTGTTAGAGTAGAATGAAAAAAAAAAACGTAAAAAGAAAAAGAAGGAAATTTCTATGCAAGAAGGATAAATTGAAAATGCATGAAAAAATAATAATAATAATAAAAGAAAAACGACAGGAGGTATGGAATTGGTAAACAATTTATTACGTTTTTAATACGCTTCGATTAATTAAAATCGTAAATTATTCATTGCTCCTATGCATGTTGTTATAAGAAAGTAATTACGATTAGTTTGAAGAAAAGTTTCCTAATCGATTTGATTAAGAAAAGGCACAGCAACAACGAGAGTGAAAAAAAGTGAATAATATAATAAATAATAATAAGAAGTCAATTTGCTACCTACGCGCTTCATTATTTTTCTCCACCTACAGTTAAATGTAGCAAAATCGAGAATAATGGAACGTTAAACGAATATTTCTCTTTTCAATGTGCATTTTAATCATTGTTAATTTATAAAATTTTCCTTTTTGATGAAACGAGAAAGGTCGATAGTCTGATTTTCTAATATCATAAATATCCTTAGACGAATTACTTTTTTGCACATCCACACTTCGTTTAAATTACTCTTAACTAATGGAAACAATGAACATTTCCTTGTTTTCTTCGTCTACTATTATAGCTTCCGGTTTCATAGATTGATATAAATTGATGTTGATGATTTAAGCGTTTATTGACACTAACTTTTTCTTCGGTTAAAAATCGTTTTCTTAACGAAAATAAATTTTGACACTCATATTTTTTCTTAATAAATAATTTATTATTGTCCTCGTTCGCTTAGAGCAAAATATCTATACAAATTTACTTTTGAAACTTACTTAACGGTCATCGATGAGACGATTCTATCTCTCTTGTAACCATGTGAATATTATCATTATTTCAATGAAAAAAATAGGCATGTTATAACACAGGTAGCTAAAATATATGCAAATCGATTCCGTAATTATAAATATGCCCGCATTCTTCTTCTTTTTTACTAATTCTCTTTCTCGATAAATAATAAATTTATTGAGGAAACCGTTTTCGAATGTTGTGTTAATAGATGATACACGTTTCGTAATTATTTGTCTTTAATCTTGAGCAATTAAAGTTTTCATAATAATATCATTATCTCCTCCAAATTTAATTCGGATTAGAAATAAGTATATATTAGCAATAAATTTAAATGATTCTCTTCAAAAATTTTTTTGCTCGTTTTATTTTTCAAATATGTTATTCGATACCGCTGAAATTAATTCAACTGGTAAACTTCTTGATTTCGTTTTTATTATTAAGTTTTCGTATTAAAAGTAGCGGTTATTTAAAGATTAGCCTTGTTACAGGCAGAGCCGCACGTTTATCATTGCTCATCATCTTCATTAACTTCATCGGCATCATTGTCGACGGCATACGTTCGTGCTCTTTTCAACGGTACCATCAAGCCATTTCTTACTGACTAAATTAGCACCTTTAATGGAATTAAAATTTATCAAAGATGTAAAAGAAGAGACATAAAAACATCTTTTTAAAGTTTTTTCTGCATTCGTTATCAATTTTTTAAATGTCAATAATCATCAATGAGTGAAGTTTTCCAATTATCACATGAACTTTGTTAATATTTAAAAATTATTGTTTCACTTGAGTCGTAGCAAGCAAGAGGCCCGATAAAAACTTCATTCAAAAGAAACCGGTTCTAATACGATTATTGGATACTTAAAGTAATTATTTTCAATTAACCTGAATTGTGCTTGAAATTTCTTCACACAATTTCATATATTAATGATTTTCCAACGACAGAACTGACCACTTAAAAGAATAATTTCTATTAGTTCTTTAATTTTTCTAAACCTTGGTCGATTACATAGATTCGTTTTATTATTATAATGTTTCCTGCTTATCTGTTTAAACATCCGTGGAAGATATATAGGATACGTTTAATAACTTGTCAAGATTAAAATATTAAATTAATTTTTTTTTCACGTTTACAATGAAAAGGTTCACGAAAACATTTTCAATAAACCTAACTCAATTAAGGGAAATAGTATGAAGGAAGGATAGAACTTGTTAAAAAATAAATAAAATGTAGATATACATGTATCCTTTTCTTTCATCTTCACTTATTTTTATCTTCACGTACCAACCGTGTTTTAGTATAACTCATTGTCAAAACAACAAAAAACATTAATTTTTTATTTTGTTACAGAAATGCATCATTTTCTTCATCTTCATCGTATATTCTATAGAAGGTATTCCATAGAGAAAGGATCGATTCGTATAATTATATTTCCGACATTTAAATATAAATTTGAAGAAGGTATGAAACTAAATTTCATGTGCTAATTAAAGTTATAAAAGTTATTATAAGTAGAGGTAAGTGAGATGATTTTTAGTATAAAGCTTTAGTACGACTTTCCAATGCCGCTCTTTCGTTTTATTTTAAATTATTAGCTAAACATCCAATTGATTCTAATTGTATTAAACCATTAATTAATTTTAACATTTTAAGTTTCGTTTATATATCAAGCAACTAATTAGACTGCAAATATGAAACAAGATTAATTAAAAAGGAATCCATATCAGAAAGTTCGTCAATAATGATAAGAGAAAACCGACAGGGGTGGGAGGAGGGACTGGAAGGAGTAGAACATTTCAGTTCAAATTATTTATTTGTAATTAAATCGAATTTATAATACAAAATTTCCGAGCACAAATCATCTCGATTTAAGCATTTTATTTTGGTTTACGCACTGCCAAACCTTCAAAATCTTATACGCCAAAAGTGCAGATTTTCAAACTACTTGTGCACAGTTTCTGGTATTCTGCATTCGTCTTTGCATGAAGGACTCTGTTAAACACGTTACGTCATTTATTTTGCAACAGCTTCTCCCTCGTATTTCAGCATTCCATGGCTAATGTCTTCTACACTCTGGGCCTTTCTGTTTCATTTTCATTTTTCACTGTTCACATTACTGCTGCTAATGTCGTTTGAAAGTGAGCATCATTGTACGTTTTCGGTCTGATTGTTATACATTTCCTGAGAGTATGATATCCATTTTTTCTAGACTCATGTTCAACACTTGTGTTCCTTCTTTTATTGTTTTTCTTTTTATTCCTTAACATCTACCATAGTTTTTCCTGCCATCGATATAATGCTGCATTTCCGCTAAAACACTCTCCAAATATTTTTCTTTTAATTTTTTAATCGCAGGATTAACTCTGTTCCTGAATCTCTTATATCTATCTGGTGTTTTGCAGTTTCTGTATTGTATGAATGATTCTTGTGTTTCTTTTGCTAGCTGTTTCACTTCTTCTGTAAACCATAGTTTGTTGATTGTTGGCGCGTTTATGTTAATTCTTTTCGTCTCTATGACTTCAGTTGCAACTGCACGAAACTGAATGTCCTTCCAAAATTACGACTAATTCGCAAAAATTCTATTTGTAAGTGGCAAACCGAATATTCCATTTCTATTTTCTCGACATTGAAAATGTTTCTTATTTCGCAAATCTATTCAAACACTTTTACATTGATTTTCATTGGGAAAGTTGTTTTGGTTTACGAAGGATTCTTATTTCAGGAGGCCCTCTGAAACATTTAGCTTTTTTGCCATCGCGATGTCACGAGATTATTTTTCATTGTTTAATGCCACGAACAATAAACAATTAATTCTGTTAATGAGCTTGATATTCACATGATAATGGCGATATTTAGCGAAACATTTTGTTATGCTCGCACTGTAATTTATTTTATTATCACATTGTTCTTCACGTTAATTGTTGTTTAAGTATTTATTATTGCGGATAAATACGCTGGTTCGTTTATTTCTTCTCTTCTTTTTGTTTAATTTGTTTCGTTTAAAATGCAATTAACAATGGGCCTTACACCACTTAATATTAATAATAACGACGGCAAAACGAAAGAGAAGAAGATGCGGATTACAAAGAAAGGAACGAAAGAAAAAAAAAAAAGAATAATCAAAAGTGACGAAATAATGTAATGTTATGTGTAAATGTGTAAGTAAGTAAAGAAGAGCGTTCGAGAGGGAAGAGTGGATCATTGACTTCGTTCCCCAGGTTAATTATAACCCACGAATATGTAATTACATGAATACAATCAGTAGATGCGCGCAAGACGCATATTCTCGGACATTCCACGATAATTATTAATATATCCAGTGTGTTAGGTTCTTAACAACCGCCTCACTCTCAATCTCTCTTTTTCTAGTTTTCTCTCTCTCACTCATATCACATGCAATATTATCATCTCCGTATACGTTACACCGTCTTTCTCTTTTTGTCTTAATACTATTATCATCATCAAAGGAGCGTTAGTGACCTCGCCATAATTGCTTTTTTACTTTTTCTTTGCTTATTTTTTGTTGTTGTTAAATTTATACCGTTGATTGTGATTGTTATTAAAATTGCGATGGCGGCGATGAATCTGCGAATACGAAATGAAAAATAAATTTTAATAGGAAAAAAATGAACCAAATTAAATTTACTTTCATCCAGAAGAATATTTAGAATAAAGTTGACCCGTATACATATAAAATATGTAATATAAACAATATGTATAATATATAGTTAAAAGTTGCTTGCGCAATGCGTAATAAAATTTATTTTAATCTTATGTATTCAGGTTAAAATCCTTGATCACTGTAGTAATATTACACTTATGTTTCTACTGAAAAAAAATGGTTAAAGAAGATTGTATCCATTCATACGTAATTCAGGGAGTCTGAGAAAGAGAGTGGAATTATTTGTACGACTGAAATAACAATCCCCAGAAAAAAATTTAGACAAACAAAATGAAACGAATTAGGTTTCCGTTTATTGTAAAATTTTATTGAGTAATTTCAATCAAAAAATTCGATGATTGATAAGTTTTATGTTAAATTTTTAGTATCAAAAGTACGAAATTTGTTACGTTAGGCGGATCGTAAAATTAAAATATAAATACACGCAGAGTTTTATTATTACTAAAAATATTAAAACGAATGTTTTTCTTTCTTTTATTTGCCTCTGTACGAAATTAGCTACTTTATTTAAATAATATAAAATTCGTAAAAGAGCAAATAATTGTATCTAATTGTACACTTACGAAACTCAAGTTTATTCTGTTTTTCCTTTTCCTTTTAGTGTTAATCTGTAGAAGAGACAGAGATTTATATACAGAAAAAATATCATTAATAATTTTTATTTGTGGAATAGAATCAGATATCAATTTCATTTGGTACTTTAATTTACAAATGTCAACATGTACGCTTTGAATGCGACAACTTTATTTTTAATAAAAACCGTTGAATATTACCTTAATTTTTAACACACGTTTTTGAATTATCTGTTCTCTAGTCTTTTACAGCCATTACCAATAATTCAGAAGAAGACATTTAATTCCTTATTAATTGCTATCGTAATACTTTTTAAACTATCATATACAATTTTATATACCCTTTAAAATTAACAAAAGCAATATATGCTAAACGCGCCACTTTTATCCTTTTTAGGACCAGTAAAATATCGGGCAACTATTACCAACTCTGAGGTGCATGAGACTGCTCCAGGATTGTTTATTCGAAGAAAGAGTTTCATATAAGAATGTTTCAGCATGTGATATGCATATTACATGATAATTAATTTAAAGGAAAATGTTTCAAAAGTGTCATTGAGATGTGATATTTCGCCACTTTTGACCATGGGATATAGAGCAAGCGAGCTCCATTAAAAATCGCCGTATGTGCCGAGAAAGGCACATACAAGTCATGCGAAAATTTCGAAATCAATTGCATCAAAACATGGACAATGGTGAAAGCCACTTCAGCGATATTATTTTAAAAATTAATATGAAACTTGTTTTCTCATATTGCAAATTTCATATATTAAACAATGGGACGTCTTCTAAAAATAGCTGTTTGGCAAACTAGTTTCTAGTTGTCACAAGAGCACATTTCAAGGAAAAGTCCAGGTTACGCTCCTTTTGGAACTACGAAGGTTTAGTACGCAATGAATTTGTACCTGATGGACTTTCAATCAATTCCTAACATTACTGCATAGAACTGAAAAGTATGCATGCGAAATTAACTGAACTTTAGCTTGGGTTTATCGAAAGCAAGTTTTCAAGAAGGAGAAAGACGCTCGTCGAAACTTACGTCCGCGAATGAAGGGTGACATTCATCAGAAAAGATGGTTCGGCCTGCTCACGAAGAACAATGACTAATCTGCTAATCTGGTTGATAATCATCATTAATATTTGGTTTGATTTTTTTTACAGAATTTTACAAACTTTCAAGAGGTTCATATAGAATTGTAAAATAACATTTGGTCCTTTGAAAAAACCCACGGATCAAATCTTATTTTACATTTCTTGAAAGTTTGTAAAATTCTGTAAAAAAAATCAAACCCAATATTAATGATGATTATCAACCAGATTAGCAACTAGTTTCTGCTTTAGTCACTGTTATTTGTGAGCAGGATTTGAACACGCCAAACACATGGCAATTGGATGCTGTAAAACTTCCTACTAAAGGTTGGCACGAAGAAGAAGTTCGGCTGTGCCCAGTTCTTTGAATTTCTCCTTCGTTTGCGTGGTGATGTATGGTTTGACGTTGTTTTGCTGCAGTAGTACGCTGCAGAAGTCCGCATATATGCTGTTAAAATTATAGCGCAATATTAAAGTGTTATTTTAAAATTGGAAAGACATTTATCATGACGTTCCAAATGATGAAACATGTTTATGGTGATGTACATGTATTTTGTACAACTAACTTACAATCGCTTTAAGAACGGTCGTGATGGCATTAATGATGATCATCGATCTAGAAGACTAAAAACAACAATGACAAATATAACATTGAGAAGATGCGCGAATTCGTCAAGAATAACAAAAAATCTTGAGTGAGATGCTGCTCTTGAACTGAGAATACGAAAGATTCAATTCAAACCATTTTTATTCTTTCAAATATACTTGATTAGAAAAAGTTTCATTTTTTTGATACAGCATATTACTACTATCCTCTTTAGCAGTTTTCGTTTGATTTAGATTTAGATATGTATTATATAATGTTTTGATATGAGCAATTTGATTTTTCCCCGCCTCAATCTTATCACTTAAAAAAAAGACACCAGAAAATTAAATTGTAACTGCATAAGAATATTGTTCTTATCTAAATCACATTAAACATAAGTATATGTATGTATATGTTTGATGTCCTCATGTAATATTCTTCTTGTTAGATTTATAATAATACTTTTTCTCTCCTGATATGCATTTCAAAATATAAAAGGAGAAAACAGGCAACGGAACAACATTATAATTAATGTTCAACGAAATCAATTTATCATCGCATGCGATACTGATACACCAATTTATTTGTAATCAATCAAATGTGACGACGAATCGAATCGAAAAACGTTGTTGTGTAACAATTTACGAGACATATCGTAGATTCACTGCGTGTCTGCGTGTGTGTACGTGAACACACGTCAATTTCTTATATGAATTAGACACATATTTGTTTTGATTATGCTTACTTTCATCAAACATTCGTTATTAATTCATTTGTAATGAAATAAACTTCATAATTAATATAAACAAAGAGAATATCACTTATTTGTTCTTGTTATAGGCTAATGATTTGTAAAATAATTAAAAAAAAACACTTATAGTAGCAATTTTTATTTCAAAAACGTCCACTTAAAGATTATTTTCTTAATTGACAATTTAACATAATGAATGATATAATAGCAAATTGAATATGAATTAAACGTGCTGAAGGTGATTATAAATACGTGAACGTAATGACAAAGTTGAATGAATCAATTTTCATCTGTTATATTTAATTTGCAAGCATTTTCTTTAAAAAAATGCTTTCCAGTTTTTACCTCTCGACCTGATAATGCTACTGCATTATTAACAAGGTTCGAGTTTAGTCAACAACAAAAGAAATTGTATTACCGTTTCCTGTTATATAGCATGCATGCACGTATGTATAGAACAAGTATAATTTTTATAGATTGTTAAACGTATATAATTCGTTTTAATTTATTTTCTAATTAAATAATATTACGGAATAAAAATGAATTTTATTTAATAATTAATTGATTCAGTGGTAATTTTATAAAAGATAAAGGTAAAGAAGAAAAGTTGGAAATAATAAAAATAAAATAAATTAAATATATTATCCATATATGTATCATCTTATTAGTACGTTTATACATCTTATCAAAGACAAACGAACCAACTAGTTTTCTCGTTTGTTGTAAACTATTCAAAAGTTGTTTGTATTTTATGAAAGCCAAAGTAGAAAAAAAAAGGCGTCCGTTTTTCTCTAACAAAAACTGGTCTGTTTTTACTTTAATGTCATTATTATTATTATTTGTAAAGAGAATTAAGAATTCAACGTAAACCAAATGTAAAATAAAGAAAAGCAAAGCAAATGGATAGTGGTAATAAGTAAATAGAATATAATCGATTTTATTTCCTGTTTCACATTACAAAGCGTGAGAAATTTTAAGATTCATTATGTGTGTGTGTGAGTGTGCATATGTTTCTTTATCCTGCCACAAATCTTTGTCATTTTTTTGCTCTTTTCTTTCATTTGGTTATCATAATAACTCATTATAAGCTCTTACAAAACAGGCGTCACCAACGTATTGATAATTGCTTCAGTTTATCTTGTGCAAATTATCTCAATAAAATCGAAGGCAGATTCTTATAAAAATCTAAAATTAAAATAAGACAAAAATCCGATAGAAAGAAAAAGTATATTCACAAGGAAGCACTTCTATTTCTTATTATAATAGTCGAGTTAATTTTATGAAACAAGAAACTAATGTGTAAAATCTTTGAAGATTGCTAATATCCGGCCAAACGTAATAACATAACTGGTGCGAGATTTTTATTGAATTAATTGCTCTAATAATACTATCTTCAAATTTAAACATTTATTTAAATTTTACGAATGTCTCAAATTGATAACTAATCAGATAATTGCATTAGTTGAAGTACTTTTGTAAATTAACCAGTATTATTACTTCCTCACGCGAATATTGTACTTTATTAAAATTATTTAATGTCAAACTCTATTTGCTGTAATAATATTTTAATTATCGTCTCTGACTTTTTCTTTTATCGGGCTGTTGATTCTACATAGAGTAAATCGAATAATTGTACACAAATATTGAGAATTCTTATAAAAATCGATTTAAATAATTTTCAGTAAGGCTTCATTTATTTTTATTTTTGAAATTGATATCATGCTGTAATTTGAAATATTTTCCAATATTTGTATTCTTCAATTTCTTCTTTCTGATACTTATTGGTTGAATTAACAGCAGTAAACGATCGTTAATTTAATTTTACATTAAACGGTTTATTATAAATGCTAGACAATCTACATTATTTGCTATTCGTTATTAATTTAATTAAAATACTTCATTTTGAAATAATAGCAACAAATAATCGTTTGGAATACGTTACTATATTGCTGCGCCAACTAATACTGTTAACGATCGAACAGGATTAACGTAAATTGATTGAAATGGACGAGAATAAAGGAAAATTGATCCATAGAGATTCTGCAAATTTTGCTAGCGTCAAAACGTCTGCCACCGGCAGTAACTATTAAAATATTAAGACAGCAAATTTAAGGAAAAACAAAAAAAAAATGCCAATTTCAGAAGAGAATACTTTCTAAGATTTTATTATAAAGTGGAGTGCGTTGGTCGATTGTTGTCCAGTTATTGCTTATTATTATTTATTTCTCTCGCTGAGCGCTCGTTCCGATTGCATAAGAAGAGAGAACCTGTCCTTTTCAATATTACTATTATTATTATTGTTAAAGTCCATTCTTTTGAGTGTGTGCGTTTAAAACACTTATTTATTTAGCAACGTTTTGCTAAACCCACGTAACGTAACGTATATTTCTACAATATATGGCTGATCGATTGTCTTTATTTTAATATAAAATATTGTTAATACTTGATTAATTAATAAAAAACCGTATTAAAATTACTTAATTAATTAATGGGATTTATATCTATCGACTGGTAGTGTAACATAATATTACATATATAGAATGACAAGCGGCACCTGTTACGATTACGATTGTTTCGCAACAATGAATGCAAATACTTGTCACAAATCAATTATCATTGATTATTGCGAAATCAGCGAGAAATGTTCAACGTTAAGATAATGATCCAGTCGCCTCCGCCATAACTAGCATATCTGATATAATTTGCTTTTAAATTATTAATCGCCCGAAATGGGTCACCTGCGGTAATGTTGGCAACAATCTTCGAAGAAAGAATAGGTAAAAAATTCGATCGAATAATAAACGACAGACTGTTAGTTGACGATCATGTCTAAGGCATGCGTTTAGCAAACCGCTTACCTTCGCTCTGTCGGTGTAATTAGGCACCCATTACATTATAGTCAAAATTACGTCAGTCAACAAGGCAATTATTTTTGCATTTTGCATTGCCACCTACGGAATTATTTTATATAAAAAAGTGCATTTCCAAACCTATAATTTTGTTTGGCCCTTAATATTTTAAACTCCATCTAACAGATGTGGTACAGAGAAAGTAAAGAAGGAAATACTTTTCGCCATTAATATTAAGTCGACTAAGACACGTTTCGTCCAAAAATTTGTTTAAAATCTATCAATAAATACACTGAAATGTTTCACTTAAAATATATATCGCAGTTATAATATTAAATATTAATTGGTTAAACAAAAGAAGTTGCGCCTTTAATGCATCGTATGAACGAGTCTATCACTGAATTAATTACTATTTCCACACTACCTCCCATATAATGTGTATTTAAATAAAGGGCTGGACAGTAATTAATTAATATTTATTAAAGTATTAATATTTATTAAAGCTGGTACAAGTGTGAATCCAAATTATTCCTCTTTATGCAGTATAATGTAAGCTTCAGAAGGATGCCACAGGAACTCAAGAAACTTTGTCGCCTTTCCGCTTCTTACGTAACACAATGTTATGCTAAACAGTTTGTTACGAAAGCTCAATAATGAAACGATTATGAAACGACCACGACGTTTTAGTATTTTTATCTGTTTTCGGTTTCTTTTTTCCTTTTTGTTGAAGAATTACGAAGTTTCGTCAACGAACGACCTTGCCTATATCTATATTCTCCCGCTCGGTGAGTGTGTATAAGAGATCAACATCGCCACATTATTCGGTCAGAGCGAACAGGTTCCGCCAGTTCAACAGGTGTATTGGTCGGATACGAGGCGCTTTATACGGATAGATTTAAAAGTACCCGAGAGTGAGAAAGGCGCCCCATCTAACAACGCAGTCACTTAATGTGGCACCATAAACATTCGGTCGTTGTCACACGCACAAAAAAACAGAACGCCATCACGGTCACTCTTAATATCAGTCGTAAATTTTCTTTATAGTTTTGATATGCGACAATTTTTTTTGGATTAACTGTTCATAATATTAGTTAATAAACTAATAATTGTTTGCACCTACATATTGAAGCAGCAAACTGAAAGGGTAAGACAGAGAAAGACATGAAGTAGAATAAGTTTATACAATTACTTGAAAAATTGTTTTCGTCTAGAAACATTTCATTAATCTTTGTAGTTAATTAACATAAAAACGCTTTTTGCAGTTTTTGAAGTTCAAAAAATTGTAATATTTTTAATTCCACTGTATCGTACACTTGTGTTTATAATGCCCAAATGTTATGTTTTTCTCTGTATCTCTTTCCCTGATAGCTCCATGTTGTTCTTGCAATAACATAGTGAAAAAGAACTAATAAAAGCTGTAAAATTATGTTCTTCAAGTATTTTCATGCACTTAATAAGTTTTTATTTTACTTTTTGTTTTATTTTTGCAATAGACGAATTTAACTTCCATTCAATCAATTTTATTCTCTACAGATAATTTCCTTTTTGTGTCGTTGTTCATGCTTGCATTGTTAATGAGCAAAAGAAGAACTAGTTTCGTGTGTATAGTAATACAACATAAAATGTAATCATTTACAACACATTTTAATGAACAATCTTTATTATTTTACATAAGTTTATGATTATCTTTAAGTACTTTTATCCTTATCAGGTAAACTAATGATACTCCTTTTTCTTGTTGCATTATTATTGTGCCGCTTTTTTGTTCTTTAATTCTTTGGTTTTAAAATTAACAATAAAACTTCAAGACACATTTCATTTGCATATTTTTCAAGTCGAATGACAATCCTTTATTTGGTGCAATCGATATAACGGGAAAATCAAAAACTAATCAATTAATGCTTTGATACACTAATACAGAATAATGTGATTACTTTTTCAATTTTATAATTTAAATAAATACATTTCGTAATTGTAATATTGGAACATTAATAGTACTTTATTATCATTTTAATGTCTTTTTTGCATATTTAAAACTATTTCGATTCAGTTTAATTAAAGGCACATTGCTGCTATCTGCAATAAAATAAACGTCGCCTGTGTCTCTTCGCCTCAGAATAAATGTTTTTTTGATACCGTAGGCGTTATTATTAGTACTTTTTATAAAGAATAATATTATTTCTGTTGCGCCACTGTATTTATTACATTACATTTATTAGCTTTTAGTATTCGTTTCGTTATCTTCTAGGGAAAAAGAAACTGTTTCTTCCGTTTCTCTTAAATATGATGCATCCAATTAGTTTTGAGTAATAAAGGCCATTTAATTTGATAAGAGGGCCAATAAAAAATTAAATAGTAGTGTAATTATTATTACTACTATTATGATACAAAGGTAATTGTTGTTTTCGTATATAAGAAAATTTGGTAGGATTTATTATAATACGGTGTAAAGCTATCATCTATTTAAGTAGATTTACATAGAAAACAAAAAATTTAAAGGCAACGAAACGGAGGGAAAGGGAGAGAAGTGCCATTGAAAACACTTACAAATTGATATTAGACGATTCTCGTCTTCTCTTTTATTTTAAAAAGAAAGGGAACATCATTGGAATGGCTATTTAGTATCATCCATAAATGGATAAATACATCATAAAAAAAGATATCCAATTACATTACTTAGATAAATTAGTTAAGTATAAGTAGAAAATAATAATAATAATATTCAACAAGGGAAAGATTCGATTCGACTGGTTCTTTCTTTCGTCTCTACTTCGTCGACTAATTAGCGCCCATTGGCATCCTCCATTTTTTATTGATTCGTAAAGGCCTAGTAATTGTCCCATGCTTTTGTCGTGCCTTTCTTTAATATATATATTTTTATATTAATTGCCCCCCCTCGTAACAAATTCAACGTTTAAGTGTACGGTAATCCACCTAATGGAAAAACCTTGTACGGTCACTTTTTATTACCCTCCTGAAAAATGTCAGAATGTCATTGTTGGAGGTTTTTCGATTCAAATTCAGTAATGCACTATATATATATACGCGTTCGTTACCTCTTTGTCTTTCTTCCTCGACTCGTTTCTTCTCTCCTATCCCTCGTTCGTTTTTATTATTATACACTCTTCTTATTTTGTGTTTATGTTTCCCATTTTATTATTATCACACATTTCTTTCATCTCATTGTTTTAAAATGTTTTGTAATTTCTACTTTTATTACCACAGAGGCAAAAAAGACAACGAGACCGCGCAAGTAAAAGACGACAATAACAGCTTAAACGACCACTTTGTACTTTATCTCGAGACACAACAGTTTCAGTATAAATGTGAACGAACCATATTTTATTCGAACCACGATGGAAACGGTTCAAAAAACTAATTGCAGCTGATTGTTTTATAATAATACCTTAACATTGAATTTGTATGTTGTTAGTATTAATTTTTAAAAGTATCATTCACAATTTACAGGACATTTTTAATAAAAATTCAAATTTAACTTATTAACTCGTACTATGAAACAAAGTTTGGGCACAGGAAAAAATTAACTTTGAATCTCCATTACTTGCTTTATAATAGCTACGCCGCTAATAAATAGCAATACTATTATGTAATCAAAGTATGTAGCATTATCTCAGAACACAAAGTGTCATTATTGTGGGTTTTATAGTTTGATGTTAGTTTGGAAGAAATTCAAACAATAAGAGAAAAGCAATTGGAACTTTTATCGAGACAGTTCCAGTGTGACGCAACTAAATCACAAGCGTTTGTCGCAGATGGAAAATATTGGTGATTTTAGCATCACATACCAGGGAAAAATATAAAAATCAAATATCATATATTAAATGTATTAGGTCGGTGCATAATTATCCGCCGTTTTTTAAAATAATTTTTTAGGCAGTTCGCAACACAAAAATTTATCGTAAACACAATCAAGTTATTCATAAAGGTCCACATTTTCACCCATTTCAATTGCACCCCCTATTTGCTTGCCAAATGGTCGATTCCACGTGTACAAAAGAGCTAAAATCGTTCGTTCAAAAACTGGTAAAGTGTACGAATATTTTGATTACTTGGTAACCGATGTAACATTTGGATTTAGATGCACATTTTAAGCTCTTTTGTACACGTAGAATTGGCCATCTAACAAGCAAATAGAAGATTGCAATTGAAATTGATGATAATTTGGACCCTTAAGTTGATTGTGTTTACGATAAATTTTTGTGTTGCGAACTGTCTAAAAATTAACTTTCAAAAACGGCGGATAATTATGCACCGACCTAATATTACTTTTGTCAATTAAATATGTGTATTGTATTATATTATACTTTCCTGAATAAAATCTTGTAAAATATTGTATATTACGTACAAACTTCCACGAAAAAATTTGAAAAGGTATTTTTATGGACTCGATATACGGAAGCAAGCTTTGAGAATGAATACCTTGTAGCTGAATATCACAAAGTTACTTGCAGGTTCGATGTCGGTGAGATTACTTGCCTCATTACAGTATCTTGCTTCGATTTGCTCTCCTGTAGTTCCGACCGTAGTTCTTCAAATATTATTCTGTCTTTATTTTCTTTAGCAAGGTTTCCGACGTGCCCAATCTATGTTTTATTCAAATTCATTGCATCGTCTTAAGATGACGTTTCTCTCGATTTTTGGTCGTGTTAAATGAATTTGGTTTTAGTTCTGCTTTTTAACTCGAAGCTGTTGGTCCATTATTATTGAAGCGCAGGAACAAAAACGGATTCAAGTAATGTTCAACTTTTATTGATCAATTTTCATATTTTTGCTGAAGAAAGTGAGCAAAAGACCGTGCAATAAGAACAAAGTTGTCTTTCATCAAGCCAGCACGCGTTCCCATACGGAGCATCGTGTAGAGTCCACCCACAGCCAGTAAAGGATGGTAACTGTTCTTTTATCCATCGCACTCTCTTACCCAAGCTCCCACAGACTACCATATTAATCGTTCGATCAAAAACTGGCAGATCGGTAAAGTGTACGAATATTTTAGTGACTTCGTGGTCAATGTGAGGAAATGAAGAACTGCACATATATAGCTCTTTTGTACATGTGACATCGACAGTCTGCCAAGCAAATGGGAGGCAGTAATTGAAGTGGACGATGATTATGACGCTGACAAATAAGTTGAAAATGTTTACGCTATATTTTAGTATTGCGTTTTGCTTAAAAAGTATTTTTTTAAAGCAGCGAATAATTATGCACCGACCTAATATGAAGATTAATTTTCGAGTAAAGGTCGCGCCAATGAGATAAGGTGGTCAGTAAATATAATATGACAAACGTGTAAAGGTCATAAATGAAGTTTTGGTCGGTACAATTTCAATGTTTACTGAAAAGCCACCGTATATTGTGCACACTCTGTATATCGAACAGGACCGCAGTAGCCAACGCAGTAATCGTTGCGGCACATCTTTTCATTTCATTTTCATCTTAAACCGTTCCAAATATTGTTTTCTTGATCATAATTATAATAAAAAAAATGAATCATCGTCGGCGTCATCGTCATCATTATTATCGTCATATATTCGTAAACGTATAATGTGGTATGCAAAGGAAATTTTATTGGTCCGTTTTAATATTAAATTGCAGCGTCAATACATATTTTATGTTATTACAAATGTAATTGAAATTTTTCAGATTGCTCGTAATAAAAGAGTTAGTCTTGTTTTTTGTTGCTGGTTTGTTCGCTGTCTCGCCTTATTCTTGTTCTTCTTTACCTTTTATGCTGGAATAACAATAAAAAAATAAATTGAATCTGCTGAAGTTATTAACAACGAGGAATATATTCGCATATGCAAAGAGGAGACTTAAATGTCAACTGCAAAAAGAAATGCTCGTAAAATGCTTTGCAGAAATACAAATGAAGGCGAAGAGGCAAAATGTTAAGAAGCTTTTCACTCTGTTTTGTCCATCAACTTCTTTTCAGTTCGCCTTTATTCCGCCACATTATTTATTATTACTATTTGAATAATTTAGATGACAAAAGATTTATAATTTGTATTCAATTATACTTTGTAAAATAAGGATTTTTTTTAAATACATAAAACTAACCATATTCCGCCTTCAACCCTATAGTTTTTTAGGCCAATTTTTATTTTTATCGGCACGAGAAAGGAAATAATGGCACGAATAAACAATTGCCAGGAGATTATACGGTTGTTTTGCGTGTTATAACGTTGCGTCAATTGAGATTCTTCAATGCATTGTTACCAGTTGTTTAATAACGAGGTGATTTTGCTTTTCTTCGCTTCTTTCTAGTTATTTAAAATAAAAGCCTCCATTCAAAGTCTTGCCATTCCTTGAATCTTATTTCTATCTATAATAGTAATAGAAAATGCGTACTCAATAGGACGTATTGTTTGTGTAAAAGGACGTTTTCTTTCTTGTTTTATATATATATTGTTTGGCCCGTTCATTGTATTTGGTTTGTTTGTTTGTTCGATCCTTTCTTATTTCTCTGGAACCTCTTCGTCAGAATGGAAGGGCGTTTTTCTTTTACATGATAATCGTTTGGTAGTAGTACAACAATAATTTCTTCCATCGCCGCCCTCTCGTTCTCTCGCGGTTATCCAATTGTGTAAATGTGGACATTTCTTGCATTCTTAATACGCGTAGTATAATGGAATTGAGCGTGGCTATTGTTTTTTTTTTCCTTTAAGAATCTCGCGCTCGCTCACTCACATCGCAGTCGGAAGATCTTGCGTGAGAACAATCCGAAGGACGGAGCGACCGCTCCGACGCTGCAGCAACTCCATGACAATAGAAATAAATCTGCGTATGGTATATTCATAAACTCCACTGATCTACGACCGGTCCATACAACAACAACAACGCAAGAAACACTCAAGGATAACAGCAAAGAAACGACAATGCTTAATTGTTGTACGGACCTGTAGGCCTTTCGAGCACTTTTTCCATCCAATTACAATTTGAATTTATTCCGTTCCGCCGCAATTGTGTTAGGCAAATCGGGTAAATAATAAGAAAGTTGAAGAGTGAGATGATAAAAAAAATTAGTCTCTTTTCACGGGTTAAGTCAAAAAAGTAGTTCGGACGCTACCACAGTTCGGACAGTTTTGTACGATTTATATTTATAATGTCAGACATTCGAAAATAGTATGTAAATCATTTGCCTTGAATTATCGTTTAAACATACGTAGCTTAAGTTTTGTCTAAGCAACTTAAGGGCAGTAAATCAACGAATGGCTCAAAATTTAATCCATAACATTAAAGTGGTGCTGCAAGAGAAAACTGTCATGAGTTTGCATCGCATGTGGCAAGGTACAACTATTATTACGAAAAAGTTGGACTATACTCTGACTAAGAAGACAATGGGATGAAACGGATTACATTAATTTGATTCAACTAAATCAACACGGTGTACAAGATGAATCGGTCACTACAAAAGAGGGCGCAATTAAGTAAATTCTATTGATACACAAGTAGTTCTATGGACTTTTTAATTGGACGCCTGGACAGAAGACGATCACGGCACAACTCGCATTTCAGTGAAGAAGCTTTCTAAATTAAACGATAATATTTACTTTAAATATTTCCAATTCTGGGAATTTGTAGATCAAAATCACGCACACAATTTTATACTTGATTATTCTGCCTCTGAAAATGGATTCAATGAAGAAAATGTAATTTATAAAATGTGTGTCTGCAAACACCACATGTGTATTAAGTATATCATTTCATGAAGTAACTTTTGTAAAAAAGTTCTACAAATTTTTATTATAGCCATCTGTATCTGCACCAGCAATTTTGATGTCAACCAAGTCCAAGATTCCTCCGACCGATTTACAAAAAAAAGTTCAGCTGGAAGAAGATGTTTGTTATAAATCCATATCAGAATAGAGTACTAATTGGTATTTAGGTAACTTTGAATTTAAGGTCCTTCGTTCGATTAAAAAGTTTACCTTTTAGCTGCTTACGTCGTTAATGGTAATTTTTTAAATTAAATTGACATGCCGTTTAACGAGCCGCGATGTCAGATTGTGGAACAGGAAAGATTATGGATATTTTCCTATTATCTTAGCATATTTCAAATGCTTTTAGATTGTTCGAAGGGAATCTCGAATAAATCAGGAAATAATGAGAAGCAGCAAAGAATAAAGAAAACAATTACATTATTGGAATGGCATGTCCAATTGAAAATATAATATATAGCGACAACAATACCGGTAGTAGTCGTTCGGTCGGGACTTCATGAATGAAGAAGATGGACAACTCGGTTGTACTTGGTCTGTTCGCTGGGAGGAACATATATAGATGAAACAGTGGATGGAGGAGAAGAAATTAAGTGACTGAGCAAAAATTGAACGACTAGAAGAACAAGATGATGAAAAAGTACGAAGAAGTACCGCATCATCATCATCATCAGTTAAAAGCACAGCGAGTAAGTGTACATAAGCGTAAAAGTCCTTTCTTGCATTGTGCGATGCTCGTGTGTGCGTGCGCGTGTGTGTGTAGTGCGTTTGGTTTGATGTTCCTTTTTGCATTCGCGTTACTTTCGTGCCGGTCTCTTCGTCAGATATACGGTAGGTATATGTACGAATGACGACAAAACGGGGCGACGGTTGGATCGAGGCGCCAGTCCGGTTGTTTGCTATTCTCCTTATAAAGCGGATAAACTGTATCAACTTTTGATTTACATCCTGCATTCTTCGGAGTAACAAACGCGTTTCCATTTTTCAACCGCGCAATAATTTTCGCTACAGAAAATCTTTCTTCCATTCTATCTATCTCTCACTATCTCGCCGATATAATAAACGCACACACACATATATATGCATGCATATGCTATTATAGTCCTTATGTCCGTACGTCCATCCGTCCTGTGACCGCACCCCGGAGTCCATTGATTGAACGTACGACGCGATGGGAACAAGTCGGAGTCAATAAACCCGCTGCACCTGCTGGCCTGAGGTCAGCGCTTCACACACAATGCGCCTGCACGAGCGGATCCGGAACTGACCCATAGCTATTTTACTCTCTTTCATTTTCTTCTCCTCAATAACGATGATAAAATAATGCAAGATACGTATTGTATACGTATGCGGTTTTTGTATCACTATAAATGGCAATCGATTGTGATCGGAACAAATTATGAAGAAAAAATGTGCAATACGATAATTATCGAAATGAAATAGAGGATGATAATAAAAGAACGGTTTCCACCGCAATTAATAAAATACCTAGTTGAACGAAAATGTTAACACAAAAAAAGGTGAAGGCGAAGGGAATGAAGGATATTGCATTTAGCGCAATTCGAAAAGGCATATAACATTTTCTACAACGTTTAATACCAGTTTTCGCGCATTTATTGAATGGAACATTAAATGCCTACAGAATTTTGCTTTATATATATATATATATATGTGATGTTGCTTTTTTATTTATTTCGTTATTTGTCCTCTTCTTCTTGTTATTACTGTTTTTATTCAATCTTCATGGAATGCGCCACTCGTACTACAACAATAACAACAACAACACGAACATCACCATTGCATGTCTTTTATATGTACGTGTAAACTCACTGGAATCGAGAATAATAGCAATCTTTTAACTTAAACGGACATAACAAAATCTGCAAGGGAACTTATGGCCTTTAAGGTTATCCGTGATTTATATAATATATATTACTGTCACAAAGTTCCTCTCTTTCCCATTTTGTTGTTCACAATGTTCTTTTCTAAAACGTTATTTATTGTTAATATTGCCTAAAAACGTTACATTTATACGTGTTACATCCTCCAGAATTTATATGACTGCATAGTAACAGTAACGCATTATATTAACAAGCGGATTTCGTTTAATAAATCCCATTTTCGAACATCCGAGATAATCAAACATGTATTCATTATTATTATCGTGATTATGATAAATAAATGCCGCACATATGAAAATACTAAAAGCACGTTATACGCCTTAATATTAAATTGAATACCGCTAGAATTTAATTAATTTTAGTGCTTAATAGTTATTGTTACAACTGCAGATTATTCGAGTCGTATATTCTTTATTCCGATGGAAAGGAAGAGTATAACGATTTGAACAAAAATAAAAATAATAATATTTACGATTTTAAGGAGTATTTGCATTTATATTGAAAGGCTTATTGAAATTAACTGAAACCCATAAGATATTTTCAAAATGCAACCAGCACTGAAAGTAATTGCTAACCGATTTAGCCAATAGTCATACATAGAAAGGAATCATCAATAGAATTTTGTAGCTGACCAAAATCCTATGATGGCAAAAGAAGTTGATGATCAGATTAGATTGTCAGATGAAAAAAGCACTTTGAAAAAGAGGCTCCTTTCTCACTCGAATTGTTATTTCTGTTCTGCATGACTGGGGAAGTCCTTCTTCGATCAATCCACTTTATAACGGTGATAAAATGCGTGTATTTAGAGGTAGTCGACTGTTTGCACAACCTTTACCTTAACTAAATTGGTTCATTTTCGCATTATAATAAAAATTTCTTTGCGTGTCTGGTATCGAGCTACATGTGAGTAGAAGAATTAAATATCAATTTACTGTGAAATACAACATCCAATGGTGAAATAATACAGAGTATTCAAGAATTCATTAAATCTTAAGCGCCTCAATAGATAAGCTCATGTGACAACAACAAGTGGAAGGAACAACGGCGACAATAACAAGAAGAACGGCCTTATTGCAGAAGACGAACTAAGAGAACGTTTTTTTCTTAATTCTTTTTTTTCCATAGGTGATGGAAACGAAAAAGTTACTTTAACTTATGTATATATGTATTATTATGTGCTTTTTTTTCGTACGTTGCTCTTTTTGCTTTATAAATGGTATAAGAGGAGTGAAAGGCGTTGGCAGAACAAAGATGCGTGCAGCAATCGGTCCGGTGACCTGAAGGAATGCTGCAGGACAACAACTTATTTTAACTTAATAGAATTAACTATTATGATAGCATAAAAATAACATTAAATTCGCGATAATTTAATTTTACTTTAAATAATATAATCACACCGCGAATAACTTCGCTGCGTCAAAAATAAATACAAAAGAAATAGTTATCATTAAGGATAATTATTGCTGCGTAACATAGTGTCAGATACAATTACAAAAGAAGTAAAGAATCGGAATTAAGTAGGAAAACAAAATTACAGTTTCTGTTTTTCCTTTAATTTATAATGCCATAAAAAAATAATAACAATAATTTTATACAATTACTTAGAAGCAACAACCATTTCTACAATTCAAAAGAACTTTAGGAAATAATAAAAGAGGAGGCTGCAGTTATTGTTGTTGTTAGATTATAGAGCTACAGAAAAATGATGGAATTTTTGTTCTCAAAAAAAGAATTACATCTCCATTTTTAATCATTTCTAATTGAACGCGTTTTTATTATACGTGTATCACTTTTACGTGTCTTCCATATACCGAGTGCTCCATAAACTGTGGCTTCTTCAAATTAAAACTAACTGCAAAAGTGAAATGATAAATATTAGTTTAGCTTCCTAACGGAGTTCTTAACTACACCTTAACAATGGTTGGTACAATACGAGTCTATTAGGGATCGATGAAAAAGCTTTCCGTTTTTAAATTTTATTTATAATAATTATTTAACAAATAAAAAACGATTTCAATGTTCGTTTTAAAGAATTAGAAAATTTAGGTTTCTGGACTTCTGAATTGGGAATTTTAAATCAATTCCGAATAATTTAAAATTCCTAAATTGTAAACATTTTGCAAAAAAGAACGTCCGATTAAACAAATATTACGGATTCCTATTTTTAAATTTTCCTAGTTCTTAACTTGTTGAAGAATGATTTAGTTACATTAAATATTTATTGAAAAAAAAATCGATTACCCTTATCAGAAGGCGGTGTTTTAAGGTTGTTTTTAACTAATCCAGTGTTACCAAAAAGCATCAACCATAAGCATCGCATTTATTTCTTTTTGATTCAGCGGTCAGTTGGAAAACATTGTTTGCAAGAGGATTAACCTAGGAGAAGGGTTTAAAATCCCTCTTGTAGACAATTAATTAGTGCAGCCGGTTTGATTTACGCCCGGTATACGCTTTAATCACCTGTGAATCTAAGCAGAAACGGTAGTAGCGGAAAGTGATGAAATTACATGACAAACAACAGAGTATGTCATTATTAGATATTACATTTATTCTATTTTATTTTCTTCGTCATCATAATCAACATCTATGTCATCGGCATTTTAATGCTCAAGATTATCAACAATGCAATGCGGATTGCATGTTGTTTTGTAAAATAAGAATATTCCGAAGATGACTTACAGTCTTATTTCATCATCCTGAAGAAAGCAGGGAAGGAAGGGCTCAAATAGACGAACATATTTAGGTAAATAAATTTCCTAAGTAAAGTTAGAATTAAGACGTACAGATTATTGATGCTGTTAAATGTAGATAAAGTTTTGATATGTTACCATCTGTTGTAATCACAATAGAAGACGGAAAGCACATTATAATTCTCGCTAACGACGAATTACGCCTTCAGGACGAAGCTCTTAATTCAGTCGATTTTCTATCTCTCTCTCTCTCTCTCTCTCTCTCTCTCTCTCTCTCTCTCTCTCTCTTGTGTTTCATTATTTTCCCTTTTTCTTTTCTTCACTTTCTTATTCATTAAGTTTATTATATAGTTACACACATTTTTCCCTTTCAGGCGCATTTCTATGTGGAACATAATTTTTTGTTCTCTTTCATTCACGTCTTTGTGTAATTTCTCATTCTATCGTGGTCCTATTGTGATTATCTTCAGAACTTGAGTACAGACTACGGACAGTTAAGTTGGTTAGTGGTACCGCAATTAATCAACTGGTACCGTTTCTTTTAAAAGAGAATAACAGAGTGCAAGAGAACGAGGAAGAGAGAGGGAGAGAGAAACGTCGTTAGATACGTATTGTTTGGATGATTATCGGTCTATTCTAATATATTATGTAAATTTATACATGTCAGACGAGCAAAAAAGGAGAGAAATAAGTGCTTACGTTGTTCTTTTTTGTTTATTGTGGTCGTATTTCTCTTTTAGAGATTCATACGAAATTGATCGGTGTAGTTTGACAAATTGTAATTTTAATTTGAAAATCTATTATATCGTAATAACGTTGTTGTCAATACGGCACATTCATCAATAATTGTACATGTAAAATTGTATTTTATCATGAATATTTTAAGCAAAAAAAATGCTTAAAGAACATACATCTATCCGTCTATGTTGGAGGTCCAATTTTTCATTAAATCCAATTTGAAAATTATGAGCTTCACAACTGGATACGTGCAGAATGTATTATAAAATAATACTCCCGGTAAATAGTTTGGTTACTTTTTTTACAGTAATTAAGTACGTTAAGACAGAAACGAGAAAAAAAAAGAGAAAAATAAATGATTGTACAAACAGAAGATGAACCAGTTGAAATGCGTCAAGACTAATGGATATCGTGGATGAAACATCAACATCGGGCGGTGAAAATGAGCCCGTAATTTACAATCCGATCAGTTGGAGATGAAATTAGTACAAGATGAAAGCAGTGAAGAACGGGATGAATTATTATTATTTAAGATGCGAAAAATATAACACAAACAAGTATAAGTGACTGGTAGGCAGTTTTTAGGCAAATGAAAGAAAACCCTAATGTGTTAAACGATAATCATAAGAATTAAAGCTGCGGCTTTACGTTTAACCGAGAAAGATAAAACCGTTAGCAGTTATTTAATCTAATTTAAATATTATCGAATACCTTATATGGGAAATTATAAAATACCATTTGTTGAAGGCATCCATTATTTTTCCTCTTACGCTCAATGGTGTTATTTGCCTTTGGTAAAGTTACAAACAAAAAATTTTCATTCGCAATTACGAGGGTGGTTTGATAAATAACTTGTTTTATTTATATTAAATGACAGGTAACAATTTCGATTTTAACGACTGTTTAATTTTTCAACCTGGTCCTTTCGAAGTTCAAGGCACTTGTGGCAGCGTTCCTCAAACTTACTGATTCGTTCGTTGAAGTGGATTTCTTAAGAATTTCTTAACACTCAATTACGCTTTCTATCACCTATTACTTTGAGCAAATCTCTTTCGGCCAGTAATGTTTAGAGATTCGTGAACAAATTCTTACCGCGATGGCGCTAATTCAGTGGCTTAAGCCACTGTTGTAGTATTTTTTGCTGCGTGTTACGTCTGAAATCAATGCGTTGTCATGGTCTCGTTTTTGCATTGGAATAATGGGAAACGCGGCACCCATCTTTCGCAAGGCTTTTTCGTGTGCAATTTGTTACGTCCGAATTGACGTAAACTACGAATTTCGACGCGATTCGAAGGACCAGGTTTCTTCACAAAAACCACTTGTGTACTATATATAATTTATTTACATATATACACAGACGCGCCACGAATTAAATAATTGCGCGTACTTTAACGAAATTTAAAACGAAAACGAAATTACAGCTTGGAGTTGACAATTGACCAAACGATCTATAATTGATGTCAACTCCTCGAGACCTTAACTGTAACTTCACCAGATCCGGCTGGAAGGACCAAAATGTTACGTCCGAATTGAACGTGAACTACACATTTTGGTCCTTCGAGCCGGATCAAAATTCGTAGTTTACGTCAATTCGGACGTAACACAATGCATTATGCAAAATAACATAAACTCCTTCATTTCCGATGCTCGTGGTCTCTACTCAATATCAATCGTTTATTGCTCAAGCCCATTTCATTGACTTTAAATTTCAATCGTTACTGCTGTTTTTGAACCTCTAGGACATAATACATTTCGAATGCTTAAAGCTCGTTCGTCCAAAGATAAACGGTTTCATATGAAGAACATGAGTCGCCCAATGTGGACAGAAATCTTTTATGGATTTCCTTCGCTGTTTCCCCAATCCAAAAATGCAGAATTGAATAAGATTTCAAATTCCTAGTTTGTCCACTTTATTTATAACTTGAAACACTTAAATTGTAAAGAATTTTTAAACAACTTACTATGCCTAGAATTACTTGCAAAATTAAATTTGTCATTTTATAGGATGAAGTTTTATGACTACATCGAATTTTTTTCCTATTTCCTACTGTAACTATATGAAACAAGTCATATATCAAACCACCCTCGTATTTACTGTTTAGTATTCAATGCAATGGCTTTTCATCTTGATATGAAGTTCAACAATATTTTTATACTTATATTTTTGGAATTTAATCCCAAAATTTTGAATGAGTACATTTATTGAATAGGATACAGTTAACATCCGAGGAAGGTTATATTATCACCTAAAGCGAGATATTTTATTATAATAAAATTATAGAGTTGACAAAGTGACATATTTGGTACCCATTTCATTCATTTATTTAAATTAATCGTCAAGTTTTTCACAATAAAATAATCAAAAAATTATTTTTTCTTCTATATTCCGCGACTACTTAACATAAAAATCTAATTTATTATAGATTGTATACTTATATAGTAGTTGTCAATATTTATTATGTATGCAATTCACTTATATACAAGTTTAGCATAATTTTAATTTACCTATTTTACTCTATATTATATATAAGATCGATATTACATTATTATTATCCCACGGTTTTCATAATTGATCCTCGTAGAAATACAAATCTTCCATTTCCTCATCAAGCAACATGTTTCTTATAGTGTGCGCTATCAAAGTGGCGAATAAAACTAGTTTATGAAGTTTTCAACGTTGTCCTTAGTGGAAATTATCTATTTAACGTTCCCGTTTTGGAGCTAAGTTTCTTCTTTTCGTTTTATTTAAATCGTCTGTATAATAACAACCACAAGTCGTATTTGTTATTTTATTTCGGTTAAAAACAATCTGAAATGCCCCATGTTTTATATTCCGTTAATTCTGAAAGAAGATTTTATTGAAACAATATTTTAATTTTCCTTAATTACAGATACACGAAGATAATCGATTATTTAAATTAGAAAGGTGCCATCTATCTTTTATTTATTTACTTCTTGTGTTTGGATTTCGAAAACGTTAAATTCAGAAGAAAAAAACTCAATTTTTTTCCTATAATTCTTTAACAAGTTCCACGAGTAATTCTAATAATGTATAATTAATGACAAAATTTCTATTTCTCTCGCTCTCGCACGAAAATAATTTGAACAAGTTTAAATTAAACAGAACAAACACCCTTCTCCTCTCTGGAATCGGATTTGGTTAGTTAGTCGGTTTAGTTAATCGGAAAAAATGTTACTTTATACCTAAATTTATATTATTTCTCCAAATTTCTTCTTCGTCTTTTAGATGAGACCACTCATTCCACGTGGGCCTGTATTTTGGTTTGTGCCTATTCATGCACGTTTTTTTTTTCTGCTTCTTTCACTTCATTTCGGTTGTCTTCTTTTAAGTTATTTATACGAATTTACTTTCGAAATGAGGAAATAAAAGTGTATACGCACACACACACACACATAATACGAATTTATTGGATGAGATAGCGATCGTAAATCAGACACGTACACGAAGACGCATTTCTCTATAGGCTTATTTTTTTTTTTTTCTCCACTCCATCCACTTGTTAATTGTCTTCTTTTCTTCCCTCCATTATAATTAAATAAGAAATTATTCAGAGGTAACATGTAGAAATTTAGATTTTGTTAAAAAAAAGTAATAAAAATAAGAAACGATTTTACAGAAATCGTTTAAGAATAAAGTGGAAATTGTAATTATTTTACAATGTTTTGTCATCAATAAAGTTAGTGATCCGTTTATTTAAAAGGTGGAGAAAATTTTGGTTTTGTTTCCGTGAATACTTCAATTTGCAAAAATATTTAATCGCCTCTTTTTTGCTAATGCAGCAACTTGCAGCATTAACGTTCAATTAATATGAATTCAAAACCAAATCTTCTATTAAACTTGTATTTATTTCCATTATTGTACGTTGCAGTTGAATTAATTATTAACGAATTCCACAGAGACAATTTAGTTAACGCAAAAATTGCAAACTATCTATCAATGTAAAGTAAGTGAAAGAGGTATTCATATCTCTACGTAGATATACTGGGAATTAATTTCGCAACAACTAGTCTACCAAAGGCAGTGGACAAGAAAGAAGAACAACGACAATTCAAAATAAATAAAAGCAATATAATTATGTTTTAAGTCGTGTATTTTTTTAAATTAATTAACACGTCAGATTCACTCTAATTAAAACTCGTTATTGGAATTTTTAACGTTATCCTTAAACGTTTGCGAAATATGCTGTACACTGAAATGTATGCAATTTTTCAACCCATCATTATTAACGCATTTTTATTTTCGTATTAAACACACATATATGCCTTTATCGGAGTAATTTTAATTTTATGTCGATATAATTAACTACAATTGCCATCAATTTAAATGTTTCAATTTTGAATTAAATGACGTACAATTCCTTCCAATGAATTGATGATATTCGTTTGATTCAGTTCAATTCTACGATTAGAATATCGTTTGATGTTGGATCTCGTGAAACAAACTCAGAACTAATTAATTTATACCGTTTACAGATTCAAAATTATTATGTTTATGCACGATAAAATTGTATCACTATCAAGTCTCGCTTCAAGAATGAATTCAATAATTAACAATTTGTGATTCACGAACAAAATTTTCGAATACAAAAAGTCTGGGTTTATGCATTTTATTTTGGTATACGACCCTATTAGTCACAAACATTTGATACGTTATAAACGAGATACGAATACATTGTAGGAAATTTTGGCTTTTGAATTAAATACGAACTTAATAAAACAGACAAACTAATCTTGTATGCTTTTATTGAACTTTTAAAAATATTCGTTATTTTACAAAACGGTAATTAATTAATTAATTTAATTAATATTAATTCTTATCGAGAAAAATTGTTTCGCTTTAGGAACAATTCGTTTCGCGAACAGCCTTCTGGAACGCATTAATTTTGCAAACGAAAGTTTGACTGGTTGAACGAAACTATCGCTGTGTTTGTGTTTCACTTACTCAATAATATGTTTCTCAAATTTTCCTTATTTTTGATCTCCATTGATTTTGATTTAATAGCGAGAATTTCGGTAAAGACATTTCACAGAAAAGCTTATATCTTCACTATTTTTTTTTTATTTGCGGTGTTTTCCACAGCCTATGGCCATTTCCCGCATCCCTGTCTCCATTTGCGTCTGTCGAGGTAGTCGTCTTCCAATAATTGGCGCTTATCTCTCGCTTCTTCTACTTTCATATTCCAACTGCATCTTGGTCTTCCTCTTTTCCTTCTCTGTGCTGGTTTCCATTCGCAAATCTTTTGCGGTAGACGGTTTTCCTCCATTCTTCTCATGTGTCCGTACCATGATAGCTGTTTTGTTTCTATAGTATGTAGCACGGATTTATCCACCTGCAGCATTTCCTTGACTTTAACACTTCTGATGCGATCTGCCAGAGTAACTTTTGCGCACCTTCTCCAAAACATCATCTCAACAGAGTGTAAACGTTGTTCGAGACGTTTAGTCAGCGCCCATACTTCCGCTCCATATGTCATTGTGCTCTCTAAAAGCGTTGAGAATAATCGGTTCTTTGTCTTGATGGAGATGGAATCATTCCATAATAAAGGGTGCAATTTTTTTGTGACTACTTTCCCTTTTTGTACCTTATTTAAGATGTCTTTCTCGTCTCTTCCATCTGATGTTATTTTCATTCCTAAATATGTATATTCGTTCACACACTTCATTGTACTTATATCAGTTTGAATATCCTGGCCATTTCCTCCGACTACCAAGTATTGAGATTTATCGGTGTTTATTTCAAGACCCCATTTGTTATACTCCTCAATTAACTTTCTTAGCATGTATTCTATGTCTTGGTCATCTTCAGCTAAGATCACTTGATCGTCTGCAAACAATAGTGAGTATATGTTCATATCATCAATTTGGACTCCCATTTTCCTACATTTACGCGTCCAGTTGTTCAGAGCTTCATTCAAGTAGATTTTGAAAAGTGTAGGCGAAATGGAGCAGCCTTGTCGTAGACCTTTACTTGTGGTGAACTCCTTTGAAAAGTTTCGTCCAATTTTAACCCTACTCTTAGAGTTGCAATACAGGCGTTATACTGCATTTATATAAACTTCTTCGATACCATTTTTTGTCATCGCATTCCACAATTCCTTGACTGGTACGTTGTCATATGCCTTCTTCAAATCCACGAATATCATATGTAGTTCCCTTCCTGTGGCAATGGATTTCTCCATGAGCTGTTTCACACAGAATATGTTGTCTACGCACGATCGTCCGGGTCTAAAACCACTTTGTTCTTCTGACTCAGTCATTTGTTGTTCAATTCTTTTCTTTAGTATACGGCCATACAGTCTACCAATCGAACTGGTTACACTTATTCCTCTGTAGTTAGTACATTCTTTTTTATTTCCTTTTTTATGGATGGAACTTATATAGGCTAGTTTCCATTCTGTTGGGATGCAATCACCATACAAGCATAAATTAAAAATTTCTGTTAAAACTTCTATAGCTATTTGCGGTGCATGCTTCACCAATTCAATAGGTATACCTCCAGGTCCTGGTGCTTTATTGTTTTTCATTTCCCGGACTGCATTCTCCACTTCCTTAACAGTTACATTTTGTACGTTTATTTCTATTTCTTTGGGCTCGTATTTGACATCTTTATATGCAGTTCTTTCTTCTGTCAAAAGTTTCGTGTAGTATTTCGCCCATGAGTCCATTCCTATAGGGTCTATTGTTACCGATTCCTTTGTATTCATTTTCAGCCTATTTACAGTTTTCCAGGCTTCCCGAGATCGTGAGCTGCCAATCAGGTTGTCAATTTCCTCGCATCTGCTTTCCCAATATATGTTCTTAGCTCTTTTGATCTCCTTTTTTCCTTGGTAGTTGTACCTCATGTACAATTTTCTGTCTTCGGACTCTCCTGTTGCTAGTCATTTTAGTCTCGTTTCCTTTTTTCTTTGACCAGGTTCTCAAGTTCTTCCGTCCACCATGGCTCTACCCTCTTCATATTTGGTTTTGGTTTTTCTCCTAAAGCTTCCTTGGCAGCTTGATGAATGGTTTCCTTTAATTGTTCATATTTTTCTGTAGCATTACCCTTTAGAGAGATTTTGAGTTTATCTGCAAGTCTTAATTTGTATAGGAAAGATGTTGATTCATCCTGAAGACTGTTTATGTTATAGTTTGGCCACTTGGGTATTTTTTCATCATTGCTTATTGAATTCTTCGTGTTTTTTGTATGCCTGTAATTGTATGGAAGAAGTGCCTGTGCTCTTACGAGAAGATGGTCTGAACTGCATGCAGCTCCTCTCTGCACTCTCACGTCCGATATCTTTATGTTGGACTTTTGCCGAACTATAACGTAGTCTATTATAGACTTCAGCTTTTTGGTGGGTTGGATCCAGGTATATTTATGGATGTCTTTATGTTTGAAAAATGTGATCATAATTCTCAAATTGTGCTGGTCACATATTTCTATAAGTCTGTTGCATTATCATTTTCTATGTCTTCCCCATGCGGTCCAACAATACTATCCTTGATCTTTTTGCCCACTCTGCCATTAAAATCACCCATCAGAACTATCTCTTTGCTATTACCAACTTCTTCTATCAGTAGTGTCAATGTCTCCCAAAATTCATCCTTTACATCTGCATTGGCATCATCATTTGGTGAGTATACACCAATTATTTGTAGTTGATATCCTGATAGTTTTAGATCTACGGTAATCAATCGTTCGCTTACGGCTCTCCAACTTATTATGTGCTTCATAAGTCTTTGATGGACGGCTATGGATATACCAGCTTTTGCTCTCTTGTGTACTTCCACTCCACTATAGAAATGCAGGTAATCGTCTATGATTTCATTTCCATTTCCTTTTTTTTTCGTTTCACTAAATACCGCAAAGTCTAATTGATATTCTGTAAGCGCTTCAAATATCTCCCTATATTTATTGGATATACCCTGTACATTCCAGCATCCAAATCTCGTTCTCCTTGTCCGTTGCTTAAGTCGTCTTTGTGTTCCAATCCTATTCCGAGGCATTTGACCGGGATTTTTTGCAAGTTTAGTTTTTTTCAAGTGATGAGGAGCAGGCCCATCGCCTAAACCCCCAACCTGGAGGACCAGGAACTCTTCTGTCAGGGTTGTCATACCTTAGCCGATTTGTTCCGGTTTTATGGCGCCGGAAGCTCGCCATTCACCCTCTCCCGTCTGCTACATGACGCACATCCATTGTACGCCCTGCATTGCCCAGGGATCACGCGACTCACGTGGGAGTAGGATTTGTTGGCAGAGCTTATATGTCAGTGAGCATTTCCCAGGGTTTTAGTGTCGTGTGACCATCGACAACTCACACGACCCCCGAGACTCCATGCCAACCTTTGATCCCTCACTATTTTTTATATGTTTGAATATATTTTTGTAAATATGTTCATGAATGTATGTGGCATTTAGTGTTAATAGAAAGAAACGATTATATTAGGTTGGTGTATAATTTCCAGCCGTTTCGTTAAGTTAAAAAAAAAGTAATGCACCAAACAAAAGTTTAGTATTAGTAAATAGAGCATTGGTCTACATTAAACGGATGTTGTCCTACTGCTCCGGTCCTTTGTTGATTGTTTGTTTGAGGAAATTTACTAGTTTGAAGTTAATATGTTATTAAAGTAAATTAAAAAGTTCCGAATGTTGTTGAAGGAAATTCCAGCCAAAAGTCTTCATAAATGATAGGTCAGTGACAATCGGATTGCGCAAAGTCTGAAGAATCCCCGAACGTGAAAAAACCTCCTGACGCATCACTTGAATCACTTGATTTCAAGTCGACGAAGTTTTTGGTAATAAACTTCGGCAGTTACTGCTTCAATGCTTTTAAGCATTTCGTATTGAATGAGGGCAACTTGCTGTCACCGTAGGTATTGTCTACCTTAGATGAAGCTCTTGTTTGATCTTACTCGGATTCAGTCATTCTCTAGATAAGACAAAAGTGACTGATATTGCTGAGGAGCGGAAAGATAGCGTGTGAATAAGGAAGCGGCTTATTCTGAATACGCAAATAAACCTTGTGTTATCCGATTATCACCTGCACGGATCATTTCTTTAAACCATTTGTCTGGAATTTCCTTCAACAACGACCCAGAACTTGTTAATTTACTTCTATAACATATCAACTTTAAACTACTAAATTTCTTCAAAGAAGCAATCAAAAATCGATGGACGATGGACATGAATAGAAAAATGTTTATGCTCGTTTCTTCGAGCGCGAAGGTGGTGTAACCTTCATTACAATTTTTCCGATAACGTATCTTATATAATACAATAACGTTTGATAACGCCAGAATTGAGTTTTTAGAGAATTTATTTTTATGTTAAATTTAAACTACAATGAGCGATGCGAACAATATTCAAATATATTACATGACATGACAACATAGTTAACAAATTTTTTTTTCATTTTCCTTTTGCATAAATCTTTAATTAACTAGAAATAACTCTTCTGGTAGAAAAGAAAACAAGAAAATTAATTGCTTTTAAAGGCGTAAAGATTCGTTTTCTAGATCTTCTAAACACAAAAATGTTAAACATAAATTAGTACAGCTGTAATCGGAAATGTAAATACATGGAGATAAAATGAAAACCAAATGGCAATAAAACGACCGCGATATGACATACGAGTGCGTAAAAACATTATCGGGAACCTCCTGCGGCCCCGAAAAGGCGCCCCTGAAGCTGGTTTAATACGGCGACTAACTAACGCTCACCTAATCAGCTGTTAGCTATTACCTGCTACCATAAAACATTGCCGCCGCTTCCAGAACGCAGCTACTTTCATTCTGCCGTTGTTATAATTTTCCATTAAAAATTAACAACTAAATGGGAGTATATGTACACAATTACATATAAATAAATTACACTCCTCCTCTTGTCTGCTGCTTCATCCAGTTTCCTGCACAATTACCATTTTACCATTTAAGGAATATACCAAAGCAGAACAAAAATAAAACAAAAAAACTACAAAATTATAAAATATATTTAAACATTCTAGTTAGGATACATTGTGCGCATTATTAGCGCAATTTATTGAAATCAAGCAAGAGAAAATGGTAAAGCGCACTGAAAATATTTCGAAAATTAATAGAAATTAGATGGTGAATTAGAAGCGAGAGAAAATTACGGCCGAGTAACAAGAAAATAAATCCCTTTCCTTCTCTTTCTATTCCACTTTCTCCTCTCTGCATCTATCTCTTAGCGTAATGGCTAATTTATGGGTTGACTAGTGTTAGATACGCACGTACTGAAAGAAGATAAACTACGATAAAGATGCTTTTATACACAAGAACACTTTTCTGCCTGCCACTACTTGGCGGAGGTCACGCAAGTACGTGGAACTTTTAAATGGGCCTTTCACATATAAATAATAATTTTATGCATAATTATTAACATTTCCCCACTAGACCCCTTCATTATACACATTTACGTACGTGTTTGTGCGTTTGTGTGTGTGTATCTATTATAAATATGTATTTAATATTCATTTAACTAACTAACTAACCAACGAAAGAACGAACAACAACAACAACTACTGCCTCAACTCGATAATTCTCAATCTTCCACTCCGTCTTATTGAATAAGAGGTATTGGCTTTCATCTCGTAATCATCATTCAGATTTTATCTTCCTACAGTTTCTATTTAGTTTAACATTATTTCAATTACAGATTATTCAGCTTTAAAATCGCATAACATTACGTATTTATTATTATCTACGTTTAGGTTGCATATGCGATTAAAACTACTCGAACCGATAGGAAACTAGATCGTTTCATATTGGTTGAATTGATAATCGATTTGGCTGAAAATTTTTACAAAACGTTTCTTTGAGATAAAACGATATGTACCTCTTTTTTCTAGTGGTAGCGTAGGCTTGTTAACTTTTTCGAAGTTCAATCTTTTGCTATTCGAATCTTTGTCTATGGATGCGAAATGTTTTCTGAAATAATTGTAGAAGTTACTTGAGCGTATTTCGGTCAGACTGGACGAAACTTACGCATTTAGAACCCTTAAATAAGTAAATTCTGTCTTTTCTAGTAACACGAAGAGAAATTGTAGAATAGAGGACATCCCTTTTAAAAAATTATGAATTGTGTAGTGTGAACGCGTGTAATATGAAACTCAGAATTAGTAGAAAAGATAAAGGCTAACTACAGAAAATTTATTCATTCTCAAAACTTTATCGAAGTACAAATCATCAGATGAAAATGCATCTAAATCCTTTACGGATTTTGAAGATCCTGCAACAACAACATTTTGGATTTTATTTTTATTAATTGTGCTGATCCGTACCATGTCTTCGTTTAAATTCTGTAAATAAAAATTTTTGTTCTCTAATTTTGCCTTTTTAATTTGATCAGCCAAAATTTAGGACTAAAATACATATTTGTCTATCATATTACAAAAATAGGTTCAAATAAGTTTTTTAGAATAACAAACACTAGAATTTCTTTAATTCGTATTTTCCTCAAACAGAAATATACAATGTTCATTCAATAACTTTTAGATGGAATTAAGCAAAAGTTTAGCAAATTTCTAATAATGTTAGCCCGAAATCGTGTTGTTGGAAGATTATCTTTCTTTACTGCGTGCAATTGTTCTAGTGCTAGAATAATTAGAGGACTACACCTATTGATAGAATAACAATTAATAATTAGCAAACATTTTGTATTTTCAATCGATAGTTTTAAATGAGACACACTTTACGATGTTCATTTCAGTAATCTTAACCTTACCCAACAACATAATCCCAAGTTGAAATTGAAGGCGTGATGCTGTAAGCTATAGGTTAAACGGCCCCCGTTCACGATTACTAATGGATGAAGTAGCCGAAGCTCTAGCGGTAGACGGCATCCTGTCGTTCCCGCACATATAAAATTATAATGTTAATGATGAATTTATATTTACGAAATAAGCGATATTCTCCTGTTGTTTTTCGCATCATTTAGCCCCATCGCTCTGCATTGTGCAATTAATCAGTTTTAAAGTAAGTACATAAATAGCTAGTGGGTGAATTTAAACTGAGTAGAATTTAATTATTAATCTCGCTTCATATTAAAATGATAATTGTGTGGGAAATACGGAAAGGAGTTTTAGCTCAAAGCACACACACACGTGTATAAGTGTATGTAGTGGATACGTGCATAAGTTCGTAATAGGTTTATGCATAGAAGAAGGCAGGTTTTGCAGATGCAAAAAAAACTGTATACAAGTATGATGATGATAATAATAATATTATGTAAAATTTACATAGAGATCGGAGCAATAAGCGAAGTGCGTGTGCGAGTGAGAGAGATGAAACGAGCGGACGGACGAAGAAGCAAAAACGGTAGAAATTACAACTGTACCATCGGACTAATTTGAATATAACAAGTGTCGTAGGCGCCTGGTTAGTTATGCCCGTGTCCGGTTGTCTTGTAGTAATGCGGTGCTGCAGCAGCAACAGCAACAGCAGCAGCAGCTCAATAAACAACGTACGGAGTTTGATGAATGCTCGCACCGTTTCACACACAAACAGAAAACGCAGGTAACAAAAACGGTACGGGCAAGAGCGCTGGAAACTTTTCGATACGTGCGTGCGAGATCATTCATTCGATCTTATTCTTCTCTTTTCTGTTCATCTTCGTTCTTCCTCCTATTCCGACGATAAAACAAAATATTATATTTATTCTCCTCTCCCCATTTCCGTCTCTCCGTATCTTATTCCTCATCGTTAGCCGTTACGATACTATACGGATTCCCCAGTGATCTACGTACACTAATTCATCCTCGGGGCACCGTCGTTCTCATCAATTATCAGCAGGACCCAAAAATAATAAAAAGAAATACATACGTATGTATATGTATATATATACGGTCTGTCGTTCCCTTGTTCGCTCTTACTCGCTTTTCTTCTTATTTCTCTTGATGGTCTCCTTTTCCACTCTTTAATCTTATTCTCTTCTCTCGATACGTATTATGAGCGTACACGATTCGCATGTTAATCGACAACTCATAATGCCATCGAACTCGCTCGTAAATACAGAGAGCTACGTCCACTAATTTACGCACCTCTCTCACTATCGTTATTATTGCATTTATTCCAAAGCAACAAAAAAAAAGAACTTCTTTTATTCAACATTATTTATTCATTCGTTTATCACATTTCCCTTTTGTGTCGTATTTTAAATGCCTTTTCTGCATTTAATGCGGTTAAGATTTTAATTTTTGAAAGATAATATATTTTGTAATCGTAATCATTAATTTAGACAAATAATTTTCCATCCGCCAAAGTCCCCCAATTCTAGATCAGAAGACTATGTTCTTCGGCGTTTTCATACACGATTATTCGACGAACGCACATTCCAAATCTGGAATATCTAAAAGGTTATCGTTAGTTTTTAAGGCCTTTTTTATGGCCTCGTTTGCTCCGGATGCCCAGTCAGAAAATTGTCTCGGAACTAACGTGTGGATTAATAGAATTCAACTTTGGCTTAAGGGCATTTAAATTATTACCATGTTGTTTCAATAGACTCAAAGGTATTGCATCCTCGTCATTTCATTGTTTTGTTGACCAGAGACTCTTTTTATTAATGTATTTTTCAGTCATATTTGATCCTTCAAAGTGTTTGTTATACCAATATTTTGAGATATTAAGTGAGCCAACAATTTGTTTCTCTAAATGACCCAACCATTTTAAATTAAATTTTATCCATTGGTTGCATTATTAGTGTACAGTTGGGAGATAAAAGCATCAATTCAGAAGTTTGGATCAAACTGCAAATTATTTAAACCAACTTTGTATAATAACCTCTCGATTGTGGAATTTAACGACAGAAAATTGTCCGAAATGTGATAGTGCTCGAATTGGCAGATGCCCAGAGAAGCGAAGTTAAGCTTTGTTAAAATTATGTTTTTTCGCCAAAAAAAGAAGTAGTTATTCTTGTTACTTTTTATCCAGAAACATGTTGTACAACTCCAGCTTTTAACGAACAAATCAAATGTAGCACTTTCAATTCTCTTTTTAATTGTTACTCATTATTTTAACCACCTTATACGTTTTGCAGGTACGTGCGAAAATAATTACCTAACTATTTTCAAATGGTTTGGTAGAAAATTAGATTTGAGTGGGACAGAATTTATAAAACGACGTAAATTTTTTTTTAATAGATGATGATAATGATACTCATAAAGATTAATTTTATTATCAACAAATTGCTTAGGGAATCTATAAATATTTAAAAGATAATGTGCAATTACTTACACGTGGTGGAAAGTTAATGAAAATGAATGCGTGTAATTGCTTTTGTTGTGTAAACGATTCCCGATATTAATTATAACTTCTTTTTATGTCGATTTTAATTAGATGTTTTCGATGCTTAATCGCATCCACAATACATATAACCGATTAGTAAACGGTTTCATGTGAATAACGGAAGAGGGTGATACAATGGAACCTTTATAATTTATTAAAAGATCACGAATAAATCTTTTACGTAGATTTATGAAGTGATAAAATTGAACGATAAAAAGCCCAGAGAACATACCAAACACCGACCTGTGCTGGTAATTAAAGCTGTAACCGAAAATAAAAAGAGGAAAATGATGATAATAGAAACGGCCCTAACATAACGTTCAAATTGAAAAGAAAGAAGAAAGTGGAATCTGTAGTGAGAAAGAAATATGGCATCAACGTGGACGTTTTCTTATTTCTTTTAATTTTTAATAATAACGCAGATGAAGAAGAACCTAGGAGGACGGGGAGACGAATAAAACGAATAATAATAACAACTGTAGTCGAAAAGAAAAGAAAATTGTTGTCAGTGTAGTACAAACGACACAATGGAACGTGAAGATAAATTACAAATATTAAATTTCATAAATTCCAAACGAAGTGTAACCGGATATCGTTATGAATAACTCAGGTCAGATACATCAATTCGTTTTTGTGTGTGCGAGTAAACGGGAGAGAAAGAGAGAGCATTCTCTTCATTATTCTTCTTTTTGTCATTGGTACAATAGATGACGACGGAGTAAGATGATGACGACGGTGAAGAAGTGGACGCAGCTGATGATGATTTTTGTTGTCTCTTATACGTCCAGTGCCTTTTAAGTTTCTTTCATTACCGGCATAAACGTTCACTTGTACATGTTTTTTCGCTTCTCCATCTCATTTACTCCATTCATTCTTGCGCACCATATATAATAATTCCTGAAATTTCTATTATACATTTCTAAAACCAGAATTGGAATGATATTAATAATAAAAATAATAATAATAACAGGAATAATTGCGAACCGTTTCTTTTGCGTGTGCCAATTATAACAAAAAGCTACTCTAATGCGGACCAAGTATGAAGTATGTATCTGTAAACGAGTTTGCAACAATGACCAACATTTAGCTACCTTAACTAAGGGCTTTTCATTATGTTTGTTATTACTAAAGTTGAGAATTTTAAGGAAAACCGAAGCAAAAAAATGGAAATGCACGGGTGGATAAAAATAAGCAGGGTTGCTATTGTCAAAATAATAAGTTTTTAACAAATTTAACTCAGATCTTAATATACAATAAGAGAAATAAATTTGTTAAATTATTTCTAAAGTTTAATTCAAATATCTTGGAGAATTTCACTCCTGTGTCACTGGTATTAAATTAGTTGTCTTTTCGAACAATCGAATTTTCAATTTTTCAACTTTCCATTTAAAATACAATTGATCATATTTCTATTGTTTGTTACGATTGTTGTTCTTTGCAAGGATTGTGGTCAGATGAAAGCAAATATAATATTTGCTGTTTTAAGTGGGCTTATTCCCGTAATAATCATAATAATTTGCGGCAATTTCTGTTCTTTAATTAAAAACAGGATGTCAAATTTAAGACAGACAGCTCTAGACATCAGACTCATAGCGGATGGTTTGTGCTTATCACAACAATGATATCTCTGCGTAATGCGTCTACTCTGTTGCATTGGTTTAGCGGCAGTTAATAATCGCCGCACCGCCCTACAAAGCAGACAAATGAACAATACCGTTTTGCAGGAGACCACGCCTGATTGTTGTTGCAGGTCTATTGTATTCCTGCGGCGACTGCGCCATTCTTCAACAATTGCATTTGTTCTCTGCTCTTCTATTGTTTGGCTTAGCGTCCCAATCCGACGCCGGCGGAGGCGGCGCCGTTATCATTTTATAACCGTTTAACTGCCAATTGCTTCGCTTTTGTTTTCCTTCCGAATCAGACTTTACCAAAACTAAATCCAATGACAATGCTACACGTGACGACATTGGACGACCAAACAATACGTTCCCAGTTTCGGTTCCCCGATTTCTGGATAGGTCTAGCGCAACGAAAAGATTACGTGTTACGGAAACTAGAATGCCTCCTGAAGACTCTCACTTTTTTCAATTAATAACAATAATAATTTGGTCATGAGTTCGTAGATGGATTCCATGCCTCAAAAGTAAGGACAAGGTCTGGATTATATGTAATAATCCCTAATACATATAACAGCAATACATAAAATTTGTTAATAATTGTCGTGTTAAGAAAAGTACATACAAAATGAATTGATTGTGGGAGGACCCTTCCAAAATATCAAAACTATTAATAATATTAACGCCTTTCTACTGCAGTTTGTTTAATAGTACAGGATGGAACAAATGGATTGTACATTCAACAGCAACAAATCTTCGAAAAACATTAATGATTTCTAACATTTAAGTAAACATCAAAATATTGACCCAAATTGTCTTGAATATTGCATGGAAAATGTCTGAATACTTACAGCAGACCAGAGCAAGGATCTAGGACACTGGAATAAACTGGCAGGTCAATTTCAGTAATCCAACAAAATTAAGTATTGATGAAATTTGCAGCCAACTAGGGTCCTCTATTTGCAAATGTGTCTGATTTAACAGAAAAGAGTCTTCAGAGAGAAACGGTCGCGAAATATCTGCACATCAGTTTTATATTAAATCGATTAACAGAAACCTGTTTCGTGTTGCAATGAAAGTCGTTTCGGGAGATCTTTCAAATTTATATCATAAATTCTTCCAGTGCGATTTAGAAAAGGGTTTCTATAAATGAACGCAGAAGAAATTATGCATTTAATTTCTCCAGCGACATACAGATAGCTCTCATGTGCAATTCAGCTTAAGGTTTGTTTCTTGGTTTATATATTATGTACGAATGTTATTATTTTAGCGGATTCTTCTTATTTTCTTCTCAATTCAACATTAGCATTGGAATCTAGCAAAAACACATTGCTCTGAGTAATTTAAGAAACAAGAAGCATATTTGTATGTTTTACCAACAACAATCCAGAACTACCGATCTATAGCTTTCACTAGTGGCAGTAAGATGTCTGTACCAGTATAAGCATTGGATTTATTTAAAATTTGAATTAACGTAACCGCCAAGAGAATAATAATATGATACATGCAATTGTAAGTGGACCCTGCGAATTAAAAAGTTTGTAAGTGATGCATGATAGCATACTATCAACTAAATAGGGTACCACCATCTCTTATTTTCCTGTAATCGTAAATTATATTATTTTATCAATACAAATGCGTCTCGCATCAAAATTGAACTTGTTTAGGGGAGTGATCATATAAATACAGACACAGAATGACGCAACGTGTTCCGTTCGAAATCGGAGAGGATGTGGAGGAAAACTCCGGGTAGCGTAGTAGAAATGCTAAATGTAGTGGAACTTCTGCCCATCCGTAAGTGATTGATTGCAATACGCCCTTGTACCTAGGTGCCTATTTGCGAAATGTGTTATTGAAATGTTTGTATGTATGTTTGTGCGTGCATTCATACATAATTATAATTTTCTGTAAAGAGCAAATTTTAATAATGGCAACAACAACATCATGCATTTCTCTCTTTTCTATAGAATGATATGATATGAAAATGATAGCGCAAAAAAGCAAAACTTTATTGAACGAGATCCAAAAAAGCGTCTGCCGTTTACTTTATCCTTTTAAATCCTGATATTATCGCTTGGATGGACGGTTAGAATTATTGTTGTACGTTCTTAGAATGCATGAAGAGTGAAAGGAGAATAAGATGAAAGAAAGTTGGGAAAAAATATAAAAAAGAAAAAAGAATAGTGAAAGAGCGGTGGACTTTTCGATATTACATAGGAGCATTCTTTTTTTAAGTGCAAAACGTGGAAGTAACTCGGTGTATGTGTGTACGTAGGTGAAAGAAGAAGGAGGCTAAAGCAGATGGACGTAGGTAACCGTGAAGAAGCCACATATAGCTCGCACACACGTACACACACAATAAATGCAAGCGACTGTTTTATAGAAAACGCCAGCTTCTTCGCCTTATTATTATTTCCTCCTCCTTTTTTGCTCTCCATTCGTTTTTCTTTCGTATCCACTCAAGGATAAACGTGTGATCTTTATAAAAAAATAGATGAGAAGAAAGCACTTCTCTATCTATATCTGTTGTGTGTGGCTCTAAGAAAACGTGAAAGATTTTGTTCAGCTTTTTTGAGATAAATCATCAAAATGCATTTTCTTTTTCAATAGCTGCTGCTTGGAGATTATCTTTGCATTACGTTCGGTTCGAATTAAATTAATGAATTCGTACACCCATTTTCATTCTTTATTCTAAGTAATAGTTTATTGCATTGCACAGAAACAAACGTAAATCAAAAGTAACAAATTAAGTGTTTTAAAGTCATAATTTATATTCAGCCCTTTGCCTTTTTCTTTTTGGTTCGCTTGAGGGTAGACGTTAACAAATGTTTTCCATTAGCATAGGCGCGAATTATTATGGCGGATGGTATATAGTTTGTAAAATAATGCTGAAAAGAGGCGAGCCTCTGATTTACATCCATCCTGTTTGTTTCCTCTCGCCATCTCCCTCTCGTATCCTACTGAAACTAAGAACAACCCTATCTAAGATTCATCATAAATCATCAATAAGAGAAATAAACTCGTTATAATAATAATAATATCCAAAATGCGCGGTATAACATAATGACGTTGTTTTCGTAGACGTTGAACCCTCTTCATAACTGCCCTTTAACATTCGTAATAATAATAATACCTAAAGGGATGCTGATTATGAAAACCAACGTCCGTTGTGCCAATAATTTATTGGAAATATGTTTTCCTGCTAACGTATAAATTTATTATACCACCCTTTACGTTTTAACAGTTATATGTTGTTGTGGGATTAATGAGCAAAATATCTAACCGAGCATTAATATTAAATGTATTTCTGCAAGAAAGGAACTAAAAGAATTTGTTTTTTATTTACAAAATAATCAATAACAAAATGCCTTTACGTCGTGTACGTTATAATGATTCATGACAAATACTATTGTTATTGATACCAATAGGACAACGACATGGAGGAAAGAGAATCATCCAACTATGGAAGCTTTCTTCGAAAGTGTTTACGTATTGTTTAATGGTTCGCTTCACGTTCAGAATAGCTTATTCTTATACTTAGCGGTAAGAAATAAGCAAAGGAACCGAATATGTGGATTGAAGATTGCCTTTGGAATATTGGAAGACAGCTGTTACAACTAATGGTAGAATAAGAACAAAAAACGCAAATAATTTGTATATCTAACATTCGATATGGAATTAGTAAAATAATAAAGAAATATTAATGTTAACCGTATCCCGTAGAAGAACTGCAAGTTTATGCAAACATTCTTGATGATAAATTAAAAACTAATTGAAATTAATTAACGCTCTATTGAACAATTTTCGGTGTAAAACTTGATGGATCTCTTTCGTTATTCCCATCCATTCTCGGTGGCGAACAAATCACGGGCCATTTTCCCTTAATTTTATTGAAACCATCTGCGTTAAGGGGCAATAATCGGAATTGATAAATGACTAAATGACTGTACTTGATGTGTACGTACTTAGTATCGGTCCGTATGTTACTAATCGACCGGCAACTGTAATACAAGCTACGCAATCTTCACCCGCACCGAATGATTTTCCATCAAGTTTGCAACGAAGATTGTTTAGTAAACTGATTTAAATCAATTTCTTTGGTTGAAATATACCGTTGTACAATTCAATTTTTAGCGCATGTTAATAAGAAAAAACGGTTGTTAGTTGAATACTGTTCAACTCGTACTTGTGCCATAGTAATTGTTGCGGTTTATTAGTAGCTTAAGGCCAACAATAGGGACTAGTAATTGTTGTAATGGCAATAGGATGACAATCGTATGCCAAAGGAGGAAAAAAAAGGGAATTACGACAAAAAAAAACGAACGTGGAATTATCTCAGCTCTGATAAAAGAGAAGGAATGAAATGCGGCGTTTACACATCTGTCACTGATATGAACGTAATTGTTGTTAGAAATTTTAACCGAAAAGAAGAAAGCAAAAAAAAACCACCGTCGGTTCGCCTTAAACCAGTTAGCATAGAAACTCTTCTGAGCGTAAAGAACATGCTCGTGCGAAACGCGTGGGGGTAGAAATTACGTTTTCACTTGTGTACGTGTGTATATATGTAAAAGGGGTGGTGAGGCGGAGGAGGGAAGAAGAACTTTTTTCATCTCCCTGTATCGTTAATACGAGTACATAACCGATTTGTATATGCGTATATGTACGCTCTGTGTATAGGTGTGTGTCTGCCTGTGTGTATGTATAGGGTGGTTACGCAATTTTGCTCCGAATCTATATACACACGCGTTTTATATGGCGAATGGATAATATACATATAGGAAGAGGGATTATGCCTTGGATTTAAGCGAATTTGTTTCAATTGTATTACAGTTTTAATATAATTTACTTACGTATAATTAATTGCATTCGCAATTTTACGTAATTCCATTTACGGATACGTTGAATTGATTTCGAGGACGAAGGGAAAAGAATACATGGGATACGGGGTAAATCCCTTTCCTATCCCTGTCCTGCCCCGTTTTCTTCCATCATTTCAACCCGTGTAACGAGGAACATAAAACTTTTGGGTTGCTTTCTTGTATATTCTCCATATTCTAACAACATGTTTACCCCCTTTAACCTTAACAATATATTATTATATTGCTATTATAAATTGGACGCGAACGAATGTGACAAAACCCTGGGGAAAATGTGCAACGCGCGTTTTTCCTCTTCGAATTTAACAATTCGTATGCTGTGTAAATGAATCTCTAATAAGCTTTCCGCGGTCCCTTTTTACGCTCGTTATTGGCAATCATAAAAAAATGATGCGGGAATATGTTTAAAAATGTGAGAGAAACAGCAACCCTTTTATTTCCTCTGCAACATTTCCATTTCTTATTCCTCCCCATTTATATTCCATTCTCGAATTCTTATTTATTCTTTCACATTCGTACTATACTGATCATAATCTTTCAATTAATTATTAAAAGTCAATTCACTTCTTCTTTTCAGCAGTCTATTCCTCATTCCACGTTAAATAGAATTGGATGCTTTTAAGGGCAAATAAATGAAATTCCTCCAGTTAAAGAGATAAGAGTTACGGTTAGAATGGGGAGGCAGGTATACACGTATGTAGTGGTTGTATTATTGGCGCAGAAAACGAGACCGGTTGGTATTTTATGGCAAAGCGGGATTTCGGCAGATGAGTTTGTTAAAAAGCCAAAAAACGCATACACGCATCAACGACATCAAAGAACACGTCGGTACAGAAAATTCAATGTACATCTCTGTTTCTCTTTCTATCTCTCTATCTTTCTCATTCTCCCTCATGCAACTACCTTTTCCCATCACAAGCACATACACACACACACATAAAGAGCACACCCACGACTCTTTTTCCCATTACCTCGCGTTCTTTTTTGCCTTTTATTTTTCTTTCTACTCCTGTTTGGTCTTTTCTCTGTTGCCTTCCTTTCGACGTCTTCATCTCTCCGACTCATGTTTAAATCTATTGAAAAACCAAACGAACGTACCCAAATCGCACTAATTAGGATAATGATTATTTCGTCTTTCTTTCTTGAGAGGATCAGCCTTTCTTGTTTCGCATCGGCGAATGTCAAGCATCGATTTTTGTTTAAATTTCGGCTCTTCATTCGTTCATACGATTGAGAGCAATCATGAGACACAATGAAGAGACCAACATTGTAGTTTTATAAAACTTATAGACCGCAAACGTATATTTGAGTGTAGATGTATGCTGATTTATTGAACAAAAATGAGATGAAAAGCAACGGCGAAATGAGAATAAAATCTAGTAAACGCACGAATCTGCGGTGCCATAATAAAAAGGAACGAATTTGTCGACGATGTCGACATCGTCATATACAAAATGAGAATGGAATCGTATTATATTGATGGCATATAAAAATGCACTTTTTCATATAGCTCGTTTAAAAGCCGGCAAACACAAATTACGAGCCAAATAAAATGAAGTTTAAAAAATGTTATTGCGAAATTTACGACCGTCATGGGGAAAAAATTTGATTTCAAAATCGTAAATCGCGAATTATATTTCACCAACTACAATAACAACTACCGCAGAAAAACAGCGAAGCAGAAATGCAAAAAATAATAAAAGCATTAATCTCATATATTTAGAAAAATGGTTAAATTGTAATTAAGAACAAAGTAAGTTTGATATGTTTGTCTTGCTCCCAATTAATAAACTTTATTTGCCATCAAAGCATTGAACAAGTGCAAAACTGGTCACTTGCACGATAAATTTATCTCATGCGCACTTTTGACTTTCAAACGTAGGTACTATTTCGGTAGATGTGCAAAAATAAAAGGTAGGAAACAAAGATAAAAGCGTTTAACCTAAAAATGAGCTGAAATTTCGTTACGTAACTGACGCATCTCACGTCTACCAACAACTACAACATTTTAATCCGCTCGACTGAATTCCCATTGTTATTTTCGAACAATTCATTGGTTCGTGAAAATCGAAATGCCTTGTTAAAACAATTCAATCCATTCGATATCATCGTTACTGTTATTGTTATCAAAAACTATCTAACTAAATTAATCATTCATTCCAATCATAAATAAAGTATAGGGCACGCGTTACCATTATGAATTATTAATTTTTAATAATAATAATATAATTTTGAGTTTTCATATCAACGCAGCCCACCAAAACCAATTGTTTTATGCCGTTGTCTTTAATAACATCCTTATTAATTTTATTTAACCAATTCTTCAACAAGACTAAAAGAGATAAATTCACATCTATTCCTCTTAGAATTACAAATTATGCGTGTAATATGACTAACAAATAAGAAATTAGCGACAATTTTACTCCAGACTTCGGCCAAGTAACCGGAAAGTGTTCTTTACATTGTTTGTTTCGGGAAGACAATTAATTATAATAAAAGTATAAGAGAACAAATGAACAATACAGCAGTCAATAGTGATCCGGATCATTATTAATTGGTCCGGAATCCGGGATACCTACTCTTTAATGAGATAAAAACTGGAAGTTGAGTGCAATTAGCCATTTCCCTCGGAACCCGGCTATGAATTTTCAAGGCTCTTTTTTATTTATCGCAAATTATTTTTTATAATAATTATTTAAACAAATAAATTCAAATAACGAATAAATTTCCAATATATGGCGATAAAATTGATTTTTTTTTGGGATATTAAATTTCTTAGTCATACAAACTCAAAATAGACGTACTTTTCTAAAATCTAGTGAAAAGAGAGAAGTTAACCAAATTCTAACGTTTCAATGAATAAATAATTTATTTGAGCAATTTGGGCATATATCTCAATAATAAGATTTTTTCTATTACTCACATCATCACTCGGCTAATTTAAAAATTATTATTTACTTAGTTAAACAAATAAATCCAATTATGGAATTAATCTTCATGTTTTACGCCATAAAATGAATTGCAATTTATTAATTATATTTTTCACAATTTAAATGCAATACTTTGTTTAAATGTTTAACGAATGAGCCAGGGAATAAACATACTGTATAATTTTTTGATAATTCTTTTATAAAGAAGTATTCTTCTACTGCCTGACAATAAATTGTCACCACTCGTTATGTCATGTCCTTTTTTGGAATGTATAATCCGCCATGAATTTTTACCCAATGGACTTTCAATAAGTTTCAAACAGTACTGCAAACAACTGAAATGAATGCACACTAAATTGGCCTAGCCTTGCCCAGCTATTGCTTATCGAAAGCATGTTTTGTATAAAGGAAGAAATGGCTCGTCGGAATTTACGTGATCTGGATTGCCGTTATATACCACTGTATTTTTTTCTGATAGGTATCATTTTTAATCACTTGGAAGTCGTTTTAATATTTGCATAAAATTGGTGGAGGCGGCCTACAAATTTCTTTTTTCGTAATACTTTAATTAATAATTCAATCGATTAGAAATAATATTTCATTTTACTGTAAGGGATTATAAAGTGAAAACATGAAATGAAATAATGAAAATTAAACAGAAATTACAGTTATTGCAAAAGCGAGACAAAAATGAAGGGTAAAAGTTGTGGTTCATAAATTTCGCATTCAACAAGAGTGAGCGGTTATATGGGTTTGTTGTATGGGAAAGAAAATTACGACAATTTCATGTACATTAGAGAAACACATTGAATACAGACGACGGCCAGGCCGAAATACATAAAACGACAACGACGACAACATCTATGAACCGTGGTAAAGTTACCAGAATGAATCCGCAACAGGAAACCGTTTAGGTGAACTTAATGGCCCAAAACTAAAGTGCTATCGATGTTACCAATATATTTATTTCGTATAAAATATCTTTCTAAATTTCAGTTATATTATCCTCTTATTCTTCTGTCGCTCTTCCGCCGTTTCTCTTTCCTACTTCCGCATTTTCCAACTTATTACTTCCTCCTTTCGCTTCCACGAAACCGTTATTAGCATTTATTTTTTATCTTTCTTCTCCCATACGTTTTACGTTTATGAATTATAAACAGTTTCCTTTTGTTTTCTTGTACTATTCTCGGGTGTATATGAATGAAACGGATTCTCTGTCGGAAGATGGTACAGATGAAGGAAATGGCGAAAAACAAAAATAATAATAACAAAGCTAAACAGGAATGGTGGATAATAGATACTTTGTTCGTCTTTTAAGCAAAACTACCGTGTTCCCATTCAATTCGATTGTTTAGTTATTGCCATTATAGTAATATTTCCAAAGAAGGGCGGTTTGTTAGCTTACCACCCGTGGTTAAGTATAATAATGAAAAAACCATTTGTTCCAAACGATGCGCTACTCCATTCTGTTCCACTTTTTTAAACGGGCATTATTATATTATTGTTGTTTGAAACAGTTTCAGGTATCGTTACCGTTTATAAGCATTTTAATGTACTAAAGGCAAATAAGTTTTCACAAAGTGTACGGGATGAGCAGGCTGAAAAAAAGGAAAGAAAATAATAACCGAGTTGATGAAAGTATCTAGCGAAGCGCAAAAGACGCTCGCTTTCTCATCGCTTTGCTGCCTCCTTACTAAATTTCCATAAGTAATCCAATGAATGCGATTAAATTACTTAACCGAATCAAGTCAATAACTTTATTATGTAAATTAGTTACTGCCTCATTATTAATATATAAAATTGAATGAATAAAAATCTCATAACGGTGAGGATTCGCATTCCTTTCAATTCGTCGACGAGACTTTGTCGTTGATACACGTAGCTACCGCGTTGGCCAGCGCATCGACCTTCGCCATTCCCAATTGGATGTGTTCCATGAAACACTGCTTAAAGCTACGTGCCATCTGGTAAATCAGATCAATCGTATTACCGCTCACACTGTTGATCGCTATCATTCCGTCGTTCGCCAATTGCGTCAACGGCGACAATTGGCTGTCGATGCACTTTTCGTCCGTGCACGCTTGTATGTTGTTCGCTATGGTGAACGTTAGAAAATAATAGTTTTTCAATTGAGAAATGGTGTCTTTGACGAATTCGTTCGTCTCGTCCGTCACGGCCAACACGCATTGTTTGAATCGGTCCAAACCGTTTCTTTGCAAATTCACGAGCGACGATTCCACGTCGATCGTGCAATCGGTAACGTCGATCTCGAGGAAAATCGCAAACTTTTTCAATAGATTAATCTTCTTCGTACAATTGACCGTCGTCATTGTTAACGCTATCTCGCTCTGGTCCATTAAGTCGCTCGCGTTCTTCTCCAACTCGTTCAACGCCGCTTGTATACGACTCAATTCGATATTGACGGCACTCGATATGTAATTCTGCGATTGGGCAACCTCCTCCAAAGCATCGTTCACCGTAATCGGACTGTACAAACGTTTCTCGCCCTCGATCTGAACGGGAGCAAAGGTTTCGAGACGTTAATTCATTTTTGCGTTATTCAAACAAGAAACAATTCACTTACTATGAGAATGATTAACAGTAATGTAAAATGAAGGAGTAAAAGCTGTAGCATAATAACTGTCAAATTCGCAACCTTGACAATGACTTATAACGAGGAATATTTGAAGTTTGTCACGGGTTTTCAAGACGAATTAATACTTCAAATAAAACTTGAAAGAACAAACTCTGCTTTTTTAAATAATTTGCTATTTGTACCATTCTTATGCTTATCCAACAATTTTCGTTTTGCCCGAATTTAAAATAAAAGAAAGGGAAATTTGATAAAGCAATTATTTAAATTTGGTGCTTATTAAATTTTTTTATCCGTCCTTTCTTCGGTCGCACATTAGAAATGCGGGAAAAAGGTTATTTTTTCTCATAAACTGATTATCATTGTCGCCTGTTTTCCTTTAAATTATTTTTTTCTCCAAGTACATAATTCTATTTTTTTGCGAGACTTACGTGTATTTTTTTTTCATAATAAAATTTTCGAAACTATGAACATTTTGCGACTGTCAAATTATTCCGCCGAGAAAGGGATGATGTATTTGCTTTAAGCTAGCGACGAAAATTACTTCTTTACCTGAGGACCGAATTATTACTCTTATTATTATCATTATTTCGCCTCCGAAAAGAGTGAAACGGACGAGAGGAGATTTTAAAATTATAACCGCAAGAGTTGCCGGTTAATTTTAGTATAAACATGGCAAGGGTTGAATATTCAATTAGTCTTAGAAAATTTAATGTAATACGCTTTTGCCCTTTTGACTGTACACACTGCGGATCAAACACTAAGAAAACGTACTTTCGGAAGACGAGATGGTATTTTAAATTAATATAACGTATTTTATAAGTACCAACGACTGACGACGTTGTATATTTAGTTAGTTATGAGAAGAAAAGGAACGAACAGTCGAGGACGAATAAATGCGAAAACCGTCTTTAACGAAGGCATTTCGCCTTTATAAATGCAACAGTATCATTTGAAAAGTTTACTCAAATGAGCAAAATAAGACAAGAAACAAAAGTTTTCCTCGCCAACCCTCGGATAAACTTTCTTCGCACTTTTATGCGAACACCAAAAGTTCTCTGCCATTAAAGATACGAACACTCACTCACTTTCCTCTTTTATTACGATTTTATTCTATTTAATAATGGCAAAAGAATCAAAATACAAACGAAAAGTCAAAGTTACTCTTACATTTTAGATGTAAATTGTTTCAGTAAAAATATTTAATTGTAACCAATCAATAAAATTTCTTTTTCAACGCATTTACATTTTTGTTAATACAAATTAACTTCTTTTACCATGAAACATCAATAACATGAACATATCAAAATCTCCCCATATAAAAAAATTGTTCGCATATCGATCACATATTACGTACGGACAAAAAGGAAAGGACAAACGAGTGAATAATGGCAATCAAAAAAATGAAGGGGGAACACTTGACTGGCCCTTTAACCCTGCTACCATTAACACCCTTCGTGTGACGTTTATGATGAATCGAACGTTTCGTAATTTTATGTATTTTTTTTTACTCTCACTCTCTCCATTCGTAGTTCATAATGATTCGGCGTTATGAAAAATATCAAAGCACTTCCGATAGATGATACTCGGAGAGGGCAATACAAAGAATAAGGACAAACGGGCGGTAAAAGTGATTTAGAATGGGGGCGAAAAAAGACATGGGTAGGACATTTAGAGAAACGGAAAGGAAATATTTAGAATATTTCACTTTCGCGCACAGTATTAAAAGACAAAAATATATAGACGGATATTTTAAAGTTTATGACCGTTTGTATTGTTATATAACACTTGCGACACGATTCGCCATAAAACTTCCAACATCCACATCATCATGATACTCAATAGTTATTGTTATTGCATGACAATGGCACAATAGAAGTGCGAATGTAAAAGTAATTTGACGAGGGGCGACGATTTAATATTTAATAAATTAATATATTCATATCTAAATAAACATGACACGAGGGTTCAGTAGCTGTTGATAAGGAACTAATCAAGTTATTTGACGTACATTTCATTTTTTAATAATTCATTCATTACTATTACAAGTACATTTGAATAAATATTTGTTTGAATACATACAACTAGTTCGCCCTTGTGAAGCGGTTATGTTCCATAATAAAAAGCCTTAGTAAGTCAATATGGATAACAAACAACAATTGCTTCTTCAGTTATCATTATATGTATTGCATACAATTTGGACAAAAAACTAGTTTATTACAATATTTATTTATCTAATCTATAATAATCTTACTAACTTTTTAAATCTTTTTATTTTACCAAATTTTCCAAGTAATTGGATTTCTTCAGTAAATTTCAAACAAAATGTTATGAAATTGGAATGATTACGTGCTTTATGCATGGCAATGAAAAGGCTGATATTCGATATGGTTGCAGAATTCCGTTTAGATTGTTAGAAAAGATTAAGAAACATCTGAATTAAGCTTTAGTCCAAACTCTGAACTTCTGATGCAGTTAGACATCACAAACTAAGTGCCAATGAAAATTTTCAGAATAATCTTTCTAAGGAGATTTTCGAAATTGAGGCACAAAGTTATACTAAGTGTCTGTCAAAATCGTTATTTTAAAATATTCATTGATTTATTTTTACTTCCAGAAAATTGCTCCGATGTTCTTGTTTGCTTCGTCATGCGAGACATTTCTTGTCACGATTTAATAGAAAATAATTGTAAAGTGTTACTTCAATAATTGTTGACGTATTTTATATTCTGTCTAGCACGATTTATCATTTTCTTATCTCTGTTTTTGAGTTTGCCCCTGTCCGCCTGCAACGAATTGCTTTTCTTTTTCGATTATAATTGCGTAAATGAACGAAAATCAACAATAAGAAAAAGTGTCGGATAATAGAACCGAACGTGTTCTAAGCCGCAACACGTGACGTATCTATTATAAAACCAGTGCAATTTATTGCTAATTTCGGTAAATACCACGAAACTGGCGGTTCTTATTTTCAACGTTCGATTGCATATAATTTATATGTGCGAAGGAAAAAGATGAATTGAAAAAGAAAAGTGCAAAAAAATGGGGGATCAAAATGGGGTACGCGTGTGTGTGTGTGAGTATAATGACACGCAATTCATTTTTTTTATTATTTGATTGCACTAGGACAGTAACAGTTTTCACGCAGCGCCTCTAAATGCACATATTCGCGAACGGCGTCGCGGGTAACATGAAAGCTCGCCGAACAATGGTTTGTCACGTGGCGATTTTAGTTAAGCCACGTGATAGCGAAAGTTCGGTGTCTAACGAGACGCGAAATGAAACTTTTTTTAACGTTTTTTTTTAAATTCTTTTATTCGACGAGATTAATTTCTTTCCATTCAGAATCACGTTCGAAAATCTGGTTTTCTAATTACATATGCAGATCGACGCATTAAAACAGAAATAGATTTTTAATATTTCAATTAATTTCACATCTATTAGTAAAAACCGCGTCTTGATTTCTAATCTGAAAGCATTGGGAAAAATATTATCAATTAATAGGAAACAAAACCATATTCTAGGTGTTGCCGTTAATTGAAATTTTTGCTGGCTCATCCACATTGTTAATTGACTTTAATTTAATTAGAAATACTATAACTTTTAAAAGGGACTTGTAAATAATATTTTGCCTTTGCAAAATGAGGAAGGTTATAAAATCCACGAACTGTTGCTGGAATAATTAACAATTGCATGAAGATACCGAAGACGGTTTACCTTTAGCTTTGTTGCATAATTCGTTTAAATGAATCTTAATAATGGTATTATTAACGACAATACAATGCAAGAATAGATTGAGGATATACAATAAAATTACTGATTGCAGAATTAGATGAATATTCCAGAGAATGTAAAGTTATAAGTAAAATAAAGTCAAGTTACTGCCATGCACATGCTTAGAATGGACGAAAGGAAATTTTTGATTGATTACTTCTAATGTAGCAATCAGGACTTTTTGTTGATTTGGATCGCCGCAGATTAAATTAATACGACATGACGAAAACGCGGAAAATGTGAAACTAATTGCAAATAATGTGAATTGCCTCATTTAAAGTTTCAAATTCAACAACTGGAACAATACCAAATCCCTTTGCGTCGACAACCTTCCGCATTAAAACTGATACAATTATTATCTCGATTATCTTTAAATTATTACAATTAGGATTGTCCTTCGATTGAAACGAATTGAGACCTTGTGCGACGGGCACGTGGCTTTTGTTTGTACGCTTAATCCGTGTCCAATCAGTAAAACCTCTTTTTCTCTTTCTTCTTCTGATTTTCACCCTCACTCTGTTACATATTATTCTCAATGTTGATAATATTAATTTGACATATAGTTTATACAAACGCTTCACTCGTACAACCATTACTATTATTAATGTTTTATTATTGTATCACACACAAATCAAAATCGTTTAGAAGAAGAAAGGAAGGAAAAAATAGCGTACTGCAGAGGCTCTGTACGATACGAGATGACAGTCAGTCATAATGTTAATATCGACGACACGTGTACGGCACACGACTCTCGTTCATTTTGACAACTTTATTTAACGAAAAAATACTGTTGATAAAGATATAATTTTTTTTTGTCGTTCGAATTGAGGGGCCCGGATGCTTCGAAAACTTTGTCGCCTCTATTTTGTTCATCACTCATTTGGCGATAACGATTTTAATGATGAATCGTTAGTTATCATTCTTTGCTGACATCGGAATTTTTAAATATCAAACCGTCACTACAGGTAGAAAGACAGGGCCAGAAACACTTAACATCTTTTGTTTTATAAACGAAAAATAGGGGGAGAAACAAAAAAATTATGTTTGATAATTTATTCCGATACTGTTTTCCTTTAAATGGTGGTCTTCTATAGGCTGTCATAAGAAAACCATTATCAATGTCAGATGCTTTTATGATTGTAATAATAAAGCTCATGTTTCTTAAAGCATTCAAAATCACGTTGATCAAACAACATGCAAAATGATATCAAGACCAGATTCTACCAGTATATTTTCTTATAAACAGAAAATAACGTAATTAGATTTTATGCTTTCCTTACATATAAGAATGCTCGATCAATAATAACAAGTGAAAAATCCTAGGACTTAACGTAGTTTGAAAAATCTTTTAGGAGGGGCAGATGACGAAAATATTTTTGTCGCGATGTCATTCTTCACTCGACTCTGCGACAAGTAGCGTGGGCAATTTAGCAAGATTTTTGGGTATGAAACGAAGACGAACGATTATATTTTTTTACAGTCAGCTACTTGTGTGATATTTGTAATTTCACAGACAAAATTTGGTGTCGATATTTACCATTTGTTACAAATTACCATCAGAAAGATCATAGGGACGCGTAAAGTTGAAGACGTTATGAATTTAGTAAGTTTATTTATCATCCATCCACCCGAGTTAGCAACAATTTCTATTTACTTTAAAATAGGTCAAAATAATATGCTTGATGAAAAAGAAGCTTTGTATCAGATGAGAAATTAATGGACCAAGGCTTTTCAATAAACACTAGGATTGTGTCAGGCAAGACATTATTTATGAAGCAATTGCATTAACGTTAGTGTATGCATCGGTACTACTACTGCTTCAAACGCGCCGCGAACAATTTCTAAATAATCAATTTAAAATAGCATTTAAAGAAATATAAATGAAAAATTTCAGTGTCAAAACGTCGTCCTTTAATTTCTTATTTCGGTAGATAATACATATGAAAATCGCACCGAGTAATGTCAGGACAGAAAATATGTGAGGATTCAAGTATAATTATCATATTTTGTCGATGTAGTAATATAATTATAGATAAATAATGTAAACAAATAATATGAACAAAAGCCAAAGGAAAAATAACTCAAATAAGATGTCAAAGTGTCCTCCCATTTCACGGTAAGGACGACATCCATACATCAAAGAAATTGGAAAGAATTCGTTCCGCGAAATTTATTGTACATCCACTTTGTGTTTGTTCGTTACTTATTTGTAACACTCTGTATATGTTAAAAAAGACGTTATAGGATTTTTGCTGATTAATCAGTTTTGGATCGAGATTACTGCGGTGATTATGATAATAATAAAAATCGTGTTAACGTAGATTTATATTCGCAAAACCTATTTCGAATTTATTCGCGAGCGATTGTGGTCTATTGTAAAATAATGAAATTATATTAGGGATAGCAGAATGTGGTCTGCCGTATTCGCTCTCTATCTCTCTATCGCTCTATCTGTTTCTCTTCCTCTCTTGTAGCCGCGGCTCTCCTGGAGGCCCGAACAAAACTACAGATATATATTAATGGAGTTGCAACACAATATGCACGCACCACCGACCAGACAAATTGTTTTATAAAGTGATTACGCGACGGCAGTTATCGGCTCGTACCATATATAATAATAATAATGATGATGATGATAGATATAGCTCTCGACAACAGCAGAAGCAGCGGCAGCAGCAACGTACACATAAACATGAAAAACCCTAAAGTAAAATATTACATTTCTGTCGTACGTTAGATGTGCCATCATCAGGAAGATGTGGCGCACTTATATATATTTGCCGCTTTAAGAGTGAAACGACATTAAGTTACCAAGGCATAGGGTTCATTTTCTGATTTTAAACGCTTCAGGATATTTTCTTCTACGTAACGAAATTTCACGTCCTCATATCATTTTGTATAATACAATTTGATGACGAGGTTGATGACGACGACGGTTTGAAAAAGGAAAAGATTCAATTTCATCATCATCATCATCTCATTCCACTCGTTTCTCTCTTATTATTGTTTTCCATTAACTAATTTGATTTAAGTAGGAAAAGGACAAAAGTGATAGGAATTATAAACAAAAGTAATAGATTTTGATATTACGGAGTCGAATGAGAGGATAGAAAAACAAAAAATTGTCCATAAAGGCATTGCGGGAAATGAATGAGAGAAACAAGCAAAAACGGCCTCCTGTTAAAGCGCTGTATATCTATGAGAAAAAGGGAAAATCGTATAAGAAGGAAAGTTCTGCACGTGTGTGCATGTGTGTGATGTAGAAGAAGAATAACGGATGCCAAGCGGCCATCATTAGATTCCATCATCCGTGATAAATTTGAATGTTATTTTTTTCCTCCTTTCCAGTTCTCGTATCCTAGTATCCTCGTTCCCATCCAATTCTCTTTTTCCTTTTGGGCACATATTTCTTTCATCGATTATACACATACATTTGTACATAGGTAGACCAATCTTCTCCTCTTACTACTACTTCTACTTCACCGCCAGTTCGTTCGTTCTTTATTTTATTATTTTTTTGTTCTTCTAATATTATACATATCTATACGAACAGGATTGAATCCGCTGCTTGCCAATAATATAACCAAAGTATTCGTACCAACATACACAGAGACATTCATATAATATTGGTAATATATACCACATATAATGCTATTTTTAACGTGCATTATACGAAAAGTTCGCTTTTTCTCTCTCCTTTCAGGTACGTTCCGCCAAAATGTGTTACACAAAAACCAATAATCTGAAATGAAAAATGTCTTGTACATACATATGTGTGTGGGTGTATAATATATATATTCGTACGTACCCGCCGCCACTGTATTTGACATTCAATCGTATTACTTCGAAAGCGTTTTCGAATTTATCCATTTCTAGATCCAGTATTATTATTACGATTGCGTTACGTATTACAAAACCTCATATATCTTATATTGCCAATATTGCTTGTATTCGCAAAACGGAAAAAGGCAAGAAGAAATTCCTGCGAAATAGGATTTTGTTTTTCTTAAAATCGAATTCTATTTTGGTACAAACAAGGCAAAAGCTAGCTAACAATTTTCTAGTAAATCATTTTCAATCAATAATGCAAGCATCAGACAGAATGCAGACGAATTCAAACTGTTATTTCTAGTATAATATTAACAAATAGATTGCTTTATTGTGACGATAATAATCAGCTAAAAATACATGAAAAATATGCTGTGGTATTCAATTGAATGTTGCTTCTCTCTGAACTATTTCTACGAAAACATAATAAACATGAACTGACCGTTTGCTCGTCAATAACAATAATCCAAGCACACATATTTCAATACACTGAAATCAATCATCTGATATATGCAAACGTTAAGGCTATTGTGAAATAATGAATATGCCATACACAACGAACACACAACGGCGCTCGTATATAAACAAAAGAGAGAAAAAAATAAACAGGGAAAATCCTAGGCATAAGGGAATGTGATTTAATAAATCCGATGGAATCGATATTTCTGAACAATGCAACCGTGAAAACATCAAGTCATAATAAAAATTCGAAATATATGCGGGTACATTGGGGCCCTTCTGATATTAAAAACGTACATAAAGGTATAGGACATTCAGAATGAAATAATACATATTTATTACCATTATAGAATTAGCTCACATTCATTCTCCATAGTGCATATCCATGTAATAGAAAAGTATGGTAAAAGAGAAGTATTTTCTTCTGAAATTTGCAAACTGCATTGCAAAACTATATGTGGTTATAGAATATCAAATTGTAATGGTAATAGAAAAACTATCACAGCATGATAACTTTGGTTATACATTTATACGTATAACACCTGCAAAAATAATGGCGAATGTGTTGAAAGAATATAAGGTTATAACTAAATTGCATCCTAACTATAGAGCGATCAAAAGGCAATTCGTTTGGAGTGGACTTTGCAAATTAGCATTCATATCTTTATCTAAATAAGCTAATTTGTATCCACAAACGTATCGAAATTACGAATGTCATTGACCTTCAATTATGCACAGTATTTTAATAAATGTTCGATCAATAATTGCCATACGTCTTCAATGATTGACAGCATCGGCATAGTTTATGGTAATTAGACAAAAATTTGACCTAATTTCGAAAAGGATTCCGGAAAGCCGAAATTTTGTATGAACCTTCGCAATTGATAAAATGTCAAAAGTCTCATCGATATATGTTGAGCTAAAGATTTTACAAGGGGTCAAAGATGAGCAACAATGGTCTCTTATGAATATCTCGTTAACCATCACGTTTACAGTAAAACTGTGCGATATTATTTTTTTACAAAAAAGTTATTGTGAATTTTCATTCATAAGAGTAACCGTTTTAAAAATATAGGAATACGCGGAACTGCCATATCATATTCTTTAACTGTTTTCAACTTACTTATATAATAATTTGCATTATTGCTCGTAAATACCAATCTTTTAATTTTAATGTTCGCCAATTAACATTTCGAACTTTTCCAAAGCTGTTGATCTTTTCCATCGTCTTAAGAAATTGATGAAATAGAGTCACTGATATAGAAACTTGAATGACAACTAATTAGTGTGCCTGTAAACAATATAACTGCTAATCTGAGTGGTGCTACATAAAACAAAAGTATGGCATCGTTTGGATTAATCTTGACTCAACTATTATATAATTGCAAGAAAACAATTACAGTAACCGAAATCTTTATTACTGTGATATTGTAGTTTTAATGTTTTTTTATCACATTCTGCCTTTATTCATCTATAATTCGTAGGTCTCGTAATGAAAGACCTCAAAGCACATTCTCCTGTTCGCATTTTAATTTGGTATTTTTCATGAAAGAAAGAAAACAACGGCAACCTTTCCTTATTGTCGGTTCACCATTGTTATTTAGGTATCGATGACCATAAGCGCGTATTCGTAATATTAGATAAAAGGGAAGAAATGAATAGAATAGAAAGATATTTGGAAAAAAAGCAGCGTGTTTTTGCCTTAAAAAAATTAGTACTAGGTACGTAACAATTTCAGGTGAGGAGGATTTAAATTTGCGGTTCAACAAATTTGAGTATTAACGTTAAAGTACAACAACGTACACGTCCCTTTATACGTGTTCGCAGGTTTAAGATGAAAATGGTGTTAATCTCTTACCCATTCTATCGATTGGATAGATATTGATTGTGTTGTGCCGGTGTAATGCATTCCTTTTCATCAAATAGAAAAATAAAAACCATTCTTTACGTTTCTTTCTTTCTATAATGTTACGTACGACGGCACTTACACAAAGTAAAGAATGAGAGAAAAAGGCGGTTGGTTACAAAGAATGTGTTACAGCCGTTACGATAGGTATTGCTAATCCGCGATAGATTTCATGCGCTTACTTGTTACTTCACTCGTCATTATGACAAGTAATTCTGTAATTTACCTCTATTTACAAGTGCACAATGGCATAACAATAATAGTAATAATGTACGTTCTGTAGGAAACGGAATGTGTAGGGAAATGTTAGTGCGAACACCCGATTCATCGATCAATTTTCTTAAATTAATGATGTCGCCTCTTTTGGTTTAAATTAAAAGGACGATTTTGATTCGTTTCGCAAAATGTCAACCGCGTACAAAATAACAAATGTATTATTTTACAGGGTCGTAATTTCACTAGTTGGAAACGAATCAAAGATGAATGTCTTGCACATACTAGTAAAACACATTAAAAGTCATAAATCAATCTCAAAGACTAATGATCATTTGCGTTTCAACGATTTTTTTGTTAACCATTTGGCTCAGAGTTCTTTTTGCTTTCTGTGGCCGATTTAATTTCCGATTCGCTCTTTCTCTCCGAAATATACGTTTTTTGCTCAACTACCACCACGAAATGACGAAAGGATATGGAAGGGCAATAAATTTATTTATTTCATTTTCTTGTTCGTTTGCCGTCATCTTATTACACCGCTTTTCGATCATCGAATTATAAATAACGTTCGATGTTGTAATAAAATTAATTCGATGTGTGTATTTAAAATTATTCTAAAAAATTGTACATGTAAAACTTCTAGAGAAATCATTGGTCCGTAAAATGACGAAGATGATTCGAACGAATCGAGGGAACGTCAAGGGAAAATAAAAATGAACGTAAAGATGGTACGTTCAGGGTTTCCTCATTCGTTTTTTTCCCTATCATTATCTCTATTCTCCCTCTCTATCTTTCACATAGCATCAATATATCCTACCGATAGCTTTTCTTACCGAAAACTGTTTGCTTCCTCTTCCCGTTCGTTGCAGTTTATTTTACATATCGGAAACTCGCTACGCAAAAATTTACATTTCAAACATATTATTGAAAAATTTCTCTCTCCCTTTCTCAACGTCTTTCCTATTTCTTATTTGTTATACATATTTTAAATACGCCACAATCATTTTACATATCAATGTTCTTAGAATTTTAATTTCCATTATTTATTTATGCATTCGACGATCATCGGAAGAAATATAAACTTCATTTAATAACAATTAATTCGCACTTATGAGAGACAGATGCGATTCCAATGTTGCAATTCACAATTTTAATTAATTCTATCCAATTTTTTAAAAGTAATAAGTTGTCCTAAAAGAAAATGCCGCTTTATAGGTTTGCTTTTTTAACGATGAGAATAAAGATGTTTGTATACAGATTTGTTCTTTTATGCATATTATGACGAGTTTGCCAATTTTAGTTTTCTTAGGGATCGGTCAATTATTGATGCTAAAAAATAATAAAAAGTATGACTGACAATAACTATTCGTTTCTGCGTATTGTATAATATTTTGTCTGGGAAGTGATGCCTCATCCAGACCATTTTAGGGACAACTGACTACCACTTGTTCCGCTCAATGCGGCACTCTAATGGCTGAGAAAAAATTCAAAGAGGTGATCAATGATGTCAGAGTATGGATTGTTACGTTTTTCGATTCGTACGGCAACGAATTCTTTGAAAAAGGCAGTCATCCCTTGCGTGCAATATCATGAAACATAATAATGGTCAATATCTTATGGATTGAAAATTTGCATTATTGTTTTTAAGTATAACCATTTTTTTAATTTGAAACGGAAATTTCTTTACGGCTTCAAGGGCTAAATGCCATACTTTGATCCGATTGAGCTGGATACATTGAACAGCACCATGAAATCGTTAATATTGACTATTAAAATGTCTAATATTATTAAATTGTTATGAGGGTTTCATGTTTTTAATGAATTTCTTCCGTTTCCTTTATACACGTTTACGTTTATATTTTGTAATTCAGTATGACAGATCAAAACCGTATAATACATAGAATTTTTGCATTATCGACTACTCAAATTGCTTGTTTCATAAGCGGCGGAAGCTTATTTGCAAAACCAAATATTTTCGTCGATTATTTAGAATCGTTCGGTTGGAATGAAGTATCGTGCCATCCTATTCATACGCCGTTTACCAATGGTATAAGCTGATGTAAGGAATAGAGGCGAACAAGGTAATGAAAGGTTTTGCCGCATGTTTTGTTCAATTATACTGAATAACGAGTGTTGAAGAAAAAAATCTTGTTTTTCACCGACAATCTGTTTGTTCTCTTAAGTGAGAAATATCAATTTTTGTCTTTAAACTTGAACATTTGCAGCACCGCTGAAAAAAGTCGAATTTCAATAAGGATTTTTATTTATTTATTCTACTTTGTCTTTAAGCATTCCTCTCTTATATGCAAATACATATATATAATATATGCAATCCCAGTACGGGATTGATAGTTTAGACGAAATTATACAATGCATACATTTCACTTAAAGGCATAGATTGTTCGGCAAGGGAAATCTGATTTACACAAATGTAATACGGGGTCCGGTAGAACTACTTCCCACATTTTAAACTTTAATTACGAGGCTACGTAGGTCCGATTTGCACTTTCTTTTCCAAACGATAAGGTATTTTATGCCATATTATGTTATTTGGTTTCAAAAGCTATTGTTGTGTCCTAGTGGAGACAATTTTTCTTGATTGTTTTCTATAATTTCAGGCGCTAGTGCGGCGATGCCCTGTCGTATTATTTCTTTAATTTTGCCAATATTTAGTGGACGGTATAGGAAGATGCTACATTTTAGATGGCCAAAGAGGAAAGAATCACATGGGTTCCAAATCGGCTTCACAATGTTGCGAAGCATTTTGATCTTGCGATCAACAGTCAGAGTAATATTTGTACACCACTTAAAAAAGTAGTCTTTCATGGTACTGCATAGGATGTTTCACGTGGGGCCACTTAAAATGAAAGTACAACGGCCACAAACTCTTGATGAATTCAGATTTTGCTGGGCGAGTGCTGCAAGCTTCCAGACCGGAAGCTAATAACGAAGAACAACTAGCATTAAATTCCCTATATTTTGAAAAAAAGAAACGTCCAAATCGGACTTACGACAGTCTTGTAACTTAAGTTTAAAATGTGGGAGGTATTTCTGCCGAACCCTGTGCAAGCATAAAATGACCCTCGAAAATCTTTGAATAAATAGTAATAACAACACAATGAAAACGATTATTGGGTCGAAGGACCACCGCAGTTTACGGAATGAAGATCTCTATTTGATATTTAAACTTATTTTAATATTAACTTATGAAATTGCATTGAGACTGATATCGACGAAGATAACCTCATGGTGATGTTACGGTTTTTCTTACACTGACAGATTACCAATTATCTACGCTAAGGAAAACTTGTTGGGGTGACATTCCTTCCCATTTGATGACGACGTAATTTTTTTGTCCGAGATGTGAATAAAAACAGTCAATCAAAGTACGAAATTATTTAAATAGTCAGCCAATAAGGCCGTAACAACAATAGTAAATGCACAATTGTAAGTTTTGTTCTGGACAATTAGCTACAAAGCCTAACTCAGCAAGTGTCTTAGTAACAATAGATAATGGTATTAGAATATGAAACATAAGGAATCACAGATTGAACTGCAAAACTGTCTCAAGATGCTAATTAAAATTGATGATGAAAAACTTATTCAAACGTCATCCTATGTGAAAATCCTATGCGAAATGATGAAAATTGGCATCCCATCGTCAGTATCAATGTTACGATGATATCATATAGAAATTACTAAGTGCACATCGCTCTATGTATCAGCTTTAACCTTCTGCATGTTGCGTTTGAATGATAACATGCAAAAGCATAAAATTGAAGTGGAGGTAATACACAAGTAATATTATGGATTAATTGAAGTTGATATCCGTATACGGGATAAACTGCAGGGATCATCCCCGTAGTACCATTATACGAAACGTAAGTTTTGCCCTTTTGTACAAAGATAAAGCCACTATACGAGAGGACGATCAGGTGAATCGGTGTATACGTAGTATTTTATTAAGTGTGGCATTACTCGTAGTTATGTTCGTAGGGGTTTCGTGCTTTACTAAGAGAACATCATCTAATCCCATTTGTATATATCCATGTGTGTATGTAAATAAATCTACGTGTGCGTTTGTATGGAAGAGGTAATTCAACGTCATCAGCGCGTGAAACTATTCAACGCACTATTTCTTAATTGGCATTTGACGTCGAAATGTGGCTACTGCCACTATTACTGCTGTGAATGAGTTTTCAAATATATGTATGTATGTGGATAAGGGATATTCATTCAGGGTTATACAAAAATCTCCTTCGTACGCCTCTCTTGTATATCTTATATCAATTTAAAGTAAAGAATGATGGATACTAATTTGCAAATTGAATTACCTAGATGTAGGAGAATTCCCCCAGCACCGGACTGTACCCAGCACCAGACACCAATCACTTTTCCTTATTGATACGTAAAAACCCAAAAATTATTTTATGATGGGATTGAGGGTGGAGGAAAATACCTGTACCTGCTTAATTGTGCACTGTCAAACAAAATAAAGCAGTGCACAGTGTAATATTATAATGTTATAAAAGCAATATATTGTAAATATGTTATATAACATATATTCAATTTGGCATCGAACATAAAGGTTTTCCCTAACGTCTGATAGTAAAATCTATTTGTTAAATTATATTTTTCATCAATTTGTCTTATATCATTTTCTGATTAGTTTTGAATAATTATATATTACAGCCAATGGACAAGATAAAGAAAAGGCCGTGGAATGAAAAAAAATTAAAACAAGGTCATGTGTAAAAAAAATCAATGAGACTCTTCTGTAAGTAAGGTTTAATATTCCGAAGACTACTTTGTGTGTACAATCCGATGAAGTTCAGTTGAAGCCCAAAATTGGAAGATATACATACCTAATCGTTTACACCGATTTGTTAATCGTTGCTTGTCAGTAATAATAAATGCAATTCTCTTAACTAAGTTTTGACATGCAATTGTATAATAGGTATTTTGATTTTAACCATGAGATTGTGTCACCTTTAACAACGCTACGATCAGACATTTTTCTATGGGCAACAGAATATCTTAATGGCAATGGATATTGCTTTATGGTATATTGCAAATAATGAAATTGATCATATCGTCAGCCTTTGTCTGCTATCGTAGTTTTTAAACCAACGGTGGATTTCATACTTATATCCTAACTGTTCACTGCGTCAGTGAAATCGATTGCATCATGCTCCGAAAGTCAGAGGCAGAATAAAGTATTGCAAGATACCAGATATTCTTAGGTAACGATGAACTGTTCGTATTCCAATGGACCTTAAATGGTGCGATATTCATGTTCCGTCGCTTTGAACTATAGATCGTATGGAAGTTATGACCAACAACAAGGTCACACACTTTGTGAGGTTCTAAATAGTGATGGTCCTATTCGAATTCAGAATCAAAATGTATTTGATTCTTAAAAGTTCGAATAATGTTTTCTGTTTAAAAAAATTAATTTGCACTACTACTACTTTGAAGTAGTGAAGGTGTGCTCCAAATTTGGAACTGAAGACCATTTTTAATAGTTTTGGAACACACTAATGATACGGAGAAGAACTTTTCCTCAGTGAGATGAAACCTTTCTTTTTGCTCATTCGTTTACTGCAGTATGTTATCGTTATCGTAAAGTCGCAACAGGATTTGCATGACAAGCATTCGATTCTTAACAATATTCAAATACAAAGTAGTAGATTCTTAAAAGTTTTACATTCTGCCCATTCCTGGCTTTGAATAGAACAAGTGGTCACTTATACTAGTATTACTTGCTATACACAGAGATTCTAAATTATGCATTGTATTTATTATTATTTGCATGAAATATAAGCATTTCTAAATAAATCACTACGCCATTATGAGTATATATTTTCATTTTTCGATTCCTTTTCTGTGTTGCAAATATTTCAATTAATTAACGATTGAATTAGTTAAAGCGTCCGAAAAGAACAAGTCGGTAACGAGAGACGTTTGCGGTTACAACTACCACTACCACTGGTGCCGACAGCATCAAGACAATGTCGAAACGTTGAAGCACGTTGACGATGATGGATGATCGACCGTATTCTCCGTTCACGTCGACTGCTTTCTTTTTGATGGATAGTCGCAAATCTGTACCGGCAACACTACGAATCATATCCTGGGTTCACTTGTTATTACTGATATTTGTAAATGCGAACAAATGTGTAAGCTGTTGACCAATTTGTTAATTTAGTTAATTAACTGAATATAGTTAGATAGATTAACATGATTGCAAATAAATTTTACGAAGGTAAATGATCCTTTTTAAGAGATTTAATTCCAGTTATTAAATATTTAAACTTATAACATTATCGACAGTACTTTGTTCATTTTGAATGGGACGTAAATATAACAAAAAAATTGCAGGCAAATATGCATCGTCTTGTTAACTAGAAAAAATTCTCCAATAAATATATAATTTCTAAAGTAAATCTCCAACTTTTGCATGTCTTTGAGGTGAAGCAGTGCAATTGTCGTTTTATTTAGGTGGAAATTTAAGTGAATGAAGTAATGTGTATTATTAGAGAACGTAAAATCAATTTGCTGAGCAGATAAAAGAGCCCCCAGTTTTCGTTTGGTTGTATAGATTTTCGATGTGCAGCAGTGGAATAAACATAAATATGCAGACGGATTTTGGGATAACGGTAATTTCCCTAAAATCGTATTACATACATACGTAAAGTGGATATATACATATCCATTCAGTTAGTTTAGTAATAATATCGCTACCTACACAACATCCCGAATTCTATATCCATACTGTTTGTGTATTATTGAATCGGTATATATTGCCTTTATACCGTATACAAGGCTTATCTGTGCTATCTGTAATGAGATCTCTGCCTGTCAGCGACCACAACTGTTGTGTTCGACAAAACTAGCTTTGTGGGTGGCTCAAATAGATAGATGACGATAATAATAATTTCTCGATGCGGATATCTATCTCGTTTTATTTGTCATGAAAGAAAGGAAAATAAAATGAAATTTAGGATTTCAATGTAGATTATTATCTTTTAGTTGCATTTAGAACTTTTGATATTTATAATATCGGTATAGTATATAGGGTAGGCAACTGAAAACGTCAACTTAATTTTTTTAAATCTTATTCATCTTTCACATTTTCAAAAGACATCTTTCTTATTCCCGCCGGTCTTAATCGAAAAGTATTGTAATCTCGAAAGTGTCAAGTTGAAATTGCCACAACAGAAATATACTACAAACTGTACTTAACACTCTCAAAAGTTGAGAATTAAAAAGAAGAACAAAATTGCAAATCGGATTTCTTTCATAATTATATTGTATGCATTTATTTAGTAGTCTATAACCAAATTAAATCGATACAGATAACAATCTCCATACAAATAGTGTATAACTTATTTAATAAATGCCATTTCACTGTGCTCGTGGCGTATGCAAAAAAAAAAGGAATTAAAATAGGAGGCACGCTCCCACATTTATAGAAGGAAAAAACTGATTTAAATCTGATCTGACACACAGAAGTTCACTTCCGGCCTGTATCATCGTGACAATTCATGAGCACGTGACGTCCTAGCGTATTTCCGGTATAATTCCTTCCTTTTTTCGCATGCCATTTGGATCATCATATACATACGCCAAACAAAAAAAATTCTTCTTTTAATTGGTTGTGAAAAAAAAAACTAAAAACATAGAGGGAAGCAGTGAAATACGGAATATTTAATGCTACGGCTCGGATATTGCACATATTGTAAATTTGCATTAACATTTTAATATTTGCAATCTGCTACTGATTCGAACGAAGATTCGAGAAGATTGCTCGTTTCCTTTCTCAACGGTTTATTTTTCAAAGAATGTAAATTTTTCCATTTTTTTAATTTCATGTTTAAAGCAGTGGAGTTCCAACCCAAACCATGTGAATTCCGTTGAGGATGCATGAATCTTGCAAGAGTTGACAAACTTAGAATGGTTTTAATGATGGTCGATGAAAATATTTGCTGATTTAAAATTATATCTGATGTTTAAGCCAAATAATACATATGAAGCAATTAAAATATAATATCACTGTTTATTGCGAAGATTTAGAAACTATAGGTGCCCCGTATCAAATCATATCTGATGTTGATTTCTTGTTGGATGAAGGATTGATACGTAAAGTGAATTTTGAATCAAATTCTAATAATTAAATGGCTATATAGATTTCCCAAATTTTAGAATTGCAAAGATTTTCATAAAAAATGCATAAAATTAACGGTTTTTCCTAGTTATATTGTCAAGTCAGGATGTAAATGTTTAATGCTCAAAATTTCTTCTAAAGCAAAAAGCATCCACCATATCGGCATTAATAAAGATTTTCGGAATGCTTGACGGGCATTGAAAAAGATGGGTGTGGATGCAGAAGAGAAGTTGGAAATCCCTAGTTTGAAACATTATTATTATCATCAAGTAATTGCGTATCTCGTTATGGAAATATGCTTCTAATGCATTTAAAAGAATTTATATTAAGCTTTATTGTTCTTTTGAGCGAAAAGCAATCAATATATTTGATGTGACTTTTCGTTTTGTTTCTTCACTTTAATGTTAGAAAGCTAATGTTAAAAATGTGTTTCATTAACTATTTGGTTTTTATTTGATGATTTTTGTTCATAAATAAAAATTGTATTCGATGATTGGCTACTTTACCAAATTCAGCAAATGTTGCTTATTTTTCCTTCCAACAGTTTACAACTTGTGCTATAAATTTAACTATAAACAAATGATACGCACATTTAAATAAGACAATAGGAATTAGCATTTGTTGTTGTTTCATTTTATTCTGTCTTTTTCAGGAAACAATTCCAAGCGAATAGTAGTAATAACGGCGGCCCGTAAATTCCGGGAAACCAGTGGCTGTGAATTGCGCGTGTAATGCGGATTGATTTACGCTGTGGAAATGCCGCTGATTAATGGCTTTGTATAATTGCAAATTCTTTATGTTCACTTTAAATTGCATTCGTTATACCGATTTCACGAATCTGGATCAATCTACATATAATCGAAACGTACAAGAAGTAATTAGCAATTTGGAAGAAAAAGAAAGGCAAAAATATTTGCTTCCCATTTCATAAACGATTTTTATATAATAATAAGAGATTTATGTTAATAACATTTTTTTCTTATCATTATTGTTCCGTTCTTAGATTTAGAAGACTAGCGAATTACACATTTAAATCGATAACAACGGACCAACGTTATTAGATCAAGAACGAAAAAACGAAATAAATGTGTGTTGCGGAGTAAGTGAAACCGTAGCAAATAAATTTCGCCGTTCGTTTCAACGTAAGCATCCAATATATATCTCCCAGAGATAGCGGCAGTCCGGCGAACGCCGCGTTATCCTTATCCCACCGTTCTTCTTCTTCTTCTTCTACGGCCCTTAACAGTAGTAAAGTCCGTCCGTCCGTCCGTTCGGCTTCACGTTTAGATTAAGCCAGAAATTGACCTGATCGACCGTCGTAGTAGTGGACCCCGTCGTTCCTCATTCACACACGGTTGAACAAATCGGTCTTCCCATCTCGCCCCATTGTCACACTCATCGTGCGCCGTTACCTAGCGTAAGCCATGGATTGCTTCCACGTTTATTTCCTCCCCGTACCCGGTAGTGTCAAAATGCTGGCGATCGAGATAGATGGGCGAATGGATGGATAGAGATGTGTAGGAGATACGAGTGACCGTGAGCATATTGGCGATCGGTTATTCGAAAGATTGATCGTGTTCCACATGGTGCCCCGATTCCGAATTCTACGAGAACTTTTGGGGTATATTTTTTTCTGCGGATCGTCCGTCCATCACGACCGTTAATTGGATCGCTTTCGTTTTAGATTTATCCTATGAAATCCTCGTAGATATTTATTAATGCTTGACTACTGAATTTAAATTTCTGTCATCTTTAGCTTTCATCATTTCGTTCATTTTCCTCGCATTTTGTTCCTCGTGCAATCGATTACGAAAGTGAGGATGAGAAAAGGAGCGGAGGATGATGTCAAAGTAGCGCTAAAATGCTGCCAATTGCGAGCACCCCTTATTATTTTTTGCCCCGTATTATTCGAGGGATCGCAGTAAACGAACGTACGACCAACAATGGTAACAACAATGCGGAAAAGAAGTGTAAGAGTGAGAGCAAGTAAAAGAGAGACGGAGAAATAAAGGATCGGACCCTCCTCTCGACGGCTAGGGGTCTGTCACGATATATACCCATAGTTCCGGATTATACTTTAATTGATTCGGGCACGCAGACTGTGGCTGCTCGCGCGTGAAGACCTATCATTGTTGTGCTCCTCCGACCTTCCGATACACTCCGCTCCCGCACTTTATGGGCCCTCTCCAATCATTATCTCTGCCCATTCAACTTTTAATTGCACATCTTTTATTTACTTCGTCACAATTCGTATTGGACTCTACTACCAAAGCCTAAACAATAATGTCTGTGTGCGGTGTTTATACGCATGCATATAAGTGTATATCATTCAATAATCTAAATACGCATTTCGTTACGTTTCGTTATACGTAATCCACATCATTCACGTTCCTCGTGTTCTTTTTCTGCCTCTTCTCTTTTTTTTATTATATTTGGTCTTCATGGTTTTTATTGTTCGATAGAAAGCAAAATTGCTAAAGCCATTTAATGTTAATTTATATTCTTCGACTATGGATAATCGATTATGGGACTTTGGCAGTCGTTCAAGGCCTATCTGAAGAATACGAACAGTATTCTGAAAATTAAAAAAAAAATACTACTAATGCCTTATCCAAAACATAATGACCATTTTTTTTCTTTTTAACTAATAAAATTAAACCAGAAACATTTATTTTAATTTGATAGCCATGTACGTTGTCATACAATTTCCATGCTGCCTTATTAAAATGGTTTTGGCCTTATTAAAACAGCAACGCACTCGTGGTGTTCGTCCAATGTTCAAAAACGAGGTTCTTAACTAATTTAGCCAAAAGTCCTGGTTATAGTATTTACGGAAATAGCGTTACAAACTGACTCTTCGGTTTATAGTTTGTTTCTATCGTCCTATGTGAAATACAATATATTTGGAACATGCTTTTGTGTCACATGCACTTAACAATAAAATTGAAAGTCGCATTTCAAATGCCTAACCAATACTGAGTTCGAGATTAAATTAATATCGATTTTTATGTGGCAAATTCTTCATTTTCAAGAGGCATAACGGCAAATGATGAATAAATAAGGCAAAGTGAACAACATGTGTAATTTTCTAAAACATACGTGTTGTGTAAATTAAGTAATGAGACTGATAACGTAGCGTTCGATGGGGCAACAATAGAATCAAAGGACTTGTGCGGGGCGACAGGTACACATGTGATAGCGATGAGTATGAGTGTGAACTTTTAATTATCATTTGGTTGTTCGTGGCGATTCTTTTCGAAAAAGATATTTTGTTAGTGCTTTCTAGAAATGTGCGAAATCAATTTCGAGCAACGTTGTGCTATCAAGTTCTGCTTCAGACTTGGTTACAACGCAACGGAAACCTTTGTAAAACTTCAACAAGCATACGGAGAGGATGTTTTTTCAATAGCCCAGGGTTTTCAGTAGTTTAGGGCAATTTCAGAAGGAACAGAGTCCATCGAAGATGAACCACGCAGCGGAAGGCCTTCAACTTCAAGGACCGATGACAATGTCGACAAAGAGTTCCTGCTTCAAGGCCAAACTGTCAATAGGCATTTTTATCCAGAGGTTCTTGAAAGGATTCGCGAAAGAGTCCTGCGTGTGAGACTAAACATAAAAAACAAGTGGGTATTGAATGATGACAATGCGCATAGTTACATAGAAATATCAACGAACGCGCTTTTGGCTAGTGAAAGCATTGCTGTTGCTCATCAGCTTTCTTATTCGTTGAATTTGAGTCCTTGTGATTTTTTCCTTTTCCCGTGGCTAAACATTCACCTCAAGGGTTTCATTTTGGAACTCTGGAGAACGTTAAAGTGACTGTAACCGACCAGCTGAAAGCTATTCCAGAAACCGAGTTCCAGCACTGTTATGAAGAGTGGAGAAACCGTCTCCAGCGCTGTGTAGCTTCCCAAAGGAACTATTTTGAGGGGACAATGATAATTTATAATTATATTGAAATAGAAACATTTTAAAAAGTCAGTCTCATTACTTAATTTACACACCACGTATATTTTACTATTGTTACTGTGAAGCAATGCGTCCCAACCGGGGTTACGTGAAATTAAGCATTGAAATGTTATCCTGTCCACCAATTTCGCCTAATTTTATTTCATTAAGCTACCATCAGGCAACATTAAAAATTTAATTCACTAAGAAAACAACTGAATTGGCTGAAAAGGTTTATATGAAGAACTTTCAAAGAATTCACATCCTTTAAGAAGAAAAAGTAAGGACTTATTGCTTCTGTTCAAAGAGCAAATACAAGTTTGAGTTATTATGCTATAATTGACATTCCTATAACTTTGCAATAATCCCACGGCTTGAAATATTGAACAAAAAACTCTTTTCCTACTAAATAGAGCAAATTCCATATCCAAATATTCTCGTAAACGTGAATCTGTTACATCTTCATTAATTGCGCTTAATTGCAAATGACATTGAACGGTTACTTTATTAACAGAATTTCAATAATGCACAAATGTGGGATTATTATAGCAAAAAATTGTTCTATTTTTTTTGCCAACAAAATGCAATGGACATGTGCATCGTATGTAACGAACTCCGCCCAATGTATATGAGGGCACCAATGTGCAGTTAAGCGTAAGTAACAAACCGCCCCGAATGTTCCGCCCTTATTTCATATGACACAGGCAACCTTTGCATGCGAAATAAGTAACGCATCTCTTTTTGCGAAGCTACAGGAAGAAAAACTGAATTCGCAAAATCTTAAATGATTTTATGTAAATTGATAGCTAAAACAACGCAGACGAAAGTATTGCAACTAAATTTACTTATGACGGTTTATTAATTTTTAATAACTTGCAAAATCTTAGGATTTATAAAGTCAGAGAATTTGATTTTAACTTGAGAAAATCCTATAATAGAACCGCTTACAAATGCTTGAGATCGTTCTCTTGTATCATCTGCGAATTAGTATACTTATAGCAATCGAATTTGTATTTGCATAAGGCGAAAAGGAATTAGCAGAACAACAATAACCATATTAACGAAAACGAATTAAAAAAAAAAGGATATTGTATTATGAAAATAAAAACGAATCGTAATCCGTCTCTTTTAAACAGGATTGTTTTAATGCCGTTTGCGCAAATCGAATTTATTTCCTGATAAGATATAGAACGAGGGCGAGGGCGATCTATTCCTTTTTTGTCGATGGTAAAATAAAAATAAATACATATATCGAACGTCGCAACTACCCCCCTTTTGCAAAATGAAACGTATAACATTTTTTTTACATGTGTACGTACAGGCGATAACGCATTTTATACTGTTTAATAATACAAATAAAAGGCATTTAAATCGAATGCGGCGCGGATTCAGAAAAATCAGTGGACTGATTAAAATGAACTTTAAACACATACACACACAGACGTAGACGCAAGCCCATAAACAAATATAGGAGCGCGTGCTTATTAGTCTTAGTAAATGGTACGGCAGGGGAACAAGAAAAAAAAGAAACGAGGAAATTGCACTTATTACTTGCAGGGAGTGATGCTAATTTGTAAATTAAATTGATCCACACACACGCTTTTTTTTTTTCAAAATCATTATTACTCCTATTGTTCGCAAATCGATTTCGTTCCTCTATTGTTCGTCTGCGTATCAAGCACCAGTTCGTTTTTTCTTTGCAAACGTATTGATTTTATTTTGCCATTCTTTTAGCGGTTATTGGGAAAAATAAACCTCAATAGAAATCACAAAAAGCTTTAATTTTGGGTCGAAATACATTTTCGTTACGCGTTGATATTTGATTTTATCAATTCGTATGCAATTTTTATACGAATACTTCTTATCCCCATTAAAGCATGTCCAGCAAATGATCGAAATGATTTTAAAATGTAATTTAATATTTGAGTATTTTGTGCGTTATTAAAAGCAGTTCATGTTCTCTTGCCACTTCGATTATACTTTCTTCCTATTCGTTTGAACCTTTTTGGAAATAGTCTCACACTGTGCATACTTTTGTTTACAGTTTGTTCAAGATTGTTCAATGGGCCAAATCGGAGTGAAATTAGGCTGATTGATTTTGATTTTTGACACAAAATTTATATTTTCTTGTTGCAGTTTTATAAAACAGTAAAAGTGGACAAACCTTTTTGCAATAAATTTACTTTCCTGTCTCTTCATTATTAACTAATACAACCATTGGTTTCATTTGATAACAATTTCATTACAAGAAATGTTGTGGATTTGGCTTATTATTACATCATTTCAAACTTTTGACTGATTCGTGGGACGAATGGAGAATATTTTTAGGTAAATTGGAAGAGAATAAAGATGAATAATATTAAAACTAAAAAATAAAGAAAAGAATCAAAATATAATAATAAATCTAGACTACCAACTCGAGATACTTTACTCTTTGTAATGCTTGCTTGCGTTTGCAAATAATAGTACCTAGTAGTAGTAATAATAGAAAGAAAACTCATTAATTCTCCAGGTTTTCAATACCTGGCATTGTACATTACTGCATTACAACTACTCTATACTAAGGTCGTCGTCTCGTTGTGACGAACGGACCGGAAATTGAGAACCGAATGGGGAAAAAATGAGAGGAAAATTACGGACAAAGAAAAAACGAACGCGCAAAGAAAATTGCACTTCAATTCGCGTTCGATAACATTTTCTCTAATACATACAGACGCACCTATTTATTTTGTACAGGGTGATTGCACCAACAAATTCTTTTTTAATTCTCAATCAAACTTATTTTATAATAATTTTCTGTCGATAGCAATTTCAGAACATTTAAGTTCCCGTTAATATTCGATTAATTCTTCTTTTTTTTTATGAAACCGTTTCGTTGTCATTATTCCCGGTGCCCTCTATTCAACTGCGAAGGTAACGTGATAAAGTGACGATAAGCGCACTTAAAAATTAATTACATAACGATATCGACTAAAATTGTGGATGCGTGATGAATACGATAAGGACTGACGGCCCTGATTAGATCGAATGAGCGAGGAAGGAAAAGGGCGAAATATGTAGACGAAAAGATTGGCGACGAATTAATCTCCAACTCTCGAATGCGGAGCATCAAATATTAGAGGGTGTTGTCTTAGTTACAGGATGAAGGGTAGAAATATTAGTGAGAAGAGCAAAGCGATTTAAACACAAGAAATCCACCCCTGCGTAACACACGACGTTTGTCACTTTCGTTTGCCACTTTAACCATTTTTATTGCCTTTTTCGCGCTCCCTCTTTCCCATTGCTACCGTTGTGCCCATTTCTTCTTTGTCATTGTTACGTTTACTTCAAAAGAAATATTTTCAATTTAATGTACGTGTGATTGCATCTTACGGTCTTATATTAAAGGAGCGAGGGATTTATGATGAATACAAAAAGAACTAATAAATTGGAAGAGACTAACTTTCTAATATAAAGCGTTCAAGAATTTCTCTAATGCTATTTATGACATTAATTATACAACACGAAATTCACTCCCATAAAGAACTTGAAATTGGATCGAAACTAACAAGAATTAGACCGGAGGAACTCTTTTCTGCCTAAAATGACAATTTAACGATTATGAAAAAGTGCAAGGAAATATGACAAAGCAACAACTGGACGTGGTGGAGATACGAACAAAACTGCCGCCACGAATACGCTATCGAACCTTTATATAGTCTTGCCGAATTTTGTGGACCACTTAACTAGAAAACCTTATGCTCGTATAGAAGATGGAAGAAATGGTGGATAGAGAAAGAGAGCGAGCGAAAGAGAAATTGAAGCGTAAGTCTCGGTGCCGCAAAATGCAAAATTACACGGTTCAGCTTATCAAGCCGTGAAACCGGTATTAAGCGGTTCCTTGCTTGGACGCACCGATGGATGCCGGGGCGTTGGTTATTTGCAAAACGCTCATCGACGTAATCCAATATCCACAGAACAAGGTACACCTTTCTGACACTTTAACCATCGAAGGATGCTCACTCTCTTTTTTCTAAATTTGTTTCGAAGTTTTTTGAAGGAATCAAATCACTTCGATTCTAGATTCATGTCCATCCGGATTATGTCATAGTAATAATGACGACCCTTCAAATATACTTTTTTCTTTTGTAGCTTTTAAAAACTTCCTCCTTTGGTAACTAAGTCAATAAATTTAATATATCCTAAAATATATCGTTTGCGAAACTTTCAACAATACTATTTAAAGGGCTGAATGGAGGGATGTTGAGTGAAGTTCGCAAAGAAGATGACGATATTATTTTAATAGATTGATATCTGAGTGAGAACAACGATTCCGTATCGCATCTCTCTGTATATAACAGCAACAACAACAACAACCGCACAAGCGATTTTGAAGATGAGGCAACAATTGGAATATGGCATGGATAGAAGCAAGCAACAAGATCTACAATGTAAACCATTAAAAAAGCGAAGATGAACGTTCCTACGATACGATTTTGCTCAGTTTTCGTGTTCATTTCGGCGGAAACGATCGAGAGACGGAAACGGAGATAAGTACTATAAGATGAGAGAAATATAGGATAGAAGAGGTAGTTAATAGACAATGGATAAGGTTCGGACCGGAGCAGATGCGCTGAAATGGATTTCCTACAATTCTTTCACTTTTATTTTCACAAAAAAATATATATCTTAATTGTTAAGGCACTCACGTTGTTGTAAAAAAATCATCTGGTTTGGCTGAATACCGGTTTTAACAAAAAAAGCAAGTGCGAACTTGGCAGTTATAACAATTTTAATAACACGATATGATTTATTTTTAATTAGAACCTGTAGAAGTGACAAGAAGAAAATAGAACAGAAAACGGAAACGGTTCGACAAATTCGGTCGCTTAGATGAATTTAGATTAATTAGGGCGTAATTGATTGAAACTCCATTATTTTTTATTCTCTCTCTCTCTCTCCCTCTCTCTCTTATTGGTTGTAAGCATAAAAAATATTTGTAGGATATGCGTAAGCCTCTTTTTTTATTATTAATCCTTCCACAATCCATGGGATTGGGATTTTTACAACCAGGCACAAAAAGTATACAGAATGAAAAGAGCGAGATACACACATAAATGTATGTTGTGATTATTTGTGAACCACTGACCGTAAAGTCAGCAACTGGATTTCAAATTTAATCTCACGCATGGACATAGAACATAAATTCGCATATATACACACGCAGACATAAATAATTTTTTTACGTACAACAACGGCGACCAACAAAAAAAGTATTTGAAGCATCGGAAAAGTGATGAAATTGAATATTTTTATCGATCATACTCAATGCAAGGAAAATTGAATTTTCAATATTTTTTCGCATATAATGTAGTTGATAAACATTTCAAGTGAAAAGTAAAGAATTGATTAATTGTTTGACTTTCGTTTACCGTTCCATGACAAACTGCTTCATTAATGTTTTGTCGAATATAATTTCCATCTCCATTGAAATCCACTAATACAATCACATATTGCCTTTTTTAATTCGTGCTGCATTATCCTAACATTACTAACATGCAGAAATGTATTACAGAAGTGTGTGTGTGTATGATGCCATTGTTCAAACAAAAATTAAATGGGCAAAATTTTCATATTAATTAAAAATCCAATCCAATTAACACGAGAGATCATTGGAAATGCAAAAAAAAACGAGACAAAGAATATGAACAGAGTGAAAAGCAGGAATGAGTGAGCGAGAGGGAACATCATCGGTTTTGGACTGGAATTGCCTGCACTTGACGTACGTCTAGGCCAAGCATCGGTTTCATTCAGTCTACCGTGAATAACGTATTGGAAATGTGGAGGGATTTTCGTCCCCTGTTTTACCCCCGTTCTTTCGTATTTTTTTTTATTAATGTACATCTCGGCATTATTACGATACACTTCTAATACAGCGTGTATACATCATTATGTAGTCGTACAATTGTACGCCTAAATAATATAAACGTTTTGTTTTTCATTGGCTTTCATTAATCGCTGTATAAATCCATTTGTTGACGTCGAATTCTTGCTAACGGGGTGAATTATGAACGAAGGAAATTGATAAATAGATAAAGATCAAAACTAAATATATCTAAATCAGGTCTATATCCGTGAGATTGTTGAATTTTATGTTGCCTTAAAACGTCAATGTAAGTCTCTTCTTTCGATCTCGAATTAGTTGCTACTAACTGTTTTGCTGAATTTCGAAGGACCACCGTTCGATTTATTTCTCGAACGGACAAATTATTTGCGAAATTGTTTTGCTTTTGTTGAGTATTCAACTGCGAATTTTTATTTGTTTTATGTTGATAATTCAACTGGGAATTTAGTTCTAATGTGTTGATCATTCAACTGCGAAATTTTATCTAATGGATGTTTACAATTTTTTTATTTTAATATTTTATTATTTTATAAAATTTATGATTTACAATTTGGGAAAGGGTAAATTCGGCGCGTTCATTGGAAGGGTGATCTTCAAAACGCCCCTTTGGATGGTAAAAAATACCTGACGACGTCACCAACTTTAACTGCCCTATTATCGCAGCAATATTGCAGTAAATTCCCAAACCTAAGTAAGGGTGACATTCCGTGCAATAAACGAGTATGATTTTATACAGTAATATTTACAACGATATTTACAACAATATAATAATTTAGTTTATAGAACGGCTTATTATTAAGCGGCTGCGACAATAACTCTTCTGATTCTTGTCACCTAGTAACGCCCGAAGGAAATGCAAGTGTGACGGATGCATTTATTCCAAATACAAAAACTACTAATTCAATATTTCTTTAAAAATATTAAAGAATGACTCTGCCTACCTCATCGCACATCCGACAATATTTGTTTATTGTCAGAAACAGCTCCTTAATTCGATTATTTATCATGATAATTGGACTACTCAAGAGAGACGTTTAAAACAATATCTTTGATGCAATTGGTTTATCGCTTGTAGTCACAAGTCGCTAGTGAAAAATTGGCAGAAAACAAAGATTTGAAATTTCACCCTCTCCCATTTAATACGAAGTTAGAAAAAGTTGCCAACAAATTCGAAACTTTTTCAGAGTTTTGTCGCGACCTGGGGGCGATACGGGACATAATTTTAACTTATCAAATCTAGGAATGTCTAGAAAACAGGAAGACCCGTTGTGAAAACAATTTAGCAACTACATTAGCGGGAAACTCGAATACGATGTTTGGGCAAATAGTAGGAAACTGAGGAATAACATTTATTGTTGAATAGCTCCGCCAATTGGATTCTACTGTTTCCTCTGGATGGCAATTGTTTCATCGATGGCTTTTGTTACTACTTCCTGTTAGTTTAGTGACTTCAAAATCCAGCTCAAAGGGCTAAAATGAATTCCTGTATGAATTTGTTCCTGCTTTTTTACAAATTTAATGAATGCCCAAAGAGGGCGATAATTGCTTTGATCTAGTTTCAAAATTGTTGCAGGTTTGTTTGTGCTCTGTTGGGCTATTGTATAAAAGAAGGTATTAAATAATCGTACTGTTCGTCTTATCTGTAGCTTTGAAAACAGTACAGTGAACAATATAAATGATACGATTGATTTGCGATTTACACAACTATTCAAATTTATCAAAGGTAATTTTACAGAAAGGGCAACTAAAAGAAGTATCTTCGTGCAACGATCATTTTTTGTGATAATCAACCAATCTTTTAAAAAAACAGATGCAATTTTACATCCTTTGTCATAATACTGCAAAAGCTTTTAGAACAATTCAAAATGTTATAAACTATAAAGTTATTGTGAGTAAATATGATAGCAATATATTCCCATAATTGGATATCTATATCATGTTAACTGTAGTTTTCACTTTAGTTTTGCCTCGATTTGCAATTAAATAGTTTTAAATATAATGGAACTCCGTTATTCATTAGTAAAAAAGCAATTACCTACTTTGTGTATATTAATTCTGTGACTTTACCAGGAAATCATATTCCGTAATTGATCGCTTTCTGCTATATCTCGTTAAAAATTACCTAACGTTCAACCAGTTCCAATATTGTTGCAGTCCTCTCTGCATCTGTCATCATCATAATGACAATAAATTCAATAGACAATGACGAAAAGAAAAACTCGTTATTTTCGATTCGGTAGCCATTTTCTATCGACGTTCGCAATGGTTGCTCTTGAATTGTGTAATATAATAAAAGAATGCATGAGAGAGAAAGTGATAAAAAGAAGAGCACCAAATATGACGGTTAACCGCACTGGTTCCTTTCTTCGTGCATGCTCTACTATTATTGCCATTGTTATTCAATTGATAATGAACAAATGGTGGTTGTGCGTTATAACGCATCTTCCACCCTAATTTCCTTTCCTTTTAGGGTGGCAAACCCCGTTTTTACGTTATCTCACCTGCCCCCGGGGTAGATTTTTTTCCTGCCCTTTTTCAATAGAATATAAAATAAGGGCGTGTATATTTATTTCTAGTTAATGTTTGCACCCCAAGAAAATCGTCGTATGTAAACAGTAACATTTTTATTCTGAAAGAATATCTTTGTTTGTAGCGTTGCAAAGAGAAATGTTTGAATCACAAATACAAAATGCTCACGATATTAAAAAGTCAGCAATTTGTCGTTTTAGTCTTAATGTTAGTGCTGCTCAATAATATCAGATTTCATTCGTTATTGATAACCGATTTCTCGTATAATGATTCTATGTTAGAACAAACACATCTGATTTTTCCTACGAACATCATCTGTTAAATTGATCAATGTTTCCCATAAATGCTGTTAGTTTATCAAATCCATACATATGTCGAGCTTCGCGTTTACTGCTTTCGCTTATTCTGAACTTTCTACTAATCTATAAATTATACGACTTGAATACACATTCTTTGATAAATTCTTCTCTTATTTTGACCTTAAATTCGTCGAACGAAAAAATATTTTGCTGAAATCACCGAATGTGCACTGGCATATTTTCAAGTGTTATAACAACCACTCGAGTGAATACATGAATTTTTATTTTCTAGTTACACTTTCAACGTGATCGAACTTTCATTATCAACAAATGTTGAAGTTGATTGAATGTTTTCCAGCCACTTGTCCACTTATTAATAGGGAAGCGAAAGTTTTCTAGTACATACTTACTCTAAGTGAAAACAAATCGTTTATTCACAGTTTGCAAATTATAAACTGCAAGAGCGCCGTTAAATTTTCCTCTCGAGTTGTCGTTAGTATTGTTGTTCTAATGACTAACAATTACGTACATGTAGAGTGAGTTGCTAAAATTGTTGCCATTAATAATAGTACATCATTATTATCAACAACAACACAACCTTCCAACACACTACAAAGTGACTTGCATTTTATTTACGATAACTTAATTCTGTTTAATAACGATTACGATAGGGCACCATTTCCATTTGGTTTTCGTACAAGAACATTAAAGTGTTTTGTTGTACTTCACTCATTCATATTAATTATCCATCTGAAGGAGAAATTGATTTATTATTTGACTAAACAGAAAAACATGAATGAACCAGGCGAAAAGGCTTAAATGATGGATTTTGTGCAGGAGGGGAAATATTCAGATTCCTACAATTCAAATAGAGACAAGTAAAGTTTGTTGATTTGTATCTAAAGATTAGATTAAGACCGTCCTTGATATGCGATGTTCTTTATAACGGTTTTATTCACAAGGCATATAAAGAACATAAAAAAAATTTGATGGCAATCCAGTTCGATGATCCTTTTCCCCCTCTTTTTCTCTTTGCATCTCGGACATCAAATAACGGAATAAAATTAGTATGCCATATAAAATAGGGATGCTCAAGTGGTTCCAATTCCTTCGCATGTTTCTGTATTTTCGAAATCCCTTAGAAATCGATCGAAAGTATGAAGAGTGCATTTCTTTCTCTTGTTTATCATTGAAGATTAGGTTTATGTGGAAAAATAAATTGAACATTTCATATTAAATAATATCAGTAAACTATGTGTTTTATTGAAATAAAATGTACTTTACATCGGTTTTATTCTTCTCATTGTCAAAGTAATGGTACAAATTATTATGTAAAAGATATGGAAATTGTTTATAAAAACAGTAAATAAATAAGCAACATTTGCTAAATAAATTAATGTAAAATTTCTTTTTCACTCGATACTTTTTGTTACATTTACTGTTATTTTTGGCAAACCCTAATCCATCCTTAATAGGAATATTTGTGACACATTTATTTACAAACAGAAAACAATTCATTTGCATTCGCAATTATTTTCAATATAATACTTTTGCATTAATTTCATTTAACTATTTATCTTTCTTGCTTATTTCGATATATGTAGATGGGTTACAATATAATTTATTTCATTCATCATATATATTTTTATAATCATAATAATAAATATATCTAGATATATTATCGTTTTAATACGACACATATATAACTACAATATTTAAAATTTGGCAAATTGTTTGGATATGCGAAACATTCATTACAAAATGCATTTTCATATTTCAGTTCAATAATATAACAGTCATATTTCGCTTAATAATAATAAAATTAAAATAAGCAGAAGGTTTTCAAGCTTGCTATAAAAAAATTAAATTACGATAAAACGTAATGAATTTTCGCTATAGCCAAACGTATAAAAAGAAGCATTATTTCGCATTTATTCGCATTAATCCTCTCTCTCTCTTTCTCTCTCTCTCTATCTATTTCTTTACAAATAAAAAAATGCAAAGACCATAATTTTTCTCCCTATAACATTAGCAACGTATAAAATCATAAATCTATCTTATTTTATTTAGTCTGCCGCTCTACTTTTAACAATAAATTTTTCGACACTCAATAGAGATTCATTTCAACAATTACAGCTGCAGCAGAATTAATTTGTTTTATTTTTTTTCCGCGTTCTAATCAGGAATAAAATGTTTATACTTTTGCAAACCCAAAATAATAAAGCGTCCCATTTGGATATTATTATAATAAAATCAATTTGAATCATGTTAAAAATGATTATTAACAAACTGAATTATGTTAATTGATTTTATTTTAATCCGATCGCATTTTATCATTATTTATGCAACCTTTTTAATAATTAATTTTATTTCAAAACATATTCAATAAATGCGTTAAATGTTTAATTGATGAAAAGATTTTTTTTTCAGAATAAAAGTTATTCAAAAGTTTAATTTTGTCGCAGTGTTTAGAAATAAATTTCAACTCCATATAGCCACAATAGATTTGAACAACAACATTTTCCTTTCTCATTTACATATAATAAACTGTATTTCTCATTTCTGCTTTGATATTTACAACTTAAACATTTTCATTAATATCCGTTCTGCGAAACAATAACAAATAATGTAATTACGTACCTTATGCATATTTTGTTTCAACTTAATGGAATCATTTTTTGGTAATTGTTATAAAATACTAATAAATAAATCGTTACATATCATATGAAAATTAATTTTATTAGTAATAGTTTTATGAATATTTAAGTATGTTATTATATACAAATTTGAGTCAGCTGATTTATTATTATCGTTCTTTTTAATACTAATTTAATTATAATTTTTTCATTATTGATTTATTTCTGTTTTTTTTTCTAATTTTTGACAGCTCTTGTATATAATATTAATTTATTATTCATCTGTGCGTTCATTATGTTACCTTAAATGTATACTTGGTTTGGTTATTAAGTTTATTTGTTTATGAATAATTGTTCCCAAGTATGCTTAAATATTTGTCGTTTTAATTAAGCTAATCGATTAATGTTCGTAAAAGATTAAAAACGGGTTTTAGCAAAAAATTACTGCTATCATTAATATAGGAAATGTCATTGAAACGGATCTAACGACTACAAAAATTAATTGACCGATTTGGAATAACACCGAAGTTAATTTTTTATGTAATAATTCGAAAGTTCGGTAAGAAATTCTCATTCAACTCATGCCATCAACTGATATTAATATTACCTACCAACTATAATTAGAAAATCATTTTCACAACCGTACGAGACCTTGTGGATTGCTTTAATTGAGCTTAATAATTTTAACTTGAACAAAATACTATTTCAATGACATTTTGTTTTTCATTTCTCTTTGATATCAATTAATATATTTCTCTCGTCCCTGTAGAATAATCCTAAAAAGTCACATTTATAATGTCTTAACAAACGTTCAATAAACATTGAAACGTTTCCTTAAGAACAAATTTTAACATAGAAAACATTAAAAGAAATTTTATTAGTTGAAATTAAAATTAATTGCTTCAATTTCAGAAATATGTCTAGTAATATTGCATCGTTACCCTCCCTTTTACACACCGATATGTACTCAACTATTGAACGGAGAAAAGCAACATTTACTTATAGTTTAATCGCAATTAAAGGAGTTGGCAATGGCAAAATGGCAATACAAAATTAAAGTTAATTGATAATGCTCCAAAATAAAAACTACGTGTTTTCTTTAAATTGCGAACCTTTTTTTCAAAGAAATGATTTATTAAAATTTAGAAAACCCTCCCCGGAAAACTTAACATTTACAATAAAATAATCAAATTTGTTCCGTTTTGTTTAAGTGAAAGTAATGCTTTCAATATTTTCCTTCAAGGAAATTTTCCCCTGGCAATAAGATGGTAAACGTTGTCCGCATCTATAAACGATTATTAATCAAAAGCTGCAAATATCGAATAATATATCGCTTTTCCTGTGATTTAAATACAAAAACAAACAACTTTTAGCACAAAAAGTTTCTGGAAGAATTAATAAGATTGCACTTGCGCCTGGAAGGATGCTTAAACTAAAGGTTCGTACACATTTCACCCAATTAGCAATTTTGGGCGTTCTCTTCGGTCCCTCTTTGAGAAAAGAAAAACTAAAATTAAGTATCACAAAAAATTACGTAGCGGAAGTAAATAATGGCTTAAACGATTGGTAACGGAATGAAACGTTATAATGAAGATAGGAAAATTTATAAACTTACAGCTAATCAACGACAATTAACATATTAAACTGTTCTTATTTCTCTCTAATTAGTTGCCCAAACTTGAGGACATTAATTACGCTTCAACGTCACTCAAATCTTTGCTCTTGTTTATTGGTGTTTCTTTGTTGTACCGATGATCGCCGCTCTTATCGGCAGCTATCGAAAGCGTTAGCGGTTTCATCTTTAACGGATGCCCGTTCAATTTCAAATCGGTCGTACGCGATGACGATGACGTTTGATCTTTAAAATCTCTGCTATTGGACGATACCGAGCCCGGACTGACGATGCCGGAAGGCGACGAAGAAGTCGCTGCCGCATTATGTTGCTGCTTATTCGATTTACTTTTACTGGTCACTTGCTCTCTCAACGCCATCTGATATGCTAATTCGAACGCCTGACCTAACGTCAATATTATATCCGTCGCTTGTTCCTGAAAGAGATGCATTTCATGGCTTCAACCGCAAATTTGTAATTTTGGTTTGTATGTGTTAAGTATCGTTGGCTTAAGAATATTCGACCAACAACATTCAGGTTCGTATGTAGCACGTTTTGATAGAAAGTAGTATTCGTAGATAAAAGGAAATTCTCACTCTTTCAAAATGACAAAATAATTTCTCTTCTGAAAACATATGAGCAATAGTGAAACATTGTGGACAAAGTATTATTGGCTTGGGATGATGTAGGTTACGGAGGAACTGACAATCTTATTGAAGGAAATATGGACGAAATTTTTAGTTTAACATCTTACAAGAATATTAAAACAATCAACTGGGAAATGGGGTGCAAAACGTACGTTTCAGCTCTACAAAACCAAAGCATAAAGCTTTGATCATACCTCTTTTCTTATTATACAGGTTGTTAAAAAAAGTGTCGCAAACTTTGAGGGGTGATAATATGGCCCAATATAAGCAAAAAGTCTTAATGAACATGGGGCCGGAAATGGACGCTTTCGAAGATACGGAGGATTGAACTTTTTTGTAGCATATCTTTGGTTTTCGCTTTTTCATTCACAAAACTTGCGTTTTCGTATCGTAGTTAACAGATCCTTTCTCATACATAGAGTTTGCAGTTGATATTAAGCTGTTTGTGACAATTTTACGAATTTTCGATGTGCCTTTTTATTCTAATTCTGAATTAGCCGACATGCATTTCATTTATGGTCGTACTAATGCTATTAGGTAGGTTTTTGAAAGCTATTTTTTAGGCAGTTTAAAACTCAAAAATTTATCGTAAACACCGTTAACTTATTAATAAAAGTCCAAATTATCATCCATTTCAATTACAGCCTCCGATTTGCTTGCAGATCACCATATAAATTGTTCGTTCGTAAAGTGTACGAGTATTTTATTTACTTGCTAACCGGAACCATGTTCATTAAGACTTTTCTGCTTATCTTGGGCCATATTACCACCCCTCAAAATTTGTGACACTTTTTTTTAACACCCTGTATAGCTGCCCAGAATTCAGTTGAGACAATGCCCAAACATCCAGATATAAATCTGATTGCCTACTTTGAAAGACAAAATTGGAAAAATAAAACCGGAAGAAACAAAAAGATACTTGAAATACTCATCTCCAACGACTGAGATAAGATGTCATTGGACGTCAGGAAAGAGCTATTCAAATATCTTTCAAGGAGGCTTTCCTGCACCTATTCTAAAGCATACAAACTCCCAAATAATTTCATTATGTTCCTTTCTTCACTTTTTTGTATTTTTTAAATGTAAATTCAAATCTCTACGATACTGAATGTTTCATTTAATCAAATTATAATTTAGTCCTTTTTATATTCGTTATCTTAGTGTTAGAATGTTTCAGAAATAAACTTGATGATTGAAGATATTTCTTTCTGACTTTTCATTCATATGTTTCGTCTTCAGGTAGACACTCTATCTCATCAGCTTAATTGTTGTTATTTTGTCAATAATAGCATTATTATTTCAACAATACTTCTAATAAATTCAGGAGAATTTTATTGAAGCCTTTAATTGGTGTTGTTTCTCGGAAAAAGAAATACTTATAATCAGAGGAATGACAATGCAGTACATAAAAATAAATGATCCCTGATAATTAACCATTCCGAAGTTCGGATTAAAAAATGCCTTAATCAACCAAAAACATGATCCGAATTATCGCCAATTAACAAAAAAGATATAGTAAAACATAGGTACTTTTGTTAACATGTGTACATCAGCAGCTTGTATCATAATTATAAGTAAAATTCGCAAATCTTCCACTATAATAAGAGGGCGGTTTGATATATAACTTGTTTCATTTAGTTTTAGTAGGGGATAAGAAAAGATATCGATGCAGTCATAAAATTCCATCCTTTTAAATGACAAATTTAATTTTGAAAATTATTCTAAAAATTGCTTAAACGTTAATTTCAATTTAAGTGTTTCGAGTGATAGGTAAAGTGGATAAAATTGCAATTCAAAATGTTATTCAATTCTGCGTTTTTTGATGGGCATACAGCAAATTAAAACCATGAACGAATGCTGTCCTCATTGGGTGACTCATGTTCCTCTTATGAAATCGTTTATCTTTGGGCGAACGAGTATTAGTACAAGCAGCATTCGAAATGGACCATGTCCTAGAGGTTCAATAAACACAGTTACGACTGATATCAACAATAACATCCATGAATTGGTCTTGTCCAATAAACGAGAGATATTGGGTGAGATAGTAGAGACCTCGAGCATCTGAAATGAACGTGTTTATTTTTATATTGCCTAATGAATTGCACACGAAAAAGCCTTGCAAAAAATCGGTGCCGCAGCAAAAAGTGCTATATCAGAGGCTTAAGCCACTGAATTAGCTCCATCGTAGTACGAATCTGCTCACGAAACTCCAAACATGACTGGCTGAAAGAGATTTGCTCGAAGTAAGAGGTGAAAAACGTTATTGAGGGTTGTGAAGTTCTTAAGAAATCCACTTCTGCAAATGAATAAGGAAGCTTGAGTAACGTTGCCACAAGGGCTTTGGACTTCAAAAGGACCAGTTTGAAAAATTAAAACCGAAATTGTTGTCTGCCATTTAATATATACCTACATCAAAACAAGTTATTTATCAAACCACCCTGGTATTGATGGTTGAATTAAAAATCACTTACCGCTGTACTAGTAGAAAATATATGACAAACATGGTCGTCGCCGTCTTTGGTGATGTAAGCAAAATAGCCACGATGTTCCGGATCCTGACAGGCACAGTTAACGTTCCGAATTTCGTGTTCGCAAATTGTTTCCTATCAAACGACATCAATTGCAAATGTAATAGTTAAAGTTTAAGCCAAACGGCTACCGCACCTGAGTGACAGTATTAATATATTTAAGGCCTCGATAGGAAATGGCCAGCGATATCTCTTGCGACTTTTGTTCACTCTTCCTAACGATCTGTAGCGATTTCTTCGTCGATTCGGTTCCTTTAAATTCCTTCACTAATTGAGAGCCTAAATACTGAACAAAATATCTCATAAGAAGGGAATATAATTTTATATAATAGATTAATCGAAATCCATTAATTTCTTCTTACGTTAACGTTATATTTAACAGATCCGGTGATGAGCAAAATCGGTTGATGCCTCCATTGCGACTTGATCGAATTACTTCCGCCAACGTATATTTCCGACTCGTTCCGTTGTTTCTCCTGTTCCGCCTGTTGTTTCGCAGCGTTAACAGGTGGCGGAGGCGCCGGTCTCGATTTCTTGTGTCTGTGTCTGATCGTGCCCGTATTCGAAGCGTTCGTTATGGTGCCGCTGCCCGATTGTCCGCCGGTTGGTGTCGTGGCAGCTGTCGAAGCCGGCGAACGTGTTTCGCTACTGTTTTGTTGCACGTTAGCTTTCTGCGAGCGAAACATAGGAAGACAGAGGAAAATAATAGAACCAGAAATAATGAACGTTATAAGTAAATGTATTTACTATGGGCACGATGGAAAATTCCTGTATATTAAACGTGTGTGATAAAGAAATAAGATAACTTAAGCGGTTAAACGGTGCATGCAATTCGCAATGAAACGATGCACATGTTGCAAGCGATCCAGATTGTATTGTAAATTGATAGAGAGCAAACTTTTTGCGGAATCGTCTGTCAACAGGTTTTCTTTTAATTATCTCTAATGCGCACCAAATGCAAAATTAATAAACAGCCGTTACTCAAATAAATTCGAAAACAATTCGTTAAAATCTCAAATTTTAATTACGGCTCATGTTAAGCATATTAATTCCAAATGAAATAATAAAATAACAAACGTTTTGAAAAAACCATTCAGATAGCCAGTAGAAGTTTGATGAAGTACGCAACTTGTTTTAATTGGAAAAGTCAGCAATTGACACCATAAATTTCTCGACAGACCATTCAATTTTTTACTAATGAATTTCAAATGCTGAATCTACTGAGGGAGAAAACCTTGAAGATCAAAGTTTTGTGCACTTGAAAAGTTTAGAGAAACTCGTTCTTAGGGTCATGAACGAAAAATTTGCAAGTATGGTTTTTGTTGATAGCTGCATAGACTTTCTTTTATCTAAATTCTGCTTGTATAATGATATGATGAAAGAAAATATATATTTTTGTATAAAAAAATTATTCTTTCATAAATTTACCAAAATGCCTAAATCCACGTTAATGTCCTCCATTTTCGGTCCGGTCGTTACGTGCTCGCCGCTACTGACGCTCGCCAAAATACGTTTCCTATGACCGATCTTGTCGATGTCGAGTACCGCTGATAATTCGACGTCCCATATGCGTTTTATACGTTCCATGTCCAGGTACAAATGTTTCGAAAACGTCTCACTGTAATGGCTCAAATGTATGCTATTTAACCAATTGTCGACGACCGAATCGCCGCCCTTCTTTAACTCGCTCACATTATTATTGTTATTCGCTTTACTATTGTTATTATTATGAAAGTAACGCGACTGTTCGGCCACTTTCGCAGGCAGTTCTTTGATCGAATCTAATATTATTTGTCGTTCTAATTCGCTTTGTATGCCCATATCTTTTAAATCTTGTTCTTCTAGCACGCCATTCTGGAAATTCAGAAAACGTGAAGGGAAAAATTGGGGAAATTACTTCCGAAATATTTTGTGTTTTCGATATGGTTGAGGGAATTAATGAAAACAATAAACCGAGAATTATAAAAATATTCTCAAGTCTTGAGAGTTAAAATTTACTTATTTGAACATAACAAAAAATATTTTAAAGTTTTCAAACACAAATTGGGGAAACGTCTTCACATATATGCATAAGTTGAAATTAATTATCACACTTACCAAAAATTCAACATCATCGAAACCGGAAGCGACAAATAATCCTAAATAATCGTCCATATCCAATTTATGTAGCCATTTATCGATGGTCGTGACCTCCTCCGTTTCTAAACTGTTTTGTGAACAACTCAAACTCATCAGCCTGCTTTGGAACTCTTTCTCGAGTTCGGCAACGAAAACGGATTCTCTCACTATTCCCGTACCAAACGAGGCCATTATCTCTTGTATCTTCGCCCATTCCTCTTGTTCGTCGAACGGACTCAAAGCGGACACTCGATTATTGTCGACCGATTCTTTATCGGAATTTGACGAGTTAATTTGCGCCGCTTTTTGATTAGTTTCTAACGTCGTGCTATTAGTGCCGTTGTTACCGCTTCCGTTACTATCGTAGACGCGCTTCAGTTTTTTCAACGTTTTCGGTCGTTCGGCCGGTATCGGTTTCGACGGCGTCAAAGTGTTCGACGTCGATTGCAAATCGAATCCACCGCCTTTCGCGGAACTCTTAATCAATCCTAGTAGCAATCATGTGCAACAATAAATTATAATCATCACACTCCAATTCAATGAAATATAAATGGAAACGCGTAAGATGCTGGGAAAGGATTTTCGAGATCAAAGGCAAACAATAAAACATACGGTAATGCCGAGTGTCTCCCACAGTGTGGTTAAATCGTTTCAAATTTCTCTTGCTCTAGTCACTGTCTCTCGGTCAAAAGTTTCACCATTTTGATGTTAATTGGTAAAAAGGAAAAACTGACAAAAAAGTCAAATAAAATTAATTTAAGCAAAATTAAATATGGACATAAAATAACTTCGGCCTGTCCGTCCAACGTTTAAATGCTCTACAGGGTTTTAGTAAAAGTTTTGTAACAGCCAAAGAAGAACATTTTCGCGTTCAAACCGTATCTTTTCATGACTAATCTCTGTTTCGAACCAATATACCGTTGGAACAATCAATGAGAAACTGTTTAAGCATTTAACCATTCCCTGACAGAAAAAAAATCAAATCTCGAAACGATGATTTAAGACACATCTTTAAGGATTACAATTTTATGCTCAACTTATATCAAGCATGACAAGGGAAGAGAGAGAATGAGACTCATTTGAATGAGTTAAAAGAACACATTTCCAGTTTGAATAGGTGTCTACAAATTCAATCTTCACAAGCTAATTTTAAGACAGAAGAAAATATCGTTTCATCAACACAAGAGGTTTGCTTGTTAGAATTGGCAAAAGATATTTTATCGAAAATACATAGCATACAAAAAAATTGCTAACAAGATTGCAAAAAAACATAAATAAATCTAATTACGCCTTTGTATGTTTGTGAACAATTAAAAACTTTTTTGTCGTTCTGTAATTGTTTATGAAATGTTTTAAGAAAATAAGAAATCACTTGCATTAATTTAAATAAAAATATGAAATTGATTGAGAAATTAAAAAGTTACGATCAGAAAAGTAAAAATTATCTACGATAACTTTTAAATGCAAGGTACGTCCTTGAAAGACAGAAATGAAAAGGACATTCTAAAACCGTACCAATCCTATAAAATATGTAATAAATGGAGTAGCAGTGGATGGTACCACGACAACAACAAAAAATATATAAGAGGGAATAATCTGCGACAGTTCAAGTTTATTTAGCATGTTATTACATTTCGTTTTCTGGCATGTTTACTTGTTTCTGTTGACATTGGTACGGTTGAAAGGATGACTGCTACGTTCAGCGTTAGTGCTGTATCTCGCTCGCTCTTAAATAAAATTCCTTTGTCAAATATTTTTCGTATTAGATTTTGCTTCAATTGCAACCGGAAAGCATCTCTTAATAACATATTTAATAAAGGTTCAATGGTATTATGAGATTTATTATTATTGTGGTATTTGACAAAATTGGTTCGAGATGGAAAGCAAAAGAAAGAAGTTATATGGAAAGCAATCGTAGAAGATATGAGAAAATATAGCTCTTTCGTGGGGAAATGTTAGATCTTTATCTATGATTAAGGATGAGTTTTTTTTTCTTTAAACATTGTAATGACAATAAAACTTGATTTATACAATTTTAAGTGTAAATCGGTTATGTACGCTCGCATGTTTGCCCTAGTCCTGTTACGCAATTGCCGTTGTTTTTTTTCCTTCATCATTATTTCCGTATACCCGTAGTGTGTTTGTACACGAATTAATTATAAAAGTACATTTTCCTGATGTTAAAGTTAATTAATTTTAGTTTCAATTAATTTTGTTTACTTTCGTACATACCGTTTTTGTATTGTTTGCACTAAAAGAGGAAATAGCGGTTCGTGTTTTTTAATTAATCAAAATTTTATCGTATCCCCTTCTACTATTTTTTTGTGTCGTTCTACATTATTACTTTCTTGTTCGCATTTGAAATTAAACGCAAGCTAAGACGGTTTAATAATAAATAAATTAAAAAAATATAATCATATTCGCTGGAATGCAATTTTTGATAGAGAAGATGGCATTAAAATTACGAAATTATTTGATTTACTTACCCGAAAACGTCGTCCCATCAGATTGATAATCCTCGACAATGTTATCGACACTTCGGTCCGACAACGAGACGCTACTCGAGAAACTACCGGACGAACCGTCGCAAATTAACAAATATTCCTCTTCCGTTTCAGTTTCCATGTCTTTCGATCGCCTTTTATATTCCTATCGAAATTCCTTTAATTTTTCTTTCTTCTTTTCGTTTCCGTCAATAAGTTTGTTTTTTTCAGTAATTGCAAGAAGTCAATCAAATTCATTTGCCTTTTTGCGAATTATGAATATTTGTTTGGACACATGCAGCATTCAATTCAAGACAATTACCAACCGGAGCGAACGAAATTGAGATGATTGCAATAACGAACAGTACAGAAGGAAGTAAAAATAGTATAGACAGAGAAAGATTGGATGCAAATGAAAAAATAAAATAAAAACATAAATATTTATTTAATTAAAAACAAAAAAAAACAATTATAATAATTAAAATAAAATTAATTAATTATTAACAGGAAAAATAATAACTGAAATTTGTAAATGTGGGTTAAAAAAAATTATAGATTTTTGTCGTTGTTTCCGTTAAGGGAGGGCAATCTACATTTTTACTACGAACTCACCTGACTGAGCGGTCGCATCTTCTCGTGTATGAAAGACTCCGCTTGCAGCGCGGACGGCGGCGGATGATCGGGCGTAGGCGGCTGATGGTAATGCGTCGGACTCAATGGCGTTCCCGTTAATACTGTCGTTTGCGGTAATAATTTATCGTCGGCCTCGTTCCGTCGCCTCATCAACTCCGTCTCGTCGTAATCGTCCTTGATCATGATAAATGCGCTCGATACGAAAGTGCCGGCCGGCGCCGAAGACGAACAACAGCACGTTTCGTCTTTCCTGTTGCTCGTGCAGCTTCGTACGCTGCCGACGCCGCCGCCGCCACTGTTCGCCGATATGCTGTTGTCACTGCGGAAATCGTATTCCTCGTAATCTTGCACGTTCCGTCGCAACTTCCGCCGCGGATTCTGCTGTTTCACGATCATGTTCTCGTAACGCGCCGTAATCGCCGTCGGTTCGCGCTGCGGTCGTCTACAGTCCAAATCCTCGCTTTTGCCGCGTTGCAATTCGCGTCGCGTCGCATTGCCGCCGCTGCCGTCCTCGTCATCGTCTTCCTCGTCGAGCGGTATGCTGAACACGGCGTTCATTTCGACGTACTGATCGATCGATCGGCCGTGCATCAGCCGTTGTTCGCGTCTAGCCTCGTGCTCGATGTCGTTGAGATTGCTCTGGCTTCGTGTACCGCTCTGCGCCAAAAAGATGTATTCGTAAGCGTTATTACTGAAGCCGTCCACCGACGACGACATTGGCTGCATGTGCGTGGGCGAGACGGATAGATTGCGACGCGGCGGTTTCTTTGGTGGCGTCGGCTGTTAAAATGAAAAGAAATTAAAAAAAAAGGAAGTGCGTGCATTCGAGATGAATATGCATGTGTAAGCATTTCTTCGATAATACACTTTCGGTTTAACACTCAGATAAACATTGTAGCATGGAGAAAGTGCCCCTCGCGATATTTACGTGGAATGTTTACTTTGGTTAAGAGAATTAAAATGAACAATTTTTTTAATAATTATACTCCATTAATAAGTCAATTAATCGAATTTTAAGATTTTTTTTTCATACAAGATTTTTCGCATTATTGAAGACCTTAAGCAAGAAGTGGTTAATTTAGAAATTTGAGAAAACAAGATAAAATGCCATATACAATTTACAAACTGAACTCTTTTATTCAATTTAATCGTTTTATGTTATGTCTCTATAACTGTTTACTTTCTGGTAGTGCAAAAACGGGTTAACTAACTTAGAAACTGCAAGAAATCAAAAGTAAAAAAAAAGAAACAGGAAGCGGTTAAGGGGCTCCTCAAAGTGGAAGAGCAATACTGTTAAAATTTGCCGGACTTGGACAATAGAGGTCAACACATCAGCCAGCCAAATCGGACAAGTGACACTAAAAAACATAGTTTTCTCTTCTGCTGGTCAAATTGTAAAAGCTTTCAGAGTTTCTGTTTATGCAAATTTCATGTTTTCGAAAAAAGACTTAAAAACACATTTTCCATCCATTATTATTATTATATTCTTTATATAAATGCTTAAATTTAGGTTGATAATGTACCATTAGCTAAGACTTCGAGTCTTTCGAAAAAGTGAAGTTTTCTCAAAACAGAAAAATTACTTAACTTTTTCTTCAATTGTTACTATACTTTTCACATAAACAAATTAAAAATCAGGTGAGACACACACGACTTTCTTTTCGTGAACCTCCAAAGATCCTTCGAAGTCGGTCGAACTCTTCCAAAGTTCCATCGCTCTCCAAGGGAATAACCTGAACCACCTTTGAAATCCTTTATCTTTACAGATTCTTGGGTTTCACGAAAATATTTAAGCAAAGACCTACTTTTTGATTTTAAAGCTCATTTTAACTCTTATAGTAATATGTTAGGTTGATGCATAATTTCGTGTGTTCCTTTTAGTTGCAACATTACGCTAAATAATTTTGCAATTTGCCATATGCTTTTCAATATAGGATTTATCGCTCTAGAAGACTTCTTGTTTTTTTGAATAATTTAACTTTTCGATTATTTGTAAATTATACAAGTGGATCGTCAAATGGACAAAAATGCACACTTCCGACACTTGCTAGTTTTTGCTTTTAATCAGGGTTGTAAAGCCACTAAAGCTGCTCGCGACATTTGTGCTGTGTGTGGCAATTCCACGTGTAGAAAAGAGCTAAAAATTTGCAGTTATTCATGCCCCAAGTAATCAAAATTTTCACAGATGCCACGATATAAATCGTTCGTTGAAAAACTGATGAAGTGTACCAATATTTTATTTACTTGGTAACCGATGTAAGGGCATGCATAGCTGCAAATTTTTAGCTCTTTTGTACACCTGGAATTGGCCATCTAGCAAGCAAATCGGAGGCTGCACTTGAAATGGATGATTTGGAGCTTTATCAAAATGTTAATAGTATTTACGATAATTTTTTGTTTGCGAAGTGCTTAAAAAATAGCTTTCAAAAACAGCGGATAATTACGCACCGACCTAATAATTTGTTGTTCATTGATGCTTACTTTTTTTGGCGTGAAATTTTTAAGTCATAATAAATTGGTAGTAAGTAATAATTTGTTCCTATAGAAATAAAATTTTATTGATGTGCCCCCAAATGGTCAGAACTACATATCTATGCCTCCCGTAGAAAAGATACAATCGCGGCAAAATCAAAATCGAATTCTCATCGTTTATCAAATGGTTCATTTTCATGATGTTACATAGTGTAAGCTTGCCGTTGTAGGGCATACGAAAAATTTCAAAATCAATAACCACCTGGCCACGGAAAGTAATAACAATTTATTATTCGTTAACTGACTCATATGAAAGAAACTTTCCCAAAGCTAAAAACTGGGGTCTCCATGTTGTTTATTTGACCGCTACTGCATTCGAATTTTGAACCAACATCTTACCGACACTTTGCTGTTATTCGATCCAGGACTGTGACTGGCGGAATTCTTGTTCATCGGCATGTACAGAGGTGTGCCGCCGCTGTCCGGTCGTCTCGAGTAGCCGGTGCTCGATGTCGTCGACGACAAACTGATACGATCGATGTCGCGATTGTTGTTGCTACTCGATAAATATTGCGATTCTTCCGAATGCGTGCTCGCATCCATGAACGGTTTCGGCACGATCGGCAAATGACCGAAACTACTGTTCTCACTCTCCCTGGAACAACAACAATCACACGCCGTGCGATAAGATGCTGACGACGTGTCGGACGAAGACGACATATCGTCCGCCGATGCGACGCCGTCGGTGTATAGCGACGCGCTGAACTTATATGTCAAATTATCGTAGCCCCTGGCCACGTTCCGTTTCGCCTCATGCAACGCGATTAATCTACGTAACTTCGCGCTCCTGCAACGCCTAAAAATGGGTGCAAAAGCGACGTGCAACAAAATGGATTCAAGATTATGAAAATGAAGCAGATAAATCGGTGTGGCTGTATGTGCATTGAATTTGGCATAGTTGACAGAAATCGCGATTCAACTCTATGTGAGCAGTGTAAAAACTATCAATCAACAATAACAGAAATGAAATATAAAACTAAAAATAAAACTCTTGTCCATGTATAAATAAACATGCAATGAATTGATGGTTGCACTTCATCTCCAAGAGGTTCAAAGTATAATCACTAAACCCGATCCAAAATTTTTACGTCGAGACACATTTCAAAAGTGAAGGACAGTCATATATAAAAAACAAATTGGCAACGTTGACTCGAAATCTGCAGCAATTTCATTTTCAATTTAGATCGTTTAATCCGCCGCTAATTGTGATTAGTAGTTATATTTCTAAACATACGAGGAAAGACTTCCAAGGACCGCTGCAATGAAAAATGCCACGGCATTTATCTAATCAATCCGTTTCTCTTGTCCCATTTCAAGAGGTCTGAAGCAAGCATTACATTAAAAGGTTTGCCAACTAGCAGTATGTGTTTTGATACTATGGAGGAAGCATTGTCCCATCCTATAATTTATATTAAGTAATTTTTCCTATCTCTTTCCTTTTCTTTTTTATGAAAAAAATCAAAATTCTGCCCGGATATTGAGTAGTGTTGTTTCATAAGGGTTTCATTCAAATATTGAATATTTTTTTACGCAACGCATGGAGGGATTCATGGTCGCATAAATACAAAAGAGAAGCGGCTTATTACGTTATCTTGTTGCGCATAAATTATCTTTAATTAAAATTTTATTTGCAAGTATTTAAGATTTGTAATCGCTAATTATGTGCAATTTGGAGTATATATTAATCTGAATATTTCTGTGGCGTATTTTTTACAGAAAATTATTTTCCATTGGTCTACGTCTTTCGTCACCTAAAATCTTTCTGATTCGGCGAATTATGTATTTATTCATATACCGTGAATTTTTATTTATTTACGCAACATGGGCATATGATCAAGTTTTTGCATTTTCTAAAAAATCGTGTTAATTAATCATGAAAAGCAATCGATGGCATCTTGTTATCAATGTAAAACGCCATTTAAAGTTTCTCCTGCAGCATACTTAAAAATTAAGATTTAATTTAAAAGCAACCCAATAAATATTAATGTAACAACCTGAATGTAGGTACCAAGTTACACAAATAGAATTTGTATTTACGAAAAATTGGACCAACATTCAGATTGTTGTATCTGAAAAAAAAACTATTCAATTAATGTTTATTGGATTGCTTTTAAATTAAATTTTAATTGAAGACCATAAAACAAATTTTGCAAATGACTACCATTTGCCATCAAAGGGTGAATCAAACTATAATTACCTTATGTTGCATAAATAAGGATAAAGCTCTCGGTATGTATGTACATAAACATTCTCTATGATTATTAACGTGAATGTAAAGATGAAAAATTTAAATTGTTATATTATTTAACACTAGAAAGACTGAAACAGTATATGGATGTTTCACTTGCCAAATCGATTAACTCCATAAAAGTAGAAGCTGAGAAAAACGATAAAACACTATATATTGTTTTTTAAAATTCCCTCTAAATTAAAAATTGAAAAATGCGATGTAGACTGTATCACTAAAGACGAATCTATTATGTAACCACATATAGAAAGTATTAGACAGAATATTCTTTGTGTAATTCTTATTTTTACCACATTTTTTTTCGTGGTTAATGGAGTTAATCGATTTGGCAAGTGAAAGAAAGTTATTAATTCAATTTTACTCTTCGAATTATTTCTTTATTACGGTAAAACTTCATTATATAATTATATGTTTTATGCTTTTGGACATTTCGGTCCCATTTAGCAGGATTTTTTTTCGTCCAATCGAATTATTTGTTGCGATTTTTTCATTGCTATGATCAAATGACAAATCCGAATAAATGCAAAATCGTTTTCTTGAGACGAGCTTTCTGCCAGTAATTTGTATTGAAGATCCATTCGATTCATTATATTCTTTATTCAAATAAATGGATAAGTTCCAGAAATTCGGTTCATGGGTACCACATTTTTAGAAGCGAAACAACAAACATCGACGCTCTACGATTGTCGTCGGTTTGTTTGCCCGTAATCGCTCACCACACGGTCAGAAGCAATGTTTTCTTCATCGGATATTCATCGGTGATGAAAACTGATTAGATTTTCACTGTTTTCCATCTCGATCGAACGCTTTGTGCGACGTTTCATTCAATAATGACGTGGAATAGCACGTTTGGTTGGACGAATTTTTCGAGTTCAAGCCTAAAGATTCTTGTCACTGAGGCATCGAGAAAGTTGTCGAAGGTTGGGTGGAAGTCGTTAAGAACGACAGAGAATCATCATTATCATTTTGATTATTTGTTTAAAATCAAAAACAAATTTATCTAAAAAGCCGCACGAAATGATCTATCAACCCAATAAGTATGGAGTTAATCGGTTTGGCTTCTGAAATAAATTATATATTATTCAGTGGCCAAAAAAAACTTGTCAATTAGGGGTGTTAATATTTATTATTAGAGAAATTTGTTTTGAATATATACAGTTAGGAGCCAATCAAGTACTTTGATATTAAAATTCAAAAAATTCAAAAAATGGAGTTAATCGATTTGGCAAGTGAACCATCCATATACCTATATTGCCCAAAAGCAGTCAAAATTACTGCATTGTCAAAGAATAATTAAGGTGTAAAGAAATTTGTTTAAAATTAATTTTTGTTATTTTTTATATTATTTACAGTTATATGATAAGTTATTAGCAAATATTAACAATAAAAAAGATTTACTTCACTTGGAAAAAAATTATGCAGTGTTACATATTTGTACATTTTATGCAAATGAAAGTGGAAATCTTTTTGTGTATATCTTCCGCAAACATACTTTTGGCATTTTTCACACATATTTTTTGTTTTGTTGTTGTGGCAAACTCGTACTTGACAAATTTTGCGTTTGTTAGAATGGGCTACATTTGATGATGTTGCAGTTGTTCTTTGTGGTTCTTCATGTTCTGATGAATTTTTCTGCCTTACAGCTCTGTATTCAATGGAAAGCTGTTCTACTAATTGAAACAAGAACTCTTTTCGTAGTATTTGTATTCCTGTCGTTTCTTTGTAAAGGATCAAAGCATTTATAGCAGCCAAATCTAAAATATTGAAAAATATTTGGAGGGGCCATCTACGAGAACTAGCTTTTACTGTATATTTTCTGGCCGTTTGACCCGCCATATCAACTCCAAATTTTGTGCTGCTATAAAATTGAATAGATTCTGGTAACATTCTTTTATTACTTTTATCAATTTTCACAAATTTATGTTTGGAACTTAGAACAGCTACTCTTTTATTTGGTTTGCTTTTATACAGGGTGTTAAAAAAAAGTATCACAAACTTTAAGGGGTGGTAATATAGCCCAAGATAAGCAAAAAAGTCTTAATGAACATGGGGCCGGAAATGGACGGTTTCGAAGATACGGAGGATTGAACTTTTTTGTAGCATATCTTCGTTAGATCGGTGCATAATAATCCGCCGTTTTTGAAAGATATTTTTAAGGCAGTTCACAACACAAAAATTTATCGTAAAGACACTCAACTTATTAATAAAGGTCATAATTATCATCCATTTCAATTGCAGCCTCCTATTTGCTTGCTAGATGGCCAATTCCACGTGTATAAAAGAGTTAAAAATCTGCAGCTATGCATTACCTTACATCGTTTACCAAGTAAATAAAATATTTTGATTACTTGGTGACCGATGTAAGGGCATGTAAAGTTGCAAATTTTTAGCTCTTTTGTACACGTAGAATGGACCATTTAGCAAGTAAACAGGAGGCTGCAATTGAAATGAATGGTAATTTGGACCTTTATTAATAAGTTAAGTGTGTTTACCATCAATTTTTGTGTTGTGAACTGCCTAAAAAATAGCTTTCAAAAAACGGCGGATCGAACGAAAATATGCTACAAAAAAGTTCAATCCTCCGTATCTTCAAAACGGTCCATTTCCGGCCCCATGTTCATTAAGACTTTTTTGCTTATCTTGGGCCACATTACCACCCCTTAAAGTTTGTGACACTTTTTTTTAACACCCTATATATTGTAAGAACACATTTCTCTGATTTATATAGCAGAGTGGAACAACGAGGAATGTTGTCCTTCGCATGTTTGGCTGCTTTGGGTAGTTCTCTTTTGTTTCCTCTAATAGTTCCAACTAGAGTTGTTTGTTTGGCCAATAATTTTGTCGCGAGTGACATGCTAGTGAAAAAGTTATCGGTCGTGATATTTCTTTCACAGCCTGTATATGGATCGACAAGTTTCAGAACAACGTGTTCACTGAGAAGCATTGACGATGGTCGTTGTTCATCTTTCCCCAAATAAGGAAAACCATTCAAAACATATTTGCTACTAATATCTGATGCAAGCCATAATTTGAAGCCAAATTTGTTGGGTTTATTAGACATATACTGCGTAAATCTGCACCTAGCTTTTGACGGAAATAATTGCTCGTCGGCTGTTATATTTTGCCCTGGTTGATAACAAGTTTGACTATTTTCAATGAACTTGTCCCATATTTCCGAAACTAAGGCAAACTTATCTGTTTGTAGGCACCTACTTCTTTCGGTTCTTTTGTCAAAACAAATAGATAGTAGGATTTGCTTGAACTTTGCTCTGGCGATAGTTTTTCTAAAAAATTCAGGACCTCACTTTGTTGACCATAAAGTTTTAAATTTTTTGCCTCGTAGGCTCCACGAGCATATAAAATCCCAATAAATACACGTATTTCTGGTAAAGTTGTTGTCCAATCGTTCCTCAAAATTCGACGGCCTTATTCTTCTGTGCACTTTTTTACATGATTTATAATATAATATATTAACAACGAGAATGCACTGGTAAGATGATCTGCAATAATGTCCCTTTTTGCGTAGCCTGTTGGCCCTTTCACACCCTTGAAAATACAACTAGATGGTAACCTTCCAGGAATACCACCTTCGTTCAATTTTGACCACACAGTACCATCGGCAGCTGTTTCGGTCCCCTGAAAGGTGTTATCGATTTCTTTCTCAGAGTCTGAACTAGTTTGCACGCTACACAGTTTCCTAGGCATATTGATGACACTTTCATTTTCATCATTGGTGATCGACTGTTCATCGCTATCTTCAGCGTCAAGTGTTTCAATTTTAGTATAATCCGCTTCATCTAATAATAGTTCAGAATTTGTTGCATTGCATTGCAACTTATGTTCGTTAGCTTTTCCAATATCTCACTTCTATTCGACATTTTTTCATGAATTTAGGGCGCAAAATACAGGGTGACTCAATATAACACCGACAACGCTTAATGGGTGATTCCTCTCGTTAAAATAAGCCGAAAAGTTCCTATGAACCATGGTCCGAAAATGCTTGGTCTTCGAGATATCGGCCGTCAAAGATCGGTTTCAAAATTCGAATTTTTATTATAAAAAATTAACGAAAGGATATTTTCTTTTGGGCTTTGGGGCATCTTATTTGCATGTTAAGCAGCTTCTTCTGATGTAATCTTCCAGAAGCCAGAACTTTTTTACCTTTAGAGTTTTGGCGATTTTCGATGGATAACTAGGATGTGTTCTGAATCGAAAAGGTACTCTTGTTGGAAAACGATATCTTGCACCATTATCGAGAAATTTTATTAGGATTAGAATGCTTTTGCTTAAGAAAATGACTTGGAAAATTTGAGAAAATGCACTCTTATTGATGGGATAAACTTGCGTATTCCTTACATTAGTACGTAAATATCTGAATCAGCGACTATCCTAATAAGAAACATAAGTCTACTAGATGATTGAAGGTGGATAATTGTTGAAACGTCGACATACATGGTCTCGAAAAACATTAAATTTCTCGATAATGGTGCAAGATATCGTTTTCCAACAAGAGTACCTTTTCGATTCACAAGACATGGGGGATCCTAATTATCCGTTCCAAATTGACAAAACTCTAAAGACAAAAAAGTTTTGGCTTCTGGAATGCAGGAGGCCATTGAGAACACCACTTTCCAGAAGTTTTTCAAAGCATGAAATTGCATCAAAAGAAGCTTCTTAACATGAAAATAAGATGCCCCAAAGCACAAAAGAAAATATGCTTTCATTTATTTTTTATGTTAAAAATTCGAAGACCAAGCATTTTCGGACCATGGTTCACAGGAACTTTTCGGCTTATTTTAACGAGAGGAATCACCCATTAAGCGCTGTCGGTGTTATATTGAATCACCCTGTATATAAAATAAACAACTTGTCAGAACAAGTACCACTGCATAAAGTTTCGAATAACAAGTACTAGTTTAGCTTATTCAGCAACTGCAACTTATCAAGTCTCGCCAATTTATCATGTATGTTATCACATGACGGTAATTTGACGGAAAAAAATAAAACGGATTATTAAAAATTTCTCAAGCAGTCAAAATGACTGCTTTTTGGCAATATAGGTATAGGTAACTACAATTATTGATAAACGCATTTATATGTTGTACAAAAAGTCACAAAATTATACGAAATTGTGTCATTATATACATAATTGTTTTTCTAATTGAAATTAAAAAGCAGTCAAAATGACTTCTTTGGGCAATCTAGTGTTAAATTTGCTAAGTAATAATTAATATTTAAGGCATGCACAGTGGTATGCAACAATAAGTGATTAGTAACCTTTTTATCAATTTTTTATTTTATTTAAATTTGCAAAAAACGTTATGTATGCATTTTAATTTAAGCATGAACAAGTCCCATCAATAAGAATTTTGTATCATGAGTACTTTATGTAATCTCCGTTTGCCTTTGTTGCATTTTTCAATTTTTCCGGTAACTTCTGAATAAGCTATTTATAAAATTTGTGGAATATTTCGACATTCCTCCACTAAGACCCTGAATAATTGTTGCTTTTGGGAAACAATTTTGTATCTACCTTCCATAGATATGCTCAGGATTCTAGATAATTTCAAAACAAAAATTCTAAATCAAATCAAACAAAAAAAGAATAATTCCTAACTTAACCTATTTTTTAAATAATGGCTACTAGAATCAGGATTCTACTGTAGACAACTGTTTACGTATTCTAAGAGGACAACTAATAACAAAACACAGTAATAAACTAATTCACATTGAGTACAGCGAGAGAAACTCTCAGAGGCCTTTACACGTGACAAGGGGAGTGCACAACATGGTACCAACCGATTCCATTGAAATTTTAGTATGCTGTAGGGTAAATGCCCCTGATTAATATTGCAAAATACTAAAACGCAATTTGTTTTCGTTTTTGAGAAAAATCAATTCAAAGTTTTGAATTTTATCATATGTTTGTGACGTCATGCTTGCATTCTTACAATGGCAGTGGCGTATCCTAATGGTCGTGCGCTAGCCTTGTAAGCGTGCGGTCGGCGGATCGAATCCGTACGACTAAACTATTTTTTCTTCATTTTTCTTCTCAATAAGTAATTAATATGAGATGATTGTGAAATATAATTGAAAGATCATTGAAAAGATACATTAATTATGCAGAAATAACTTTGGTTTTGCTGCCAAATATTTTATGTGGCAACTTCTGTAATTCGGACAGTACGAAAGTTCCGATAATTTGTGCTCTTTAATTGAATAATTTAAGTACATTCGGTAATAATAATTGTTAAAGTATTACCGCTTTCTTTGTATCTTCCATAAACATTATTGTTGTTTGATAAATCTAATTTCTGAATCACAATTATTTAAATATTTCGAATGTAGTTAAATTATTCAATTAAAGGGCACAAATTGTCGTGACTATCGTTTTACAGAACAATTACAGAAGTCGGCACGAAAAATACTTTGCAGCAAAACCAAAGTTATAACGTAAAATGCAATAACTTTTTAAAAAATATCATTATTGCTACATAATTCTTGTCTTTTTTCAATGACCTTTTAATTATATTTCACAATCATCTCATATTAATTACTTATTGAGAAGAAAAATGAAGAAAAAATAGTTTAGTCGTACGGATACGAACCGCCGACCGCACGGTTACTAAGCGAGCGCACGACCAGTAGGAAACGCCACTGCTATTTTGATGATGCAAGCATGACATCATGCAAATATGTATATACGTGCAAAATTCAAAACTTTGAATTGATTTTTCTCAAAAACGAAAGCAAATTGCGTTTTAGTATTTTGCAATATTAATCAGAGACATATACCCTACAACATATTAAAATTTCAATGGAATCGGTTGGTACCATGTTGTGCGCTCCCCTTGTGAGACTTATTTACGTCCCACCGATCATCCAGCGCTGAATCAAATGTCTTCGAGCCGTTTGGAGAGTATTCTCTGTTTTTATATGTTGTACAGTTTTGCACATAAAAGTACTGTGAGTTCCCGTCAGTTGTCAGAGTTTGCGAGCTACTCCGAGAATGGGCGGGCACATTACCATTTAATCAATTCGCTGATAGTTTTGGCAACTCTCAGATGCATATACAAGTGAGAGTTTTACTCTAGTGTTTCAAATGTAATTCGTGCGAATAACTCGCGCTATACTGGGAGTGTCGTGTACACGTGAGAGTTCAGAGTTTTCGAGAGGCAAGAAAACTGTACTCTGAGGGGTGTTTACACGTGAGAGTTTTGCTCTGCGAAAGCAAACTCGTGCGAGAAACTCTCACGTGTAAACGCACCTTTAGCCGCGCGGGTATTTATCCGTAACAGCTCCCAGATCTTTGTATAATACCTAAACTTAATGATCATTTTAATTGCAAAGGGTCACAACCGACTAATGTCTAAAAAAAAAAAGCCGCTTTTCCAACAACATTTACAATTATACATATTTAACAAAACATATTTGACTTGTAAAAAACCTTCTATGAGTTTTATAATTTGGGATTCAACAAGAAAGCAGTTACTTATTTTTGCATAGTACCTAGTTTACGTATGGGATATATTGCAAAATCTAATAAATTAATAAAATCTGATTGCGCAGCGGATTTCTGTGGTATTTTTTGTCGCAATCGCATTATACCTAACTTTAAAAATTGCTTAATTTTTTTTTTCAAACTGTAACTGACCGTCCTTAACTAACTCTTGAAAAGTGGCTTCGTCTAAAAATGATTTTCCTATCAACTATACATCAACCACTACAAATACGGTTGCAAATGTAAGATTTAAAAAAAAGCGACATACATTGATGTACCGGATATCCTTCGGTCTTCGAGTCCATCGACGGAAATCGCTTGCCGATGAAAATCCCATCGATGCTGCGGCGACGACGAGGCCGGCGACAGTTCAGCGGCCGTGAGCGATTTGCCCCGCGACGACGGCCGAACGTTCTCGTACGGACTGCCCAGATCCGAATCGACGGCAGGCACCGGCGGAAACGGATGGCTCACGCTCTCCGCGTCACTCTCGATCATCGAATGATGCGGATGATGATGATTGTTGCGATGATGGTGTTTGCGAAATCCTAATTCGAATTTACGATACGACTTGAGCAAATTATTTTCGCTTTTTGCAGTGCCACAAGTGAAACATACTTTTTAACAGGCCCATAATCTCGTGCGTTGCATGCGCCGGAAACTGGCTCAGTAAATCTTTGACGGTAAAATTATGAGCGTCGCGTATCGACAAATCGGCGCCATTCTCCAATAACGTTCGTACCACTTCCAGTTTGCCGCACAGTGCGGCCTCGTGCAGTGCGGTGCCGGCCGGTGATCTTATGTTAACGTCCAATCCGGCTCTAAGGAGAATCTCGACGACGGTCCTATGAAAACGAATTGCAGGGATTAATTGCACGTTGGCAATCAACTATACATCGAAATAAAAGATTTTAATATAGGGAAATGTAAGGAAATGGTGCCATCTTAACGTTTCAATGCTGGAATATTTCGTTCCGAATATTTATTAATATTAGGTGTACAACTTGTTCCTGTTGTTTTTTTTTCCGAAATTCGAGGCTATATTGTAAAAGCTGGTTAGACCTTTATGACTGAAAGTATTGTCCATCGTTAGTCGCTACTTTCTTCAATCTTTGGAGCAGCGTACGAATCCCGTGTTGAAAAAATTGGTCATCTTTTGATGCGATCCACGAATCGATCCAATTTCTTACTGCTTCATAAGACTAGAAGTGTTGGTCAGCCAGGCCAGTGTGTCATTGATCGGAATAAGTGATAGTCAGGGAGAGCAATGTCTGGAGAATCCAGGGGCAGGACCTTCCGTTTCAACGATTCCAAGTACGTTTGGGCTACTTTAGCAAAATGAGGTCGAGCATTGTCATGATGCAAAATCATGTATCTAATTACATTGTGGCCGTCTGTCTTTCAATGCTCTGCTCAAACGAATTAATTGCGTTCGATAACGATCTCCTCTGACTGCTTCAGCCGGTTTAAACAGCTGGTCCTACGTAATACAGAGCATGACTTTGGAGCGGTGAATATTCGGTTTGGCCGTCGACATGGAAGCATGGCCAGGATATCCCCATGATTTTCTGTGCTTGGGGTCATTGTAATGGATCCACTTTTGATCGCCAGTCACAACATGATGCAGAAATCCCTGCCGTCTTTGTCTTTTAAGCAACTGTTCACAAGCAAACAAACAAATCTCTCGATTTCAACCTGTTCGGCATCCAATTTCGTTGCTTCTGAATCATTCCCAAATCTTGGAGGCGCCTTGAAAATGCTTATTGAGTCACTCCCATCAAGAGTCACTCTTCATCAAGTAATGGCTCCAATGCTGCATATTCTCTCTTCCACCGCTATGTCTGTCTTCGATGTGAATATCACCGTTCTTGCAGGGTTGAAACCAGTCGTAACACGATCATTCACTAATAGTGGCCTCAACATAAGCATTTGGGAGCATTTGATGAGCCTCAGCTGCAGATTTCTTCATATGCAAGAAGAAAATTAAAACTTCTCGCAAATGACGAGAATTTGGCTCCTAAACAGACATTTTCAATAGAGAATAACTTTGTGATGCATACACAAATCGACTAATGTGTATGTGGTGTTATATTGACAGATGCCCAAAGATATTGCATGATGTGTATCATAGATTTATTTCGACCGCTACTTACCGCTAGAATCATTTATAAGAAAACGGCGGGAGCAAAGTTGTACACCTAATAAATGAACTATGGAACATCTCAATAATAATATGCTCGCACATATATTTTTTGCGGAGGCCCGGGATAATAGCGCCAAGGGTGGCCGTATTACCACCGAATTTATGGAATACCGCCCATGTATTAAATTGATATCATAGAACTATGTTCTAGATATACAGTGTGTCCCAATCGTGCAGGCTTGGAGCATTACACCCATACTATTAATTTTAGAGAAAAATAATTTAAATAAAAAAGTTTTCTCTCGGGAGGGACTCCAACGTAAACATATTTTCCAAGATGGCGCACCAGGAAAAGAGAAAGTGTCCTTTTGCGCTCCAAAATTCACAACCCGTAAAAAGGGTGAGGGGCAACTACCCCACCAAAATTTGTAACCGAGTTTTCCTCGGAGGAACAAGAAGAAGGAACAGGGAAATACGTACAAATAGCGAACGAACGATAACTTCCTTCTCACCACATGCAAAAGTGCATGATTTTACATATAAATAACAATTTTTTTAAACAAAATGCCTAAAAAACATTATCTTAGAACTGAATGAAATAAGGTTTGGGAATTTTAATATGTCATTCTATAGTCTTCCTCGCTCGTTCATAAAACCTTATATTATGGACTACTTAAACATATAAGCAGCAATTATATTTTTGGTCATTTTTATATTATCGCAATCGAAACTGGTCATTTTCTGGTTGTTTTCCTTTAGGTTTGACACGCTTAATTGATAGGAAACATATGAGTGATGTTATTTTTATCAAAGTAGAACTTGTAATATACGATAATTGTAATTCTTTTTCATGCTGCACATGTATTATAAATGAAATAATACCGCAATTATCTAATGCATATTAAACGGGATACAATTTACATACATGTTGCTTATGGCATCTGCATCCAATTATTTAGTATCTTACGGGTGACTTACCACGTTTCACACACACACACACACACACATACGTGCATTAATAAACAATCTAATTCGCATCTCAATTCCGCAATTAGAGAGATGACGATAATAATTATAATAATGTTAATAACATTGGAGCGTCATCGAACGGAAACCCGTCTCTCGATTACATAATTACACTCGTGTGCACGTGCGTCTCTTACGAGGGGTTTTATGCACGGTTTATTAATTAATTTAGAATTAATAGTACGCAAATCGTTTTGCATTGTGCCGTTTTAATTCTTTTCGTTTCCCTTGCATTACGAGTTCCGAGAACAAGTATCGTCGCGATGTAATTAATCAAAGTGCAATAATAGTATTGCGTGCAACGTATTCGACGATTGACGAAAACCGTTAATTAACAAGCCAATAGCCTGGTTAATTAATACGCGCCAGTTTATTGCCGTGTAACAACCTCTGTGCTCGATGCACAGATTGGACGAATTATTATCGCGTTTTATTCGCACCAAAGCGTTAATTTCGAATGCAATCCCATCCTCCATGCGAAACCGAATGAAATTGAGGTCGGGAACCTATCGCGTTTAGAAGGTAATAATAATATGCATAAAATGCGTAGTAGTACACAACAGTTGGGGTTTTGCCATGCAACTGCTCACTTATTACTATCATCGGCATTGTCCTGTCTGCACATTAAGGACAACACAATTCCTAATTAAGTACAAGAGAACGGTTCGACGAACCGACTTTAAGTCGTCACCAACACAACCAATTCTCGTGTTAACTCTTGAACGAATTTCATTCCTACACGTTGTACTTACATTCTCAGTGTTACGTAGAAATGTATGCATTCAACAATTACTATGGCATATCAATAAATGTTGATAAAAGCTATTTCCATACCAATAACAAATATCTACCTGTATATTTTCGTAGTCACAACACTTCAACATTTACTGATTTTATGGTTTTACCATTAGGTTGCTTAGTATGCCAGCTCCAAAAATAAATGATACGTTTCACCAATTTAGCAAATTAGATAGATGACGAAATGTTTGATTGAAAGGCAGTATTAACTTTTCGAAAAATAACCGCCAACGATTAATAGAAACCTACATATCATGGTATGCTGTAGTGAAGCAAGACTTCAAGAAGACCAAACGGAATTAGGCATAAAATGTTTTCAAATAATTACAAAGTTCAAGGATTTCCGCTCTACACTTTAAGTGACTTTTGATGCTACGTCTCGCCCTTTGAGCATCGACCATATCGGTAGAGCGAAGAACGATAAGGAAAGCAGAATAAGGAGGAGGAATCAACATAACGAACAATATAATCCATAATTCGTCAAGAAAAGACAAATCTACCGTACTAGTGGGGTTATTGCCCATCAAAGTAATCTAGCTTTTTTGCAGGTTCTACGATTGGTTAATATTACTTTTAATAATATATACGAATCAATGCCATTGCATGCATGAACATGCTTTAATATCTAATTTTTCAGCATATCAGAAGAATTGTAACACTGGCCAACTTTGAACATGCATCTCGAACATTTATCAGAACACCCAAAGATATTTGAAGAACCTGCATTGTACGGTATTCATTAAATGCTAATTCAGAGTGATGAGACACACACTGCGTATATTATATAATTCGCATTTCGATCGTCGAAATGGTTTAAAATCTAAACCAAGCACTTCTTGTCCTATAGATTCAAGAATATATTCGATCAAAATTATTGAAAGAAAAAATCGTATCCGGTGAGCATTCACATTTTTTTAAATCATCTAGTTTATCCTAACAATTATTTCAATATAAATTTAATTTTATGCTAAAAACGTGATGATAGCTTACTTGTGACCGTTTCTGGATGCCAAATGTAAAGGCGTATGCGGGAACACGGTACCAGGTAAAACATGTTGCATCGTTTCGATTAAACTAGGATGCGTTCTCACTAATAATTCCACGGCGTCTATTCTGAAGTCAATATAGGTTAATTAATTAAAAGACTGGCAATTACTGGTAAAAAATGGCCACTTACCTTCCATATTGAGCGGCTAAATCCAAAGCGGTTTCGCCGCGGCTGTTTCTAATGCCCGGATCGCAACCACGTTCCAATAAGAGGGCTACGATGCCAGTGTGACCGTATTGAGCCGCGCAATGTAACGCGGTCTCGTCATCTTTGGTCTGGAACAAACGATGTTTAGTGCCGATTAAACGCTTTTGTTTTGTGGTAAAAAGTCAGAAGAGTGTTCGCTTCCTTTGACTGTACAATTGAATTAAATTCAATTTTCCGTGCGAACGCAGTGACGATCGATGGTTATGAATGAAGAACACTTAACGACAGACAACGTCGTCGCACTTTTAACCACATTATATTTGCGGTAAGTGCCATTCGCACCGTTCTTTTCTTATTCATTTTTTTTGCATTATTATCATCATTAATTTTATTTCGGTCTATACAAAAAAACAACGAGCCAACAATTGTGAGAAACTAATTTGCTTATATTAATGACGAATCGATTGGAAATGGCAAGTGAGGACTTGCGTTTCAAAGAAGATTTAATCAGTCGTTCATATGAATAGTACGGTCCCCTAACTGGCATTAGCCACTTGAAGCGGCCTTTTGACCTAACCGAACCGACCTAATCACAACTATAACGTAGACTACCATCACCATTAGTAATAGAATGGGTACGTACCACCATCAACATCGGTGACATCGTACCGAAATCATTCGCTAGTATCTTAATTAGTGCAAAGTTGTTCACCCTCATTACTTTTAAAGTTATATCTACCAAATTCACTCACTTTCTCTATCGTTCTCCTGTATTTCATTCATTCATATTCACTCGCCATACACACACGCGAACGCATTTTCGTACGGTAACTTCCCCCAATTTGTAAAATGTATTTTCGGTACATTGGGGATGGGAGAAATATCTAACAAATTGCAAACAACTCACCCCCGAAAAAAATGTGTAGCATGAAATTTGCTCTTGCTCACTTTCGGTCTCGACTAAATAGACATGTTATATACAATACAATAAGGGTTGTTCATTCTTGAACAACATCCATCTCTGTAACTAGCAAGTTGTCTAATTTATTACATCTCTTTTGAAAGTTTATTACTCTAACGATAATAATGTTTCTTTTGATCATTTTCCGACACATTTAAAAGTATCAACTGCGAAATTGAAAACATTCGATAGCAATAATATGCCGAGTTAACGATCGCATAGGGTGGGCACGATTCGTTAATTACTTAGAAAGCAATATCTTAATTTTTCAAATTAGTGGAGGAAAGTTGCAATATGTTGCTTTACGAGAACAAAATCATAACTTAAATAGGACAATCAGAAACTAAGATTACGCGGTTTCTTAACCTTGCAAATGCTGTACAACAATGACTATCAGTTGTAGATCACTCATTACGCAGCAAATAATCGTTTGTAAAAGTCCTGCAAATAGCAAAACATAATAAACATCAAACTTTGTCTGTGAACTTGATACAAGTATTTCTTAGCAAAAAATTGTCATCGTTTGTCTTTTGTTTCATATCTATATAGAGTTCTATTCCACTTGATGCTCTAGTAAATTGAACAAAAAATTGAGCAAAATTTCTACCACAATATTATTCCTCGCTCATTAGTACAGTATCACAATTAAAATGTACATTAGCAATATTCATAATAGAAAATTCCTGCAATTATCATCTTTGGTTTCTTAGATACGAGGGGGAATTGATACCTAATTATCCTGGAATGTTCTTAGTAAAGAAAATACGGTTACAACTATGATATTTTATAAATAAGTTGTCGAAGTTTGACATCAATAAATTGAAAGGCGATCAAGCTGTGAATTTTTGAACTAAAAAGATAGAATTTGAATAAAAAAAGGTTATTATTTATTTTTGAAAGGGTTATCGGCTAAACAAATTGTTGCTGACATGATAGAAAACTTAGTAGATCATTTTCCTTCATACAATATTAAACACTGAGTTGCGGAATATAAAAGACGATTGATTCTGTTAAGGATATGATTTTCGACCTATTCGACGTATTGGGATTAATAATATTGCAGAAGCATTGCACATTTCATATAAACTGCTAAAAAATTGCTAGAGGTATGCTCTTTATGCAAGACAACGCTTCTGCTCACAATTTGTTGATTGCACTGCAATAACTGAAAACTTCCAAAATTCGAAATCATTTGAAAGGTAAAGGATTGTCGACAAATGACAAAGCAACATGTGCTGTTCAGCAATGGTTTGCAGAGCAAGAAAAATATGAATTACTTTATGAACGTTCTGCTAGATGTATGTCTTAAAGGAGACTATGTTGAATAAATAATTGTATTTTTTAATGTTGTGGCGTTTAATTAGGATGTTGAATAAGTTCTCGCTGTTTTCCAACAAACGGCTTTACCAGATTTACCTCTGTGTGGATTAACGTCATAACGCATTTATAATTAAATACTACAAGCAAGTTTGAAATTCAGTCGGTTTCAGTTTGCTGAAATATAAACAAGTTTACTTTTTATAGTCTTAAACATGTCGAATTTTGTAACAAAAAAGATCATTTGCGGAGAATGTTATTGCACTACTTTATATTTTAAAAATGTGGAGCTGAAACACACTGAATTCTTATTGAGGCTTTCGAACGCTTCAAAAATAATGTCCTTCAGATTGAAGTTCTAGCGCACCATATCAGCTTGAAGGCGAAGAACTGGATGCATTACTTCATGAAGACTCATGTCAGACGCAAGGTACACTTGCAGAATCGTTAGAAGTTGGACAGTTTGAAAAATTTTGAAAGCTTTAGGAATGATTCAAAGGCAAGTACTTTTGAGTTGTAGCCGAGAGACGTCGAACGACGTCTTTTCATGTGTGAACAGCTGCTTAAACGACAGAAAAGAAAAGGTTTTTTTATCGTATCGTGACTGGCGATGAAAAATGGATCAACTACGTGTAGAAAATCAGCATTTGATGGGATGGGATGGAATCAGTAGGCTTACATTTACTATGAGTTGCTCAAACCGGTGGAAACCATTAAGGGATATCGCCATCGACTACAGTTGATACATTTGAGCCTAGTATTAAAGGAAAAACGCCTCCATTCGAGCAGAGACATGCCAAAGTGATTTCCATGAATCACAACGTTCGGCCACATGTTGCAAAACGTATGAAAACTTACACCGAATTGCTTAAATGGAAAGTCCTACCCCACCCGCCCTATTCACTAGACATTGCGCCTTCCGGTGATCACTTGCTTTGATCGATGGCACATGGCCTTCTCATGAAGATGCTAAAGAATGGGTCGACTCTTGGATTGTCTCAAAAGACGTGTTGTTTTTATATGGTGGGATTCAATGTTACTTAAAGTGTGGCAAAAATTGTGCCTAGCGATGGACAATACCGTGAAGGACGTGTCTTTTATATATTTTTTAGAATAAAGCATTAATTTCCACTAAAAAACAACGAAAATGTATTCAATATGCTAATATATGGTAGGTTAGTACTTCTTAATACGCGTATAACAATATTCATTTTTTTATTACGTTCTTGTAGCATTATATCGATAAAAACCTTTTGCTGAATAAATTCTGTATTGTAAAGTCCCAAAAAATTGTTTATAAATTTCTTTTGGTATAAAATTTCAATTAACCAGCGACCTTAATTATTTCATATTTACATTTATCCACGACAATAAAACTTTTAACCACAATAAGTAGCGAGACGGATGAAAGCCGTTGATTTCTCATTAAACAAACGGTCTCGAGTTGGGCGGCGCAAGAGAGAAAGCGACACATTTCGTATACATTTTCCCTAATTGAAAGTTTTAAGTTTTAAATATTTAAAATGAAAAGGTCCGTCAGCGGCAGAACGTTATATAACGGTGGAGGCGAGCGAAGAATGAATGAGAAACGACGAGAGAGCAAAAAGGGAGAGTCTCTAGTACAACGGCAAAATAATAATAATAAAAGAAAAACTCTTTAGAGAATCCGTCAAGCTGAAGACTACGATGCCACCGCTCTTCTGTTGATGCTGCTGTAAATGGCACATCGCGTCCCGAAAAAATTATATCGCGCTCCAGTAAATACGCCAGCCGTATAGATGGAATGAAAAGATCATGCCAAGCTTTTTTTTTGTATATTCATCAAGAGTTTCAAATTTAAATGATACACATTCATTATTATCATTCCGCGCGCTTATTTTCTTAGTTTCGCCGCTCGATCAACAGCGGCACAACATTAAGCGATATTTAAAATTTGGCAACGCTTTTAAAATAAATAACGGAAAAAGAGAGAAATTATTCATATATGTACATAGTTTCAAATACGTTAAACTCGGACGTAACCCTGAGATAAAATTAATTAGCACAACGACGGGCGATAAAGAAACCGTCGACGATTCCGTGACATAACAAAAAAAATCTAATTATAATATAAAACTCGTCGTTGGTAAAATGAAGCTACCGCACATTCAGTTCGCGATCATCGCGTTAATAATTTGCAATGTTGTTCGGTGCCGTGAAAGGTGCAACACGAAAAACGTTAATCTGTACGTTTTCGACGACGTAACACGGTCGAGAGATTTAAAAAATGCCAGCAACGTGAATTACAACCAGTTGAAAACGAGACCGGCGATCGTTATCGTAACGCGACAGGATGTGCCGCACCTGTGTAAAGGATTCATGAAGAAATTTACCAGAACCGAATTACTATTCCTGACCAATAATCGCATAAGAACGATCGAACCGAAAGCGTTTGGTAACGCGAAGAAATTAAAAACATTGGATCTGTCCAATAACAAATTGAAGTCGATCGGTGCCGGTCTGTTCAACGATTTGGATCAACTAGTTTATTTGGAACTATCGCGAAACGAGATCGCAACCATTGAAACCGCATCGTTCGATAACATGAGAAATCTGAAAGAGCTGAACGTGTCCGACAACAAACTGACGACGATCAATAACAGATGGTTCAACAATTGTCCGAATTTGCAACGATTGGAGTTTCGCAAGAACGCCATTATCCAATTGTCCTATTTGACATTTTTAAATTTAAACGGCAATCTCAATGTCACGATCGATCTGAGTATGAACAAGATACGAAAGATAGCGAGCGGTGCGTTCGAGAATCTGATGCACATCGAACGATTGGAATTGCAAAAGAACGATTTAATCGAATTGCCGCCGTTTAACGGACTAAGACGCGGGCGTTTGTTAAATTTGAAAGGTAATAGGATCAGATGTTTGAAAAATAAGACGTTGGCGACACTGAAGAGATTCGAAAAGGTGCGGATGAGAAGTAACGAGATCGAGCCGAATTGCACGCAAATTGGCGACGCCGTCAACCGTAGCAAGTATCATATCACTTTTGAACATTGATATAAATAAAATTTACCAAAAGGAGAATAACAAATAAGTTTATTGCTATGTTTGTTCCTTTAATGCATACTCCTTATGCCTTCCTAATTCTCTCTCCATCTCTCTGTGTTTATTTCAGGCCAAAACTATTTCCAAATAAAAATCCACTCGAAATGAATCGATTAAAAATATTTACAATGAGCGCGCTTTTGTAGGCACTCGGCGAGATATAGCATTTGTAAATGCATATCGAATAATTAATTTCATTTAGAAATAGATTTGAAAATAGAACGTGCACGATGCGTTCGTTCTAAATAAGTGCTACATTTCGTTATTTTAGATTTATCTCCATTCGCATGGTAATAATAATAGATATAAATTATATGATGTCACATTTACATGTTATGCAGAAGCTAGGGGTTATCGAAAAAAAAAAGCCAATGAGACCTTCATTTTGTTGTTTATTTTTTGTGTGTTAAGCGAATACAGTAAAAATCCGCAACATAAATTACAAAATTTTATTAACGAAACGCGTCCGTTCACTTTGTATTAATTTAAATCCGTTTGTAACCAGACGAACGCAAGTGTTTCTTTTTTTTCCTTTGAAGTGCAAGAAGCTTTATAACCAGAAGTAAGTTTTTACAGTACAAACTCTTTAAAATGAAAATACTTAATGCATTGAGAAAACTAATTAAGGATTAATGGATTTTAAGTATCGATTTTATACGAAGCATGTTTCAAATGTAAGGATTGATCATTTATAATAACAAAATTGACAGCACTGATTGTCGGGTAATTTTAAGTTGATCTTGAGTCTTGTATCTATTGTCGTTTCTCCGATAGCGTTAACGTGAATGAGGTAATAAAAGTCGCGCTACTCTGTGAAACTTGATTAAAGATAAAAATGGTTAAAACACAAGTGAAGTTATCGGCGCTTCCGAAATGTTATTTTGGTAGCACTGATTCCTAAATTGTTTTCAAATCGAATCCATTTGCTGTTTATAGTTTTTCTTTAAACGACGCGCCTATATCAATTACGGACACAATAATTAATGAAATTCACCATAAATGAAAAAAGTGGAGCAAAACAGAATTAGCAAAAGATATTCAATTCAATGTATTGATCATAATTAGAATAAAGTTTTCTTGAAGCAATTTATGTTTTGGTCTTTCTCGTGGTGTATAAAGTTGAAACGTGTCTTGGAAAGCCCATTTCCGAATTAGAGCACGTAATTCAAAACTGAGAACATTGAGAAGAGAGGTAAGGAATCGTTCTGATCTATTGGAAATAAATTCATGAAAATGTATCAATAGTAAGTGAAAGTAAGCAAACAATGTTAATTGGATGAATCTTTTATTATTGTTATCTACTTACAAGAGAAAAGACATTTCTTCAGTTTGCTTTTGTTCAAAGTTTATTTTCAATATATGTGAAATGTCTTCCATATATTTCCAACCTCTCCTCCAATTATCTTTTCGGGCCGCTAAAATGGACCGACGCTATAAAAAAAAATCGGTGCATTTGCGGTATCTACAGAGATTATGCCAATTGACGGAGGAACTGCTGAAGATGTTTGCTAACTTTTTCTTCGTCGTCCTCGAAGATTAAATGACGCACATGGTTCGAGTCCGAGCGGGGACTCTATAGGATTTCTTCAGAAATTCGGGGTCACAGAATCGCACACGACACTCCAGGAGTTCGAATGGGAGGTTCTGCAGCATTCAGCGTACTCTCCGGACCTCGCACCAATTGATTTTCACCTATTCCAACTGGTTTCGAACCATATGCGTGGTTTATTCTTCGAGAACGATGAAGATATAAAATTTTTGCTAAACGTCGATCCATTTTAGGGGTCCGAAATTTCCTTCCAAATGGCAAAAGATAATTGGCGGAGCGGTTGAAAATATATCGAAGACAACCTTTGAGAAATATTTCACAAATATTTGGTTATAGTTTGCCTAATTGGCACTAAACCATGTTAATTAAAAACCGCTAGAACTTATTCCTCAACCTATAGTACGTTCAAAACAATATTATTATTGTTAATAGTAATAGTATATTAGATTACTCAGTTCGCTATTAATCATTTCCCAAAATTAAAAAAATTATAAATATATAATAATATTATTGTTCTTTTTTGCGAAAAAGCTTATCGCAGAATTTAGTATCACATATTTAGTGTTGATTTTCATTTTGTTTTTTACTCTGATATTGAATATGTGTACATAAATATTATTGAAAAATACGAGAGCTTTTTAAACAGTCTCAAACGGTAAACGATTATTAAAAGAAACAAAGCGATATTACATACGTTTTTGCGCTGCTTCATGATTTTTAAAATGTTTGAAATTGAATGTAACCCAAGATGCAAAAATAAGCCAGAAGATGCGTTTCAAAATTTCTAAAACAGATTCTTTTTTACTCTTTCATTTATTCCTTACTTTTGAAATGTGCATCGTATCATCGTCCTTTGTTTGGAGATTAGTTTTTGATTCGCGAAAATAATTCTAATTACAGGCAGATAAACCTTTACCGACAAGATGGTATTGGTATTGAAATCGATAGCCCTAATACTCGCTATAATCAATCTCACCCACAGTCAATGTTTGAACAATATCATGTGGGTGACGGCGTTTAAAAGTGCCGAAGACTTCGACGTGAACGAAAGCGAAGATAAGAGCGAAACGATCCGATTGGTGGACCTCGAGCAACAAAACCAACAGTACGAGGTGATCAAGATCGAGAACAATAAGCAATTCGACAAACTTTGTACGGAACTAATCGGCGAAATTAAGACGGTCAAGTACTTGATCGTGAACGTTACGGGCGTGCGCGAAATAGATGCGGGTGCGTTTCATCAAGCGACCGATTTGGAAACAATCGAAATGATGGGCAACCATTTGAAACAGGTGCGTCACGGGATATTCAACAATTTGACCGGTTTAAAGGTGCTCCATTTGCCGATGAACGAGATCCATCGAATCGACGAGAACGCGTTCGACAATTTGCCCGAACTGACCGAGATCGATTTGTCGGTGAACGAGATCCGATCGATTAATCCGAATTGGTTCAAAGGTTCCATCAAATTGCGGAGCATCGATTTGGCGGACAACGCGATCACGACGATACCGTTCCTGGCATTTCAATACCTGAATCCCTATCTGACCGTCAACATCGATTTGCAAAACAACAAGCTGAAGCACATCGAGACCGGCGCGTTCGGCAATTTACCGCGTATCGGTCTGTTGCAATTGCGACGTAACCGGATCCGAGAAGTGCCGGATATGTTCAGTAAGGATCTAGAGGAGGCGCGCAAGATCGGTTTGAATAAGAACCGCATCACTTGTATACCGGAGGTCGTCTTACAGAAGTTGAACCGTTTCGACGAGATCCGAATCAATCGCAATCCGATCGGACACAATTGCATATTGAGACGACAGCAATTTTTGACACAAAACAAAGGCAAGTACTTCGTGGACCACATTAAGAGCGTCAGTAATTATCAGAAGAAAGCGAGGCCGTACGGCGCTCCAAATAGATTACATTAAAAATTGTGTTTAATTTGTTTTTGTTTTTTTTTTTTTCGAATTAAGTACCACTTACATACCAAAAGAACAGCAACAACGCAAAAACAAGAACAAATTTGTTAATAATAAATGGTAAATTAAACTTACCGTTAAATTAACGTTGCACGGAGAATGTCCTGTTAATAGAAGCTTAACAATTTCTGTATTACCGGACCATGCTGCCAAATGTAGTGGAGATGATCCTTTAATGTCCACAATGTTTGTCGAAGCATCGTGGTCCAGTAATAAACGGACAATTTCTCTGCGAATTAATTAATAAATACACGTGTACGAATTGTGTGTCTGTGTGTTTAGGTAGGATAATAAAATGAGAAAATGCGTGTTAGGCGTGTACCATTTTAATCACTCCAATAGCATTTAATTAGATACTAGATGCTACAAACATGTTATTATTACGGCAATTGCCTGCTCTCTTGTAGGCTTACATAAATATTATACGCACGTACATAATAGACGTAGAGGAAGGCATTTCGCGTTTTTAGATTAAGAGCGTTCATTAAAATGTTCTTTTGAGCGCGTGTGTGTGTGTGTTTTTTTTTTTTCATTTAAAAACAAAATCTCCAACACCGCAAATCTTCCCTTTTCTCTCGCAATTAACAAACACCCCATTAGTACAGTACGGAGCCTTCAATTAAGCTGCGATTCTGAAATTAAGTTGACAACATTGAGCGATATCAAGAGGGACGATTTATTTCCTTTTGTTGGCTCTCCGTGATAAACAAGGAGGCAGATATCATTTGATGTTTACATTTTTTAATGTCAATCAGATGAACAATTGTTTCTTGATAATATCTGCATTATTTATTGTTGCCAACATAATTTCAGAATCGCTCGTTCCGAAATTTAATTGAATGCGCAGTACCAACGTGAGGAGGACATTTCACACGCGATCAAAAAAGTTTATTGTCGCCTTCATATAATAGTTTGTGCAAATTTTATAATGCACTTTAACGAAATGCATCGGTAGCAATTTGTTTCGATTGTTTTCAATGAGTAAAACGAATTTCCGACTAACTAATAAAACGGTTCTTGATAAATGACAAACGTTTTATTTGAACATAATAATAATGCAAAAAGAATCGTGTTACGCGAAAATGACTCTAACGAGACCGTGACACATACGCAAAACTATCGAGGGCAGCAACAAGTGTGCGAATCGTTGCAATCAAAATCACTTCAGTAAATGTTAACTTTGATTATTGATGAAACTAATTAAACCTATTTTTGTAATACAAACAATTAGAGCGCTGTAATTAAGTTTGAAAACTAAACGAATTGCTTATAATCAAATGTTAAACAGAATTCGATTTATTTACAGTTTAAACAATCGAAATCTTACCTGTGCCCATTTAATGCGGCATGATGCAAGGACGTGTAACCGCTACTGTCTTGCACATTAGCACCTGGTCCTCTACGTAGGCTACGAAAGATTTAACACAAATTAAAAGCGTTAATATCAAATGGATTGTTAAGAAATTTAATTTTGAAGTTAACGCAAGTTCAATTGGTCAAAGAACAGTCCAAACAACAACGTTTAAAATTAAATCCTTTAATTCTGCCCTTAGCACGTGATTAGATTGCCTTGACAAAAACAAAGAGGATGAACCCAAAGAAAAAACAAAATCATGTCTCGATTAAATACAAGTGGAGATACGAGGGATGTCTGGAAAAACTCTAGCTATGAAAGGAAAGTTGAACGTGAACTACACTTATTTTTCAGCATAATTTACTTTAACACTAATACATTTTCCCCCGCGTTTCTTTGACTCTTATTTCGGCAAAAAACAGTAATTTGAATGCGCAAAATAACTGCAAAACGTACGTCTATGATAGAGGTGTCACTAAGTGTCACTCAGGAGAGCATTTGAATTTAAAATGATAAACGACGAGTGGATGCTGCTATCTAAGACATGCGTTTATTAAACAAATTATTTTGCCAGGGCACTCTTGAGCAGGAATTGATTTAGATACGCAATCTTTATGAAATCACAAACATCGAAATTATCAGGTAGCAAAAAAAAAATGCAACCTTTCATCCGTTGCTTCATAGCCAGATAGGTTTCTTTGAAATGGTCCGCATATAAAAATCCTGTTAATCACATACGACTCACGAATTAATTATATTCAAAGATCACCGTTGACAAAAATATTTTTTTAACGTCTCGATAATTAATCTGAGGGTCATAAAAAGTAATGACCGTCCTTTTCTTTTCGGTTAAAGGGTGTGGCTTTGGCTATATTTTTATGTGTCAAATGAAGAAATTGTGCTTGGTACGTTATTTATGATGACATATCAGTTAATGCACGTGTGTCTGATGATAGGGTGCATTTCGCTGTTATATGTGTCCGTGTATAAAACACACACGTATACGTATATCGCTGAAATTTCATCGATCGTTATTTCCATTTACTGAATTCACTTAAAATTCGGTCTCTTTCCATCTTCCTCTCTTTTTCTCTCTCTCTCTCTATTTCGTTCACACACGATATACGCCACGATCCGAACATAATTTTGTCGTATATGGATAAATCAGATAGTTGGGTTATTATAATAGTCTGCTGTCTTAATTTAGTTTTCCTCTTTTAATCAATTTTATTTCATGAATGCGTTAATTGATTCCCCTACTACTCGAATAAGAAAATGTCATACTATTTGCATACGAAAAGTTACATGTAACATTGAATGGAGAAAAAAGGAAAGAGGAGATTATTTGTATATGTTAATTATGACGCATGAATCATTTGTTATTTGTTACAGTTGATGTTTGCACGTATTTGATATTGAATATTTTGCAATGCAACAGAAACGCATCGATTGTTGTATTTAATTTACAAATCAACGTCCTGATTCCAATTGTTTGCTCATTTGTATTCCGATTTAAAAAAAAAATACAATCTTTCCGTAGGTTTCATAAAAACCTTGCAACTTCCCACTTGTTCCAAGTGAGAGGAAGCGAAAAAATGTTCTATTATAGCATTAAAAATTATTATATTTAAGAAATAATCGAGAAGCGTTAAAAAAAGAAACAGATTGTTTGATTAACGGCTAAAATGGAAGATATTTTTGCAACAAATAAATACTTGGTGAAAGTTTGTTTTTCTTTACGATAAGGAGCTCACATTGTTATCTCGCAAATTGTACATCCTTACATGGTTAGACCAATTAGTGACACCGTAACGTTCCTTGCAAATTAAACTGTTTAACTAATTAACCATAAGGCGAATAAATTACATTGAAATATACATATATACAAATGACATGTTATAGAGACTTTTGCAGCTGATTTTGAAATAAAAACCCACCTTGCTAGAGGACCACTCCTTTTAGCCCTTTGACCCAATATTTTCTCCACAATCGCTACATTTCCACTACGTGCCGCTTCTAATAATTCCTGCTCTTTGCCCATCGTCCCCTTTTACCGATAATTTTTTTGTGGATGTTATTTCCCGCGATTGCAATAATCCATGGTGTTAAATCACTTTGCTTTCTTCTTATTTTTTGCTTTGTGTTATTGTTGTTCCAGTGTTTATTTCGATAACACGCTCATATTATCACTCATTGATCGTGACAGCCATGTTGGTACTACTGCGCTCATTGCGGATAACTAGGAAATTACTAAATCTGTCTACTGTTTTATTAAATGTCACTTTTTGAACGTTTACCTCAGCGTTGTTATCAAACAAACGACGAATGTGCATTTTGATTTGATTGTTGATATTTCAAATAATAGTTAATAAACAACAAGTTCAAACATATAAATATAGTGTTCGTTTACGAAGATGTACGCTTAACCTCGAACCGCTTGGCGAGAAAATCATTTGGAATAATTCTTCCAATTTTTACTACTCTGATAACGATGTTACTCATCGAGTTATTTCTATTATGCTCCTTCATAAATATTTCTCTGGGAAAAGGTAGAAAAGCGTGTGTTTTCCTTTAGTAATTGAGTAATATTAACGATTTATTTGTTTTTTGTAGATTTGTTCCTAAATATAGAGCATGAAGATGATGAACCTTTTGTGCAGTTCATAAAATTAGATCAAAAACAGACTGTATTGAATGTCATATCGAATGTTTCTAATGGCTTCTTTATCGTCCAGCTTCACACTTACAATTATCCCTTGATATTGTCGCAGACACTTTCCATAGAGAAAAGTCAGTCGATTAGTGGTACTAATATTGGATTATACATACCATACAACCATTTGAATGTTCTGTATGTGTTTGCCACACAAAATTGTACAGCTTTATTAGCAATCACCCATTATGATAGCGATGGTGAGTCCTATTATTTGCATTGATAACAAGCAATGCATTTGCAATTTTTCTGTTTCAATAGTCCCCATACCTGGTGGATGTAATCTTGCCTTCCAAAATCAGGTTGCTCCATACATGAAGGTGTACAAGTCACAAGCCACATTTACTGTAGAATATCAAATGCCATCAATTAATGGTTACTTGTGCGAGGAAAATCCTGCTGAAGTCAAAGTCTATTATTATTATTTGACAGAGTGGCGCTTTACAGAAATATCCTATTTTGACGCGATTAAGATGATGATGACAACGAAAGGTATCACGAGTAACGCTAATGAAGTATGTTTTTTTTTTTAATTGATTAATTTGTTGAACTTGAGGTAAACTGTAAAAAATTCCAATTCATAGATATCAAAAGCTCAGCGAACACCACACACAAGAAGATCGTTTAATTATTACAAAGGAATGGTTACCGTGTACAGCATTGTGGCTAAATACCACAATCTGACATCTGCCTATGTGCCTGCAGCTTCTTTCGCATGTGATATAATTGAAAACGGCACGTGTGAAGATAAACCTGGTATTAACTACAGTCTTTTAATAGTTTGACAACAATTACTTGTTTTTTTTTGTTGTTCATTATTTGCAGAATTAGCTTGGAGTATCGTCATACCGATGGCACTGTTCGTTGGAATCTTTTTATATACCAGCGCATTTTTAACCGGTCTAAACTTCGTCACGCACTTTCTGACCGCATCTCTTTGGGTCTTCATCATGATCTACGTCTCGTTACTCAACGCTTCCACTTTAAGTAAACTATCAAGTTTGAAATTGTAACGAATTGCGATCGATATGTTTTAATATTGCAGTTGCTCTATCTACCGCCGGCACGGTTGCCGTTACATTCGGTTTGTTATGGGTCTATTGTTGGACGAATTACTGCTACAAACCGCACGTATCGGCGTGCGCTAATTATGCGACACTGGGTCTGATAATTGCATTACTCCTGCTGAACGTCGCCCAAAGTGTCAACGTTGATTTTCTTAATTATCTCGTCATCGAATCCTTCAATTATTGGACAATATTCACGGTCACCATCCTGCTGGTTTGCGTTAGTTTCGCGACGTTTCATCCATTCAGCGATTATTATGCGGCAATGGTAGGCGGTTCGTTTATCATCATGCTCGCTTCCAGTTATTATTACGGCGCCTACATACATTATATCGTCGTGAATTTCGCTCGCCGATTGACCATCGAGAATTATAAATACGTCGTCACCAGTTTGCCATTTGATACTACCGGTAATTGTTTATTTATTTTTTTGTAAATAGTCTATTTGTGATGTGTTACCTGTTTGCCTCTTTCAGATTGTTTGCTGCTAATATTATGGTTGACGCTCTTGTTCGTTGGATACGCTTACAAGATAAGGAGCCGTAATGGATATGAATCATTTTAGACTGTAAAATTACAACGTAGTCGTAGGTTTGAAAATGATAGAAATGTGCTATAGATTACTAAGAATTTATTTGACAATTTTATATATATACTGTTATTGTTAATTTTCTCGTATTTGTTTTTAATTGTTAACACACTGAAACAACAATATTTATATATATGTATATATTATTATTATTAGCTACGTATCGTTGAACTTTTTCTTTGTTTATTAAAAATCTTCATTACTACATCCACAGTATCATCTCGTATATCATCAATCAATAATGTAAGGTGAATATTATTGGATTGTTTAAAATTAATTATGCTTAAAGTATGTTCGTGTTTGTACAAAGTTCAACGATTATTATTTGAAACGAAGAAAGAAAATCGCTTAATCAACGGCTGAACTGAATCACAGCAACAATTTACACGACATTTATTTATGCATTCGAAATTCTCTCTAGTTAGAGTTATAATAAATAATATTTAAAACTAGGATTGTAAATAATGACGCAGATTACTTTCGAATAAAAATAATTGATAAATTAAAACGATGCAATTAATTTCTCTCAACACAACTGACGAATTATTGTTACTTGTAATGAACGAGAGGCAATTTTTCGTGTGTAAATTATCTTTAAACGTGTTACATCGCGAACTTTATTGCTAATTAATTATTGCAGCTTTTTTTATTCCTTCCAATCTTAAAAACGTTAAATAACTTCTATTCCAATTAATATTATTATCGTTACAAGTCTATTAAATTATGTATAATACAATTTTATTTGCTCTATGCACACCGAACACCGTTAAAAATTTTAAAATACACGTCCTGTTTTACAAACCATCCATTCAATTCCATTCATCGTTTATTATTTACACGTAATTTACACTACCCTGCATTCCGGGTAACAAATCCAATGAAAACGAAACGGTTTTTATTGAATTATTACTGCTTTCTTGTCGCAAACTGTCGGCGGCGATGAAATATTTAAAAAAACGAAAAGGAAATAGCGTTCATGTGCTGATAAGAAAAAGTGTTGAGGCTTCAATTCTCCTGTCGGTCGGTCGTCGTGGCCGTAGAATTCGTGACGGATAACGGTGCGGTCGCCAATGTTGACGACGACGTTGCCGCGTTGTTGTTATTATTCGTTATTGCTGTTGTGGTCGTCATTGTACTGTGCAGGGTTGGGTTGTCCTGGTGCACGAGCAGCGTCGGCGGCGGAAACCCGAATAGTTGAGATCACTGGATGCGCGGCCAATAGTTCGAAGTGATATTCGTCGATATGTCGCCGGACTGATTCGGTATTTGTACCGGAACGGACACGCCGGCCGATATCACGCCTGCGAACAAATTGAATTGAACGTTATTATTTAATCGGCACGGCAACTTCATCACTGCTGGCGGAATACAATCAGCAAGAAAATATGCAGGGTGTTAAAAAATAAGGGGGACGCAAACGGACCCTTGAGAAGATGCGGCGGATTGAACTTTTTTGTAGCATATCTTCGGTTTTCGCTTTTTTCATTCATAAAACTTGCATTTTCGTATTATAATTAACAGCTGTTTTGTGATGCATAGAGTTTGGAGTTGATTTTAAGTCGTTGGAAACAATTTTACGAACTTTCGCTAAGACTTTTTACTCTAATTTTCAATTAGCCAACATGCATTTCATTTATGGTCGTGCTAATTGGAAATCGCCAGAGAAACTATATATCTTTCAGTTGAAGCTTATCAGATTCCTTCAGGTCTTCTAAGAGAACATTTGCACATAATTTGTAAAGAAAGTTGGGTAGGAAGGATATGTATCATGATCTGCAAGATCGCCAGATTTAAACCTTCTAGATTGCTTTTTTTGGCGATATTTGACAAACTTAGTTTGTGCTACGCTTCCAAATGGCCTCCATGAACTGAAACACCGAATAGATTAAAGATGCCACTGAATTTAAGCCAGTGCTTGATTGCCAATGATTTTCGAAAAAGTTCCAAGGTCCTTGGGGTAAAGATGTCGTGGCTGCCAAGAAATGGAAGGAGGGCACTTTGAACCCCTTATTTCAGTTATTTTTCTTTTGGCTTTTGTTTATAGTTTGCTTCCTGTGTATATAATTGTAAACATTTTAAACAACATAAAAGTTGCAAAATGTTTCGTATTTCCGAAACGGTCCATTTCCGGCCCCATGTTCATTAAGACTTTTCTGCTTATTTTGGGCCATATACCCCTTAAAGTTTGTGACATTTATTTTCTAACACCCTGTACACTTTACTCTATCAATTTACTAAACGTGTCAACAAAGTCCTCTTTGAAAGCAAAAAGAAACAGATATGGGACCTGTTTCCTACAGGGGACAAAATTGTCGATTCGTTGACAAACCCATATACTGGCTGCTCGCTTGTTTACGCTAGCGTGCAGAGTCTGTCGATGTTTCTTAAAAATTGCTTTGAGGCATTAATAAATTGAATTTTGAAACACGGCAATACAAAGGGAATGGATTGGGGATTAAACTGGAACAGGAATTTTTGTAATCGAACGAAAGTTACTTGAGTTATAATCGAGTAAACGCGTTGGATAAATGAATGATTCAATTAAGAGCGTTTTTAACATGCTAAGAACATACATGCATTAGCGGATGGTATGAAACTTGAAATAATTCCAGAACGGCACATATTAGGCAAGTGGTACATTGAATAAGGAATAAAAAAAACAAGAAAAATAAGACATTGTATTTAAAATAAGGAAGTAAGTGTCAGTTTCCGGTATAACCGGAAATAAGATGAACGCTTAAGTTGCGCCACTAGAAAAGGCCGAGGGATGACAATTAAGAGAGAAACAAACTTTTTCCAAATATCTGAATATTTCACCTAGTTTTCCTCAATTCTTTCGTTGGTTACAGCATTGTCAATAAATTCTTTCTGGTGACTTCTAAGAGTCGAATTTCGGTTAATTGAGTAAAAATGGCATAAATGAAAAGAAAGTTGGTACTTAATTTACACCGTTGGAAAGGTGAAAGAATGAGGATCACAATGAAACAATTCTGAAATTGGTTGAACTTTAGCTTAGTTAGGGCAGATTTAACTTTGTCGGTGCATTTAACGCGTCCCTTCAAGCTGTCAATGCGAAAAATCGGTCGTAAATTAGTTTTAATTGCTTCAGCGCCATTTTTTCGGACAACAATGTAAACATAAACAGTAAAAGTAAAAGCACTCTAAGTTGTATAGAAAGTCAAATATAAAGAATAGACAGATACACGAAAAAGAAGGAAACAGAAAGAACAGAATTTATTGTAAAATTTTAGTTTAATAGAACATGTTATTTTATTGTTATATGAAATAGTGGCTAGACTAAATTTTTAAGGCAACTCCAAACTATTGATTATATGGCTAATTTTGCTTCGGTTTTCTAATTGTTACGTCTTCAGCTAATATAGTTTATTTGAAAGTGAAGAGATTAAAAAGTTAGATGTTTTGCTATAAACTAGATATGTCCATATGTTCCATATAACTGTACATTAGGGGTGAATTATTTTGGGAAGCATTGAAACATATCTAACTTAATTTTGGATATTGTAGCAACACTTGCAACAAACCAATTGCAATATGCAAACATATGTTGTATAGGCAGTGTCAATTTTTGCTGCTTTTGATTGATAACTATTAAAATAGGAAAAGATTTGGAACGAAAAATGTATTCCCATATAAATACAATTAAAAAAGGCCCTGTGTGTAGGCATTTTAACCAGATATGACTTTTCTTCCATGGCAAAACCAGATTTTCTTTACTCGTGCAACTGTAACCCAATCATTCAATAACGTTTTAATCGTAATATTAAAATTTATATAAAAGTTAATTTGCGAAAATTGTACCTTATTTAATTTTCTACAAAACCCAATTCTAATGATTTTAATTCAATAATAATTATCATTAGCTAAGACAGTCTGAAGACGATAGAATTTTAGTCTTGCGTCTCATTTGCTCGGGATGCCAAATACAATCGATACACTTAACTGGCATAATAATTTTCAAATCTCGCAGGCATTTAATTAATTGCTTGCGATTAATTAGAGCAGCCGTTTTAAATGATGACGATTAATTTTTCTAGTCGAATTAGCGTTAATGTTTCCCTTTTGAATTTCCTGAAATTCCATATTTTCTTTTTTTTCGTATCAAATAACCCAAACATATGAAGACATAATGAGACGTAAATTTCCAGCAACCTTTTTTTTTCATATTCAATAACAAATAATGCGACAAACATGATGGAATTGTGCCAGAGGAGAGAGCGGGAAAGAATTAAACGCGATATATCGTGCATTTGGCATTTTCTTGTTTCTTTTACTATTCGTGTATTTCCTTCTCCCGATTTCGTACTCAAAGAATTTCGATGCAGGCATTTTGATTGATGACGCTCGGAATGTTTGCGACGTGATTATATAATTAAAAGCGTGTTGTTGTAGTTTGCCGGTTGGAACATAGTTTGAGGTTAAGTGGTGTCTCTGGAGAGAAGGTACCAAACGAACCTTGCAACCAGAACAACGAGAATTCCCCACCCCTGACGTTAGTTCGCACATTATTGAACGTTCGCCGAGCAGAGAATTGGAAAACCACTCCGCTTTATCCTTCTGTTCCTGCTCCTGCCGCCGCTGCCAAACCACCCAGACAGCCAACCAGTAATGCTCGCCTCCCCCCTGTGTTCCCGTTTTCCCTTCCTTAAACTGATCACGGACAACGAAATTTACAGGGAAAACTGTTCACTCTCTCACACGCACACGTGCAGTCCCCTTTTTTTCTGCAGCCTTCAATTTCGCCGTGATTTAAAATTTACTATTGCAATTCTCTGTTCTACGAGGGTGGTATGAAAAATAACTGGCCTAAACAGAAATGTTAATAGTTGGAATGTTAATAGTTTTTAGTTTGCTTTATTGGGTGTCATCTTTCGTTAGTTTGATAATGGAATTTTATAAGCTTGTGTAGGACAGTTTGTGAATTAGAGCTGGTTAAACACTTATGTTTTGTGACCGACTCGCAACTATTAGCACGATTAGATTTCAATTTATTGCCACACCTGAAAGAAATTGATGAAGAAATATCGACCTTATGGACGGGCAATAAGACCCTAGAATATCGCTGGGTGAAGTGCATTGAACTAAGAGACTACTCAAAAAATAATATTCTCTCCGACCCGATGGATTTTGTGTTTTCCTACCCTGCCCAGTTATTTTATATCCCACCCTCGTAGATCCAAATATCAATTTTGCAATTTCTTTCAAATCGCCTTCGATTGCGATTTGAACGAGTTTCTTTTTTATATACATAGAAATCATATTATAGATGCCAAAGATTGAAAAAGTACTGTTTGGCAACTTACCGGTCCCCGTCGACGGCGGTGCGGACGTCGGCGGTCCCGTTGCATAAGACGGATGCGTCGTCGGTTGTGCGTGTGCAACGGCCGGATTGCAAGCTGCTGCCGTCGCCGCTCTCGAATTGTACGACGAACTCAGCGAGTGCAAAGGATCGTGAAACATGTAAGGATAACCGCTGGGATCGCGTTGTTGCAGGCAACTGCTCGTCAAGCCGCCGGACATTGAACTGTAAAAAAAAAGACGAGAAACTGATATTTAAATCCAGAAAAGCGAAACTGAAAATCTCATGCAATAGATTCATCTAGAGCACGAATCATTTCGAACGCACGTAACACAGAAGACACTCTTGCTTCTCGTTTATAACCTCTAAGGCGAATGTTTTCGTTTGTTTCGCTGGTGTTTACTTTAGATAAATTTGTCCGAAACTGTTGACCTGAGCACGTTAAATCCAACTGCCTCGAATCTCATAATATATCGTATATCCCTCGGTGCGGTCAGTCGTGTCATGTCAACGACTGTTCCCGGATTAGGCTGTCACCGTGGACAGGCCAAAGATCCTCTCTCAAAACTATACTTAAACCCCCCATTGCACGACTACTAAAGATATGTGCTATTATACATGAATCAGTTTAAAGCAGAATCATCTCTTATGCCGTCGTCTCTATTCGCTCTCCTCTATTTCTTTTTATTATTATTTATGTTGGCTGCCTCTCTTAAACTCTTAAGCAGCCACTGTCGTTAGACACTTATTTAAATCAAGCTCTTTTCGTTTTTACGTATTTTTTATAACGAATGTAACACCACATTGTTGAAAACACGCCAAATGTAATTAATGAGACAACGATACAAATTAACGTGTTACACGATAAATTGTTTAAATTTTACGGAGCAGCGACACTCGTTTATGCGCATTAATTGTTTTCAATTAAAAATTCAATCAAGTACCTGTAAGTATCCGCCATAGTTGCAATAGGTTGCGGAATGGAATACATGGAATTGAAACCGGAATTGATTGGAAGACGTCCAGTTGATGCCGGCGGGCTAACGGCCACTTGTTCTACCGCCCTCCTCTGGTTCCTCAGTTTCTCCTCGCGTCGCCACTTTGCTCTGCGATTACTGAACCATACCTGTTTAAAAAGAAAATTGCATTAAAAGCGGTGCATTATTTGTTTAACGAGAGGCCTAACTTCCAACAACTAATAAACTGTGCACGTAACAATTTAGTGGGCGATTTTTATTCGCCCCCTTTTTATTTCGATGCGATTTAATTCGCCCATTTGTTAAATGCATACATCGTTTAGCAAATATTATTACTGCTTTTGATATTTTCGAACGGTATTATTATTTAAACTTGTGCATATGTAAACAGACAAATATGACGACGAACTCGTTTACTCCTGCTAACAAATCGTACTCGAGAAACTGTCGAGGGAAATCTCTTCGCACAACGCCCCAGAAACGTTGATGCTTAATAATCGTATTCCAACGCTTTTTATGAACGTTGCATCCGAAACTAGACGGATGAGTGGTAATTTACAAGAAGTTAAATAAATAATTCAAGTACACTAATGCTATCACTATTTGCGAATGACAATCAACAGAACGTTATTATAAATTTAGTGACGGTTAATTTCTATTTGCTATCATTCTCGAAAAAGGTGGAAGACAATCGGCAATAATAATCGAACAGCAGCGGCAATGGAATAGGAAAAAATTTTGGCGCTGACGCATGTTTTTCAGGTTCGTTTGCTACGATGCCCCCCAGTTTACAGCGTATTGATCAATTCCGGATGATGAAATGTGCCTTTTCTCCCTCTTTCTCTCTCTCTCTCTCTCTCAGCGTTTCCCTTGCCGCGCTCCCATATTCAGGATTTTTCACTTTAAATTCCAACTGGAATTTCAAACTCAATAGAAAACTGTAACCGTCTTCTTTTTGCAGCTAAATAATATTATTACTTTTCCTTTTAGCGGTTAACATTTAATTCGAAACAATAATAATAAAATAGCCATCAAGTTTTCAGAAAGGCAATTTATCCTGCTCGTAATACATTTTTTGTTCGGATCCCACGGTCGTAGCAATAAATGTCATTGCTGCTAGTAGTTGATGATGGAGCAACCAACAAGAAAAAAAGAAACAAGTATCTCTAATGGCAAGAACTGAACGTTCCTTTTCTCGATCCTATTCCTTCCTGCCATTACCGCCATCACTAGGCTTTCTTCCATATTATTGTTTGTCTCAATAATTCCTGATGTTGAAACCTTTTTACGAGATAGATATTTGTCGTAGTGGCAATAAAAAGTGAGTGGACGAAGATAGAGAAAGAAAGATATCATTTTATTTCGCTTCTTTCATATGGTGGGCGCAATGATACGACCAATATGTTGTTGCTGTTGCCCTACATGACCATATTAAAGAGGAGGAAAAATTTGTAAGTGGAAAAATAATATTTACGATGATTGAGAGGAGATGAAAAATCCCATTCTTTCGCCCCCAAACAATCATACTAAGTCGTACTGAAATCATTAATAAGAATATTATTTAGTTTGAGGGGCGTACAAACAAAGAAAAGTAAACACTTGGAAATGGCTAGGGAATTTTGGCGATTAACAATTAAGCAATTATATACAATGATTTTGGGAACGAAACGCCAAACATTTGATTTTGCAAATGTCGTCTTACTGGCACGCGACAGTTTCGTTTGTCTTATTGTCCGCATTGTTACATTTTGATGTCAACTACTTTTTCTTTTTTCAAAAAATAATGTTACCTGGATACGTGCCTCAGGTAATCCAATTTTCTCGGCAAGCCTTTCCCTTGCAAAAACGTCCGGATAATGTGTGCGTTCGAATTCTGTAATAAGTAAAAAAGAACAAATGAATTATTATTAATTAGTTATAATTTTAGCTTTTCTTTTGTGTGTGATTAATAAACAAAAGAAAGAATACAAAATAGGGTTCTTATCCTGGGTATGTATGTATAAACGATATTAGTCTAACCTTTTTCTAAACTATCAATTTGCTCGTTGGTAAACGATGTCCGGTTTCTTTGTAATTTCCGTTTTAGTCGTAACCTTAATTGGGAATCTTCGTCGCCGGACGAATTGTGCTCCGAATTTCCATCCGAAGTGTTCTCGTGCATCACGTCTGCTTCAGATAAACAAACAATCAAAATAAAATTTACGAGTGGGAAAATTCAATTTATCTCTTCGTTCACGTGTTGAAATTGCAAAAATTTGTTTCAATAGGATAATAGAATTTTACAACGATCTTTATGCAAATAGACAAAAAGTTGCTCGTGGGATTCTTTTAAAGAAATTGGCAACTATACGATACCCATTCTGTTATATTATCGGAAAATATGCAATTAGAGTAATTATTTACGAGCAAGTAATTAAAGGTTTCGAATAATCGTTGAAATCGAGTTAAGATGCAGTCGCATCAAAAAGTGTGCTTTTATTTTTTTAATTGCTGTTGCTATTCTTAGTTTTGAGGTTTTACTCTAACACGCGAACATTTTACAATCCCTCGCATAATACATACACCCACTATGAGGTTTCGGCCAATTACTATAACATGTTTGTCGAAATGCACATATTTATAGTGATGCTATTGTTTCGTAGTTCTAATACGCTTTAAGGATTCCATTGCATAATTTGTGCTTCAAGAAAATGTTATGTATTTAGAGAAATTCTCCTGTTTGTCTTAATGGAACAAACTTACTTTAAGCATTCTTTGCTAGTGTGTTAAACAGTTTGCTTTTTAGTTTTAAATCAAATTTTTAGTAAAACTAAATTTGAGTCCCAAATTAGGTCTTTTTAAATTAAAAAAAAGTAAAATCAAATCAAAGTTGCTAATGCGGCACGATCTTCCAAATTTGCAAAAGCGTTCTATGTTGGATCCTATCTACAATGTCGTAGCATCCATAATTGACATTTTTCAGATCTGCTTCCCAAAAAGCACCAATTTTCTTCATTATGTGCACGGTGCTCAAAAGAAATACAAAGCCTTCTTTAATTTTAATTTCCAACAATAACCGAGAAATTATCCCCCGTTATTCCCAATGTTTATAGGTAATAAAAAGATTGGCTCGAAAGCGAAACGTGTAGCGGAACAATACGTAAACACACACATACGCACGCATATGCGCGGGTGTGCGAGTGAAATGGCAAATAAAGAAAATTGATCGAACCAAAGAGAAAAGGAGAGAATTGCGGGGGGGAAAAGAAAAAGGGAAAGCAGCGAGATAGAAACAAAACAAGAGGGAGAATGCCCCCACGGCATCTGTGACGTGAAGCGGCGGTAATTCTGGTATAGCGCCAGCCTTTCGCTGTTTTCCCCCAAACCGCCACCCACCGATGCCGCTGCCGCCGTCGCCGCCACCATCATCTCCATCAACCGACATCTACTATTACTCCGCAACTGCTGCTGCTGCTGATACCTTCTTCTACTGCTAGTAGTAGTTGTAGAAGTACTATTCCCTGCTATTTCCACCACCATCGTTATTACAGCCACCCATTTTCGTTACCCTCTTTACTTCCGCTCCCGTAAACTCCACCCCATTTCATATCCACCCTCGCTATTTCATTCTCCTTGTTTTATTTCATCTCCTGATCCTCTATCTATATATATATATATATAGCACTCTTACGCTGTGTGTGTGCGCGCCTCGTCTCGCTATATACAAGAGCATTTAATACATACAAATATACGCGTGTGTGTATTTAGTATTTCACTTTTACCTTTAACAAAACTGCCGTCAACTCACTACTATCTTAGAAAATAGTAAATATGCCAAAGGCAGACAGATGAAGAGCGAGCGAAAACGATGGAAACCAAAAACTTGGTACGTACACGTAAAACACGGCTGCCATACGATTAGACTGTTTATATTTTCCAACGTCTACGAAACGAACGTCTCCTCCGCAAACGCGGATTCGTTCACGACCCCTCGGTCGAAATTGCGAATTTCCATAATTTTAAACGACGCCGAATGCGGAAGAGGGGCATCGAATGCGGTGGCTGTGTGAGGGAAGGAGTGAGAAAGAGAGAGAGAGAGAGAGATCAACGTATTAACCAGAAAATATTTATTTATTCGAACTAGAGAAATTGCGTCGAGTAATTCAGAAGAACGACAGAAAAGGAAATTGATGCAAATGAATAGCAAAAATAATGCTGAAGAAAAAGTAAAAGCCTGCGAAGATTTAATAACAATCTCAAAGAACGTGGGATTAGTTTTCTTCAGATCAAACTTCTACCGGAATGTAGCCAAATTCGATGGCAATTATTTTGTAACCGCTGAACGGTGCAAGAGTTCGTTGATACGGTCGCATCTCTCAGTTATTGTTTTCGCTCGTTTGTTAGCGGTACGCTGGCGTTATTACTAAAATTTATTCCATACAGTTATGCTTGCTTGCTTGTCATCAATTTTCAACTGAAATTGAATAATAATTGCAACAGAATGCACATCAATTAATTTCTATACTATACGTGCACCGTACGTACGGTTTTCGATAATAAATACAATGTAATTTGCTTAACAAATAGCGATAGTAATCAAAACTGAATTTCATTCGACGTTTTACCATCATCCCCCGCGTATCTTCATGTTTTTGGGCAAATATGTACATAGATTTCATAACGAATTTTATCATCTATTCTTTCGCTAATTTCGTGATTCGATGTGCACTTGCTAATTGCGATTGCCAATTAATTGATTCAACATAGGTCGTTATTTATAATTTTAAAAAAATCGTCGAATCAGCAAATTCTTGTAACTAATATTATCTATTTGGTTTTTTTATAGTTAACAAATAGTAAATTTAAATGCCAGCAATCGATATTTAAAATTCTTATGTTTGTCGAAATGTAATATTGCACACAAAAAAATTAGGCAATTCAATTTTATCCTAGTTGAGTTAACGTTACTTCAACCAAAATGTAACAGACGCGAAAACATACCAAGGAGAAAACTGCGATTAAATGAAATTTATACTATGCAACCCACAGTTTTCAACTTGAACATGTAAAGAACACAAAATTGCGCAAATCAAAAATAATTAATGTGTAATAAGTGAAAACAGATTTCTTCATTGGGGCTTACCTCTTTTCTGCAAATCATCTCTGGTAATTTGACTAGTTATCGAAGGTGCTGGCGGTAATCCGATATGCGGTGCCGTTGGCGTTCCCGGATACCAGGCCCAACCGGCCGTTTGTCCGTTGAACATACGCAGCTTATCGTAAACGGACTCGCTTTGTGCGGATGCCTGTTGTTCCTTTTGCGACGCCAAATTCCTCAACACTCTATTGATTGACGAAACCTACAACAAGAATAAAGGGCGAAATTATTTTCGTATCTATACGAAGTTTAGAATTGAAAAGTTTAATTAATAAACGCCTATATTAACATATCGATATATTAAAAATTTGCAGAATACTTTTCGGATAGGGATCAGCATACAAGAGCGAACCCGTTCCGTTGATATGAGTGACATTTTAAGATAATGAAATGATCATTTCGTGTTGCCGCGTATTAAAAAGGACGAAATTTTGGGGCAGAAATTTCTGGTCCGGTATATTCTCGGACAAAATTGAATCCGTAAAGAAGTAGGTAGAAAATATAAAACGTGTAAAGTAGAGACAGAGGAGGCGTATATATATTTTTAGATAGTGGTATTGGATTACTACCACAAATTGTTTTGTTGGTCAGAGAATTTTAGCTGTCATAAAACTGTACAAAACGAATTTGATAAGGGATACCGAAAAATTCAAGTCGCCCTCTACCAGCAACTTTTCCATCATGCAGACACATTACGATTATAAACTTTCGTTTCGAAATTAAGATCCAACCGACCACAATTCTCATCGGAATAAAACTGAGGAGAATTATAAATGTTGCCCAACAAAATTTCCATGTGTAACAACATTTGGTTGGGTAGAAATTAATTTCCATTGAAATCCAAATCCAATTGATTCTAATATACTTAATAATAGAATCGGCCGAAGGCTCTCGACTCTCCGCCCCGAATGACGTTTAATGAAAATTTATTTATGCAAATTTTTCTTATTCCGCTTCTCTTCCACGCGAACGGACGTATTGTTAAGTAAAACGCGGTTTGTTGTTGTTGCGTCATCGTGTACCCTCTGTACGTACGTATGTGTGTATGTACGTTGGTAGTGACGTCCGGTTGACGAGGTGTTATACTTCCGCTTGGTTAATTCTTATGAATAAGAACGATAACACGGTATTATAACAAATATTTTAGGGATGTATGCCGTATGTGTGTGTGTACACACACACACAAAACCTTAAGCCAAAATGCGAACGGAGAAGAATTGGAAAAAATTAAGGGGATTTGCCATTTCTAACGTTGCATACGACAAGTTCTTTCTCACTCCTCGCCACACACCCTGTCGCACGCTGCATCTGTCGTGGATTGTTTGCGCTCTTAGTGTTTCCCATAGAATTCCCCGACAAAATGCATTTCCATAATCCACTTTATTTAACGCGCCGATAATATCGCTCCAATCATTTAGATTATAATAAGGTATCGATAACAATCGCAAGCTTTCTATTTTTTATCCAACTGAGCGTTATTTGTTGAAATTAAGAAAAACCATCAAGATAACAGTAGAGCAATCGACCACAAAAATCATCACGAACGACAACGAAGTTTCAAATTGTTCTGCGTTAAGGTCACAGTTATCAACAAGTGCAAGATTATTAATACAAGAAAATCGTGCAACACAAGAATGATATGTTTATTACATTTGTTGTGTCACGATTGGAAATTTAAACATTGTTACCACATTCAATTGCAGATGTAATTCCCTTTGATGTTTGTATCTTTATTTTTATTACACGCAGTTTTAGCATGGTATAAGTCCGGGGAATTGAGAAGATCAGATGGACAAAAACGATTTCGATATTGTGTTTCGCAATACGTTAATATTTGGTACTTTTCCAGACAATTATGCGAATGGATCAGGCAACATGAGATTTTTGTTACCACCAATGAAATATGACGTTTTAGCATTTATTTCTAATACAAATACACAATTCAGAAAGTTGCATCTTGGAGAAAATAATATCTATTTAACGAAAATGTTTCTTTTTTTTAAATTAGACACATGTTGTTAAACTTTATGATTAGCAACTAGCTTTTTGGAGGATGAAGGTCGCGTTCTAATTTGTTGATGTTCGTTATCATTCTTCGTAACTATACGCTATTTCATCCCTTCAACTAGTTACAATCTTTGGCTAATATTCTTTGTGAACTGACCAAACAACTATCAAAGATGTCTCACACTCAATCCATGTTGTAACCATTTCAACAATGATTCCTCTCTTTTACGAATGAATATAAAGAAGAATGAATATTTTACAAATAAAGAGGTACATGAAAGAAACTAAGGTTATGCCCTTATCTTCTTTTCCTAGCAATAACATATTGTCCGATTTATTGTGTAGTGAGAATATCCACACGTTTTTTAAAATCTTGTAGTTGTCTGTTTCGAAGTCAGAAGGTTTCGTACAAGAAAATGTTGTTTTACGTTCTGGCTAATTGTCCACAGCAAATATCAATAATTTGGCTGTGTAAATTTCGCCTCTTTGCAATTCGATAAATACTAAATATGCAGCAAGTATGCACGTAAACAGAATAAAGTTGTAATTACGTAAAAGTATTATGATAATAGAATCATTTTTATAGCTTGAAACAATAATCAATTCGAGGAAAATGTCTGCAGAAAACACTTTTAACAAAGGAACTTAAAATTGAAAGTCTGTTGTATTGTCATAGTATGAACTTCATTTGTTTTTAAATACGGTATCATTCTATGTAACCAGAGGAGTTTCTTCTTTCTTTCATTTATGAGTTCTATACGATTCGTTACTTCAAACCAATGTCCATACACTGTTTATGGTGATTCCAACAGGACAAACGTGGGTCCACCATTTTCTGTAATCTCTATCCACTTTTTATAATCCCCTCGATCGAGTTCCAACAGACACTACATTTATAGATGGAAAGAGATAGGAATAGGGCGATGGTGAGGGGCAAAGGGAGACGAACACACCTCTCCCTTTTTATCGCATACAACCACCACGATGATGATGCTACTGGTACAGCGGTTACCCTGGCAACACGCAGCCCTCGCATACCAACAGATACCACCGCAAAATTCTCTTTTCTCCCCTTGGTACCCATCGTTGCCGCTCTTCAGTATTTCAGTTTCGCATTATTTATTATTATCATCGTTAATATTGTAATGCGAATAAATTTCCATGTTGCGCAAACTAAAGCGATTTGTTTCGAGCGAAAACGGGATCGAGCAATCGAATGCATTTGAAGATGTTTCAAAACTTTCCATTTTTGCCAAAAAAATTATGGAACGTTACGTATGGTAAAACGCGACGTTATTAGCGCTTGCAACTAACACCTACGCGTGTTCGACACGTGTCTCCGTTTAATTAACATCGAGTCAAATCGATTGTGCTAATTAGTTAAATCGTGACGAACGTTAACGAAGGAATCGATGGTTGAATGGCGACCGGCTTGCGGAATCTAAAGAAGCGTTTCAAAATGTTGCTGAAGTTGTTCAAGATTGTCACTTTGCTTAGAGAGAAATTAATGAAAATTGCTTTTCTTTATTATTTAGATTTTACCGAATAATGATGTGATAAATTGGAACGATTTTTTTTTGGGCGATTGTTAGTAAACGGAGGGGTGATTCTTCGAAATCGTACCGGGCGGATTGTATCTTTTTCTTCTAGTTAATTGTTCAATGAATGCGTTTAACCGTATGCACAATCATCATCATCGTCGTTGCCGTTTCCACTGATGCCTGCGATGTCGATTCGTGTCCGATCACATGTGAAATAGCCCAGACAATTTTGTGAGGGATGTGACGGTCGTATATTACATTCGAGATATAATTTATTTTATTATATTATAAGGGATCGCATCCGTTGAACGGGGAGGCTTACCAGTGGGACATCATAAGATGAACTATGGGAAAATAGCGATGGAAATTTATTTGAAATTTTCTTGAACGAAACGGAAATTGCGTTCTAGAACTACTACATTTTTTTAATGCAAAAATGTAAGAATTAGGGAACTTATTTAAAGGAATTGATTATGTGGTTTAGTTGAAATCGCACTCGATTGTAATTTTTTGTGACATAACGTTCGGAGGGACCTTTTAAATGATTTTATAATGATTTTTAAACTTCATTGAACTAATGATAATAGAGAGACAGATGGCAATTAGGTGCTATTTAGGACAAAGCGGCGCACATATCGTGGCCAAAAACTTGAACAAGAAGAAAGGGACGGCTTAGAATTCTCCAAAAAAGAAAATGGAAATTGAAACGAGGGGAAATAATCGTACGAAATTTCGAAATGAACTCGAAAGAAATTTAACGTGAAACGTACGTAATTGAATTTCTCTCGAATTAAATTGTTCAATTTATGAAACCACGGTGATTTCCCTTTCGGCGGTAGACCGCCCCAATTGTTATTACATTGCCGCACATCTCTCTATCCAGCTTCTGTACGTTTGCGACGAAACGCCGAAATGCTAATGCCAAACCGTTGTGGCTTTCCATTGAACGCCTTCTCCACGCTCCTTCGTTTTTTCTTCTTCTTTCTTCTTGTTGATGTCAGTTAAGGGAAAATACTCGATGATACGAGAGCAAAAGGGCGTAGTAACAAGCGTTACCCACACTCGGTTCGGTCCCTTCGGTCCCTCATCCAGACAATACCGTCTTGATGATGATAATGTACCGCTTTTAAATCGTTTCGGAAGCCACATTGTACGCATTCTACCGTCTTCCTATTATTATAGTCTTTAAATTTTGCAATTGCTATTTTTTATTTAGCTTATTATACGGTGCACAACCATTGCGAATTCATGAATTTATTAAATTATTGTTATTTCCGTTCCCTTCTATTCCGCAATATTTCAATTTAAAAAACTGAATCCATTTTCTTATTTCGAATAGAATAGGACTTACGAAAGTGCCGATTAGAAACCCAATTAAGTAAGCACAGATTTCGGTTATTAAAAATTGGGTAACACTTCCGAGACGCCGCTTTATTAACGCTCCCGAAACGTTTTACTTTTTCCTCTCCGTCTAGCTTCATCTATTTCGCTCTCTTTGTTGTCCTTAAAACGCTCATCGTACACTTATTAAAGCCCCTCATCGTACACATGCACTAATAAGCGTTTCAACTTTGGCGAAATAGCCCCTCTTAACGGTTCCCCTCGTAACATCGGTAAGTTTGTTATTGTTGTTATTAAATAATGTTTAACTGTCGCCGTATGTATTCAATTGCGTGATAGAATCGATGTCTATTTACCGGCTAACGACTGAATAATGCGAACGGCACGCCAAAAAGGAAAACCAAATGGAAATTCTGTTAGTATTAAGGTTAAATCATTATCAAATGATTACATTTGAGAAATATGCGAGATGTAAATGATGATGAAAGTTGGCCAAGAAGAAATGCAAATATAACGACACAACTCTTGAGAGAGACATTGGCTTTCCATTTACGATAACGTATAGAAAAGTAGCAAATAACAATTACCGACAATATCGTCGAACAAATTCAATATTTTTTAGTTGCGTGACGGTTTATAATGAACCGTGAAATTGGCTAGTTGTTAATTTGCCAATAGCTGGATACACTCACGTGAAAATTTCTTGTCTGCAATTTAATTATATGTTTTGAAATATCAATTGGCGAATTCATGAGCGTCCTTAAAGATATCATAAAAATTTCACCATAAGCGAAAAATCTTAACACCCATAGTGAAGTAACCCAACTTAACAACCGTCATTTAAAGTGTTCAAAGATTAAGAATGTTTAAGGTTGCAAGATAGAAGACCAAAATGTCTTGAATGCGCTAAATCAGATAAGAGGATTCATTCTTTTTTCAGGCAAAATACCACTGTTTAGATGGTGTAAATTGAAGCTTTCCATATTCCATATGACTCAATGACGGTTTTTTATTTATCTTGAAAAATGTACGCATTTCTTCAGCATTTTCAGTAACTGGTGTTTTTCGATTTTCCTGAGCTTTGATCTTAATCCCTGTTTTCACAGACGCTCTTGAAGTGATTTACTCGCAAGTACGAGTTTGCAATACATAAATATATTTCGTAATTTGAAATTTTTTTCTGCAATTAAAACAAAATTAAATATAACAAAGGTGATGCTACTTTCTGCGCTATTGCTGTTTTGCAAAAGTCAAAATTCATTTGTCTTGTTTCGCCGTCCGTTCTTAGCGACCAATTCGTTCGTTTAGAACACTGACGTTATAAGCAACTTTAAGTAAATTTTCTATTTCGTAGAAGAAAGCGAAATAAGGCAAAATCGTTATAAAACGAAAGCTTTAGTAATGCGAGCGGTGAGGGGCATGAAGAAAGGAAGGAAGGAAGTAAAATGAAGAAAAAGTTTCGGTAGAGAGATCAGACGTGATGGGTCAAACAATTCGAGGGCAATCAATTGTGAACAGGAAATGCCAGTGTAAGGAGGAAAACGTCTGTAAATGGGACCGTTTTCGTCGCCCTCCGACGACGACGATAACATTTTCGATCGAACGCGTTTTCCCGAGCACAACGGCGACGACGACGATCTTCACAATGAAAATTGGATAAACTGCTTATTTTACGACTTTTGGCTATGTTCCCATAACGTTCTTTGACCATTTTTACTCTCTCCTCTCTTCGTTGCTACCGTTCCACACATTCGAAATAATGATAATCGTACCTATCGACTATCCATCGACGACAACAATGACAATAGCTACTAGTAAAAACGACAAAAATGAGAAAGCAAAGAGAGAAAAACAAGAACGAAGAAACTTTTCTTCTTCGTTTCTCTGTACCCGAAAATTTCGTAAATATTCTTAATTAATTGACACAGTGTGTCTACTCGAAATCTTATTTCTTCCTGTTGTGTCAATTTTTGTTGTAATTTTAGTTATTATAAACAAACATCCACAAGATATTAATAAGAGCAAATACTTTGGCCTTTCAAATGATGAGACATATTTATGGTGATGATTGTGTTTCTCATACAACTTTCAATGTACAATCGACCAGGAAGACTAAGAACATCAGTTAACAAAAGTAAAATTAGGAAGGTGCGTAATGTCATCTAGAATAACAAAACATCGTCACTGAGTCATGCTGAAAGATTCAATTCACACAATTTTAACTGATGGCCTCATAAATGTAAATTTTAATTGCCTCTTGAGAATTGAAATGAGCTCGCAGTGTTAAACGATTGCTAGAGATTATTTTACCAAAGTAGGGAAATCATGCACCTTATTCACCTAATTTAGCATAGTGCAATTAATTTCCATCTCAAAAATATAATTTTTAATTACGTAAAAACAATTAAAAGAGATTGCACCGATATCTGCGATAACATTAAATGTAAGTAATATTGGAATCATGTTGGACGAAAAATTATTTGAAAATTATAGAGTAATTTGATCGAATTTTAGAACGTGCAATTGTTTTTTTTGTGGTGTCGAAAAATGTTATTTCGTATAAAACCAAAAATTTTAGCTAGAAAAACTCTCTGAACTTTTGGGATACAAAGTGTATTTTCATAACGTCTAATGACAGTTTACCCAGTTTTAATAATCTAACAGCTTAACCATGGAATATATACACCATTATCATTATTAAAACTTCTTTCTCTTGTAAAACGTAGTATAAAATACTTTTTTTCCTTCTATCTCTATCTCTCTCTCTTTATCCCTCTTTCTTCATGTTTGGAATGAAAAGTATACAAATTACTAACATCTGTGCGTTTCGCGCTTCAACCGGAACGTCCGCCATTTTCTATTTAATATCGCCAACAAAAAGCTCCGTGTGAGAGGGAGAGAGGAAAATTAACCGAGAAAGATAATAACGATGAGAGGAAAAGAGAAAATCAAAATTAATGCGTCAATTCCACTCTTTAATCCTCTTCTTTTTTCGCCGCGCTCGATGACTAAGGGTTGGTGAAATTAGAAGAAGAAACAAATGAGAACAAAAGCGAATTAAATAAACGATTATGATAGCTGTATGCGAATAATTTATACGTGAATCGTCCATACACGCAATGCGTAGAGCTTTATCGATGAGCGTAGGGCACGCAAGCGCGTCCTTATTTCGGATTTGCAGATTTGTTTGTTGAAAGCGACGAGCCAATCCTCCATCGAATACAAGAAGTAATAACGAAAATAAATACAAATAAAGCGAGCAGCGAAAAAAGGACGATGAATAGGAAGTTCTGCCGAAAACGTCATCTTCTCCCTTTTGTTAGCCGATGCTTTTGCTAGGACATTACGTTCTTTTTTTCAATACCTATACGTACGTTTCCGTCTTATTATTACATTATTATTATCCGTTTCTAATGGTGAACGAATTCTTTCGATGCCCACGTTTATACGAATGATACTACTTTCCGGGACGATCGTAATAGAAAAGAAACACATAAAGAACATAATCATTTCTCGTTAGAGTTCTTTCGATAAGTCCATTATGTCGACACTGAAGTGGACAATTCATTTAGTTTACTCAAAGTAGCGAAAATAAAGTAAACAAGAGGAAAACATGCCGTTCGGGCGTTGCAATTGATCTAATAAAGATCTATTTTGTCGTATTATACCTGGAAAACGGTATACACGTGTGTTTGTGTGTGTGTATGTACGTGTGTTTGTGTGTATAAGAGAATCTTGAGTGAGTTAGGTAAACACGGTGGCAGATCTTGTCGTTAATAGAGTTTGTCGAGCGTTGACATGCGACATTTTGCACAAACATTGTACATAGTTTTATTACCTCGAGGACAAAAAGGAAAGATGGCTCTAGGTAGCTGTGCTGTTCAACACAACGCATACGTACAAATGTACCGGAACATTTTCTCCCGTATTTGTTTATGGGTACGTGTCTAATGTTAGTACAGCGACTCAATATTGTTAACCTTCCCATTCGAAACCTATTTACCGGTAACCCCGGAACGGGTATACTAATTGAAGATACCCGATCCGTTTAACGGTACCATCATTATCACCATTCTTTTAATAAAGGATAAAATTCAAATTAAACCACTTTTCACTTATTTGCAACGCGATATAATCGAAGAGAAGTATGAAGTAACCAACCATGTCACACTTTTCCCAAAGATTCTGGCGTCAGGAAGTAAACTACCACTGAAAAATCAAGACACAACTTTCAGGAAAATATTGTATCATTACGACCACGTGTGATTAGATTAAGGCAATTAAAATTAATACAATCCTTTGGGGAAAGCGCTTCAATCATGAATATTTTATGTATATTCCAAAGCAAATTAAGTGGAAATTCAATCCTGACAAAAAAATGAATAAAAATCACTGAACTCAAAGAAATAAGGTTTATTTGTATTCTGTTATTGCTTCACTTAAAAGGACTGTATACTTAGTAATTCGCATATAAAATTATTTCTATATATTCGCATATTGCGTATCGGTGTTATTCATAACACAGTTATGAAAAGGCACAAGTCTCCGCAGTGAGATCCAGAACTACAGACATTCACTTTGGTTTCATGATGAAAGTAATTAATGCTGATTAACGCTTCTCTTGTCAAGTGTCGGATCAAGAATATGAATTTGATCGGAAATATAAAATAAGATATCAAAGTTAATCAAGATTTCCTTCTTTGAACCGACGAGAATTTAAACCTCACATACTTGACGCACGTTTTACTCTTTGAATTGTGACTGTTTAAAAAAGAAAAGATTGTTGATCATGCGAATTGATTTAGAAGTGATACTTACGCTAGGAATGTTATCGTTATTGCAAACGCCTTCCGATAGGAGTCGATCCCTAATCTCCCATGCGAAGATGGACGGGCATTCCCTTTTGAATTCGGCAATCTTGTTGACCACCGGCTGCGTGGCCACTCGCGGCTTCGAGCCGCCGATCGCCCTCGGCTTGATCGAACCGGTCTCGTAGTATCTGAAGCGAGATCGACTTTTATAAGGAACGAATTTTGTACAATTTTATCATCGTCGTTACCTTCCAAGTATCTTCGACACGCATCCGTTCGACACCTGCAATATCCTCGATATGTCGCACGGTCTGGCACCGGAATGCGCCAATTCGACAATCTTCTGTCGCGTGGAATCCGGCAACGGGCGCCCGTTCACGTAGACGCCGCCCAACTGATTGATGCCGCTGTGGCCGGCTGACGAACAACCGAAAATTGTGTTCTGGCCCAACGCGTGATGCATTAGATCTTCCTCTGTAAAATGCGGAAATGCACAGAGAGGCGAGTGATTTAGTCGAAGAAATTGTTACGATTGGCGAGATGTTATTCAATTAGTGCCGAGGCAAACCGAGGATTATGTCGTCAGATTCATGGTAGATTAACAATCCGTTATGTTAAATGTTTGACAGACAAAATTTTGATTATCGTTAATACAATGTAGAAGTAATCAAGCAGTAACAACTCATGAAGGGGCATTTCTTTTATTCCGCTTATTAATTAATGTAACAATAAAGTAAAAAGGTCATCATCAACGTTTGCCATCCATCCATCTTCGCTCATTTTCGACCGTGTTGCAACGGTTAATGCGATGCATAAGCTTCGCACGTTTCATAATCATCCATCCATCGTTTCGTTCACTCATTCCCATCCCATTATACCATTACGGCTTAATTTAATTTGAGTAGAAAGTAACGTTTTAGCCGCACCATTATTATTATTATTACAACATTGCTTCAGTTAGAAGCGTAATACTAAAACTACCATCGCCCACTTACTTATTCTATAGACTATACAAATACTTATTCGCATTTTGTTGGGTTTGCTTACTTACTCTATCGCCCCATACATCGGATTATAACGCACTTAAACCCCATTTAGTTTAATGCCTATCTAAATCGTTCTAGTTATTCTATTGATCAATAGACGTTGCTTTTGATTTGAACAAATCACTTATTTTCAGCGTAATCGCGAATTATTTATTTCATAAAATTAATTTTGTACTATCAACGTAGATATTATAGTGGGAAAGTGATAATTATGTTTTTATTCCAGTGTTCAAAACAGACAACAAAGTACAGAGCGATCAAAAAGAATTCCGTTTGGACTTAAGTCATCTAATTTGTAATGTCAACAGTGTTGACCAACAGGGGTGAAACCTTTTTCATGCCTGATAGCGTGGGCGCCCACTACAAATGGATTTCTTTTTGATCGCTTTGTATATACCGGCACATCCACCAAAACAGCGTTATACTCTTAATATCAGGCATTGTAATTAGCATATGAAAAGGAATCGATTCTAAATTCAAACTGTGATAAAAATATATTTCTAGCGTGTTTGAAAAATATGAGAAACTTTACCGAGTACTTTGCAATTATCGCGATGCTTTTACGGGGAAGAAATTGCCTTTTACGCGATTTTTGGCATAACATTTACCCTCATAATTTTAATTCATCTATATTTTTTGCGCTCTTTTTTTCCAAATTTGTAGTTCTGTATTAAAATTTTCGCAATTCGTTATATTGCACATTTTTCAGTTTCATCTAATGCTTTCAAATGTTAAACTTTAACAAAATGTGTAAGTAACTAACAAACCACACTTGAAAATATAAATTCAATAAATGTAAAATATTTTAAATTAATCCCATGGAAGCTAACCCTTAATTTTGCGTAATGGCTCTACTTCAATTTATCGTCATGCAAATTGACTTAATGCCGTGCGAATGCTGGATTTTTTAATCGGCACTGTATAATCAAATCTACAACTTTGTTTCCAAAATGAGCGCCAAAATAGCATTCAAAATGTTGGTACAAACCACGAAAAATGACCCAAAATTCGTTCTTTATAAAAATAATTTTGAACCTGCTTTATGTCACCCGTTCCTCAACTATATCCACTATTCCTACAAATAATTTAATTACTTTGATTCTGGCTTTTCTCTTTCATATCGAACAAAAGCATAACTCTTTCGCTCTCTTTATTTCTCTATCATCCGTGACCAAAGTCGTCGGCGTTTCGATTGTAATAGCGACCCCTCATTTCGACGAGCGAAAAACCGCCTATTTATGGTGTGGTCTTTAATCAAGTTGCAATTAACCGGAACGCTTACATATCCTTCTTCTTCTTTTTTTACATATATCATTACCATTACTAAGTTGGCTCACTCTTCCCACATTCAATGCGCGTCCCTTTTCGGTGTATCACGCGGAAACACACATGCATACATACTGATGAAGTTAAAATTAAAAAAAAACACATCATCATCTCACCATCAAACTCAACTGCATCGATAATCACTACGCACGTATCATCATTATTATTGGTGGCTAAAAAAGTTTCGGCGTTCGCTGTACAACGCAACCAATCTGTTCCTTTATGAAAATCGCACTCATTGAAAAAGAGCGAGGGTGCATACGAGATCGGTTCTGGTCCATTCTTCTTTTCACTCTTCACTTTTTTTGTCCGATTCCCGTTTTTTAATTGAACCATTTCTTTCTCTTTGTGCGCGCAATTTTGTGGTTAACGATAATACCGCATAACTGATTTCTTTCATTCCGTGCAATCGTTATGATCTGTACAAGTGGTGCATGTGGCATTAAAAAAAAAAGAAATTAAATATGTACATTGAATGCAAGAAGACGAGAATTGCTCCAATTTTCTTTCTGTTATTTGTTGCTCTTCTTCTGTTCCGCTTTGCCAATAAGAAAGCTTTTGAGCAATCGCGTTTCACGCCGAATGCTTTCCCATATGAATATGGCAATGAAATAACGGCCTTAGATGCGCGAAATGGAATTTTGTATCGTTAACTTTCTATGATCTAATAAAATGGAATATGGTTATACATATTCAAATATATGAATATTTATATAACAATTTCAAATGGAAATTTATTGTTGACAGTAAATTTAGATTGAAAATATTTAAATGAGCCTTAATTTTGTTCGTTAATCGATCATTTTTGTGGGTTCTCTCGACGGAACGAGCGGCACGATGATAATAATAAGAGAAAGATTAAAATTTATACAGAGAATGTAAAGAAGAGAGGATTTCAGAAAAAGGTACGCAACAAAATGATAAATGAAATTAAATTAAAACAAAAACGACCATTTATTATCATGAATCACTAAGAATTTTCCTTGTAATTCCGCATTAATCTACACTCGGCGAAATTCAAAGCGAATAAGATTCTGCTCGAGTGAGCATAAAATAGGACACAGATTAAATCCTATATATTGTATTGTGTATTGCGTTTACGTATAAGTATATGTGTGTATCACTGTATACGCACGCACAGTCATACGCATGCATCTTTCCTTTTTTCGTTCAATTAATAATTTTACACGCTTATTTAATTAATTAATAAGATTGGACGTTCGTTGTAAAAAGAAAACAACGATCGATTGCGTTTCTTTGTTAACTGATTAATCGAATTTAATCGACATAAAAAGAAAAAGGTTACCTTTATGCGGCATCTTCCATAAAGCCTCCGCACACGAGGACTCCCTTAAGGAGAGCGTCTTTACTGATGCCGATAACACGGGCGAAAACCCGCCCGGTGTCGGGACGGGTCCGGATGTAGCTCCCAGTCTGAACTTTGTATGGAAACCCTACAAATGAAAAGACGAAAATAAACATACGCCTCAAGAAGTTAACTTTCCTTTATGATTATTTAATGTGAAATTGATTAAAAACATCAGCCGCTGATTTTACGAAAATTGTTACAGAAACATTTTTCAATTTTATTTAATTCAAGCTTTTGTTCTCTTCGTTGTTTGATATTGAATTATGCTGAAGCAGATTATTGCTAGAAGATTATCGATCGTTAGAGGAAGGTGTATTTATAATTATTTAACTTTATTCAATTGTTAATAAAGAGGAATCAAATATATATAGCATTTTGGTGGTAGCGTTTTAATCAAAGGTAAATAAAACAACGGCAACGGAACGATAATAATAATCATGATGAATGCATGGAACAGAAAACAATAAAGAAACGAATGCACGAAAGACATACGAGTAGGAACATAATTCACATCGCACAATCATACGCGCAGAATATTGAACGTAAACGTAGGATTGCCACTGGTCATGGCAAAATATAGACGATTACTTTCATCGGTATCATTGCGATAAACATAAAATCGATTGTTGACTTTATGAAAATTATTGCTGAAGTATTCTCCATACTATTAATTGATGTGGTTTAATTTAGGTATTTTTGATTTTGTGTTGTTCATTATTTGATATTAAACTACGATGAAGTCGTTCAATACTGGAATATTGTTGATCGTTTGTATAATTTATCTTTCTTTAGTTGTCAATAAAGATGAAACAAATATTTGTAGCATGTTTGAGTTAAGGTTTTAATCAAAGGTACAACGACAGAAACGAACCGATAATCGTGATGATGATGATGAATACACGTAATAGAAAACAATAATGTAACGAGTAAAAAAGATACAGTAGGAATGTATATAATACGAATAAAATTTACCAAAACAATCGTCCATGTGCAAGGAATGTTCGACATAAGCATTGGATTATCACCAGTCATGGTATAAATATGGACGATCACGATGACCAAGATCATTATGAGCACGATGATGATCATTGTAATGTATCAATAGACAATATTTACACAAACACCGATCGGATGAACGAACACGTAACCGATTGAACTAATTCTAAGAAGAATGGCAATAGATGTTCTTATTATTATATCAATTTGTACGTACAGCATGCATGTAATTTACAATAAAAGTAAGATAGTTTCGTTTAGGAACTATTATCCACTTTGGATGTATTTTATTTTTGCTTTTATTTGCCTTTTATCATAATTTCACGACTACATAAATATATACTCTGTGCGCTTATGCCGCTGCAATAATGCAACGCGGTCAATGGTAATCAGCGGTCCGTTAAGACAATAGAAGAAGCAACAGACATTTATAAATTTGTCTTCATTTACGTATGTCGGTTGCCAACAACCACCCGCCGCGAACAATGGCTACAAGTTGTCACAGAATACAACAACAACAACAAAAAGAATAAGATGATGATGAAAAAGAACGTTTCATAGTATTGGGAAGGAATTGATCATGATGATATATCAAGCAAATTCTCGGTTATTTTATCTTTAGTACAAATAATAATCAATAGATCGTCTAACAGAATGAACATGCAACTTTTTATCGGAAAATAATGTACGGTGCACCGGTAAAAATAATAAAATGAAAATATAAGAGGTCGGCGTAGAAAATGTTTCAAATAAATTGGATAGAATAAAAAGAATTACGTCAATTTTTAGGCGTTTGTTTGCAGAATTAGCAGCCAATTTACAAAAGCAACAAAATGCTTTGTGAACATTTTTGTGTTCACCTAAAAATTTTTTCTTTTATGAATTATTTTTCCTTAAGTAACCAGTGTGTCCTTATTTATACTTATTGAGAGGTAATAATTTTTAAACCGTTAATTCCGATTTCATCACTTGATTAAACACAACTAAAAAAATAATTATCGAAAAAGAAGTTATTATATATTTTTATCAAAAGGTATGTAATTAATTCTTTTCAATTACTTTGCATTCACGACTCGTGCAAAATATAAAAATAAAAGGTCACTTTTATAACATTAACATTCCAACCCGTAATGAAACGTTTAAATAAAATAAATGTACTTGTTTTCCTTTTTTAATGATAGAAGAAATCTTCACTCTAATAATTACTTTTTGCCCAAACATTTTCTTCCGCTTTCTTTTCGTCGGGTAACGTGAATGCTTTTATCGGAAGGTCGGAATAAGGGAAACGAGAGAGAGAGAAACTCGATGAAAATTAATACAAAAAAAAGCGAACAAAGGCAAACACAAATTAAAAACTTTGTAATACATATAAAGCTTTCTTTCCCTTTTAATATTTTTTCCTGCTCTTTGAATTTTTCTATATTTTTTTTTGCCGTCGAATTTTATACGCTCTTTTTATTCACATACGTAAATGAAACAGATCCTTTTAAAAAAATATTAAGTTTTTAGCATGAAAACGCGAGGAGGTCGGGTGAAAAGGCGAGAGGGTTTCCACCCTTTTCGTATTTTATTTTACATAATAAATTTACGTACATACACGTACTTACGTTCTCTACGAGCGGTAAATATGCCGTTTTAAGTGGCGTTGAAAATTAAATAACATTTGCGTTTTATATTAATATAAAGATATACAAGTGCACCGGCAGTTTACCCTCATTATTTCTACTTTTGCCTTTTCTCTTTACCGTTCCCTCTCCATCTCTAATTCGTCCTCATCGTTTCGGCCCTTTACGTACATTTGATTCGACTAGATGATGGCAAGAAGAAAAAGAAAATCATCAAATGGAATTCAACAATCAACCGACATACTTTTCATTCTGTATGCGTATATAAGAGCGATAAACGAATGAATGACAAGAAAAGAAATCAGAAACGGAGGAAATTTTGTTTCTTTTTAAGTTTCGTTGACGTTTTTTTTTTCTTTTCTCCAACATTTCAAAGGATTAATGCGTTTTGATTAAAAGATCTGCCACAAGTGGGAAGTGGATTATAGTGTTTACCTTTGATCTGTTCCGTATATCGTTAACTTTGCGGATGGAATTTTGAATTGACGAGAAGGAGGTAGATTGGGAGCGCGCGACTCCACTAATTATCATCAAACCGTAGCAGCATGTAAGTGGTCGTGTGATGTTTGCCGATTTCTATCGGTTACAACTATGATAATGCACGCGACGACATTCATAGATGCGATTTCGTTTTTCAAAAAGAAATGAATGGGATTGCAGAATGAAATCAAATTTACAAACCTAAATTGGAATAAGAAAAGAAAGATTTGTTGATGCGATTGTAATATATATTTGTGTTATTCAACTATACTTTTGTGTGACGATTTTACTTTTAAGAATAATGTTTTAATGTTTGATTTTAATTGACGATAACCATCTACCACAATTTATAATGGTTTCATCCGATTTGTAAAAAAAAATATTAAAAGTCCGATTGTATCAATTGTATTGACGAAAACGATTTCTTTCAGATTGTGAATTAATGGAGAGTTCGTTAATACAATATCAACCTGTAATGATTTTCATCGCATTTTATCAACCAATAATTTTCAGCTTATTTAGAAATTTATGAATGGAAAACGGTTGCTCTATTAAGATCGGTATCGTATAAAAGAGAAATACTGATAGACGGGAGAAAATATGTATTGCAATCTTTGATGGAACATGAATGGTTTGCAGATACCAGTTCTTGATTAATTAATAAAAAACCCAAAATTTGTTACTTTTGAAAATTTTCAATACCAAATATCTAGGTATTTTTATACGTAATAAAGAAGAAGCACCAAGGCTGATAATGTGCAATTATTTAATGCTTAAGTAATGTTTTAATAAATGTGGCATTCTTACCTTTCTGAGTATGAAATTATTATATTTCTCTCTCTCTCTCTCTTTCTAATTAAGCGCGTAAAACTCACAAGAAACTTTTTATCACAGTTATTTAGAAAAAAAAAGTATCAATCAATCAAATTTGCAACTCAGCTGACGATGATAACATTTCGTTTCGTTACTTCTCTTCTACCCACGTTCCTAATTGTCATTTAACATAAATATCGAATTCGATGGTTCCTTTTTTTGTTGATCGTGGAAACCGCGTTTGTACTTTAAATTTTGCACAAAATTTATTTCCGAAACTTGCGTCCTTTGTTTTGTCCTTTTTCAATTTCCGAAGACGCTCACGTAACAACACCCGCCCGCCGTTCCGGTTGATTTGGCGGTAATTATCCGTTACGATCGGTTCTTGGTCGAATGAACTTGTTTCATTCGCTTTTTCTTTGCTTCCCCTTTTTTTTGTGTTAAATTAAAAGTTATATGTCGCGGAACAGAAACGGCACGTGCTCGAGTGGTTCCTCTAGGTGCACGCACACATACACGCACGCACAACCGTGTGTACGTGTGCATGTATGTATATTTGGGTTTTAAATGTTACAGTGGTCCCGAACTGTGTGCTACCATGCGAAGCAATCCAAAGACTGGCTTCTGCATCATATCATTCGGCCGCGTAAGGGTGACTTCATCCGGGTGTCAGTGGGCCGGGCCGTTCGGCGTACACACCCATCAGGGATTGGATGCGATGCCGCTTTTTCAACGCTCGAACGCTAAAAATGTACCATTCCTGGCCTATACGTTTTTGATATCTATACATATTCCATGGAAATGTACATAAGTCTACTTTATATGGGCCCCTCCCTCTCTTTGTTTGTTACGATAATAATGATAATATTTCGAGTGGGGCTTTTTTTTGAAGAGAGAAAGATGCGCAAAGAGAGAGAGAGAGAGACAGAGAGAGAAATAAGAAAAGATTCATTTCTCCTATTTGCTCATCTGACATTGAAACTACCTACATAACACTTATATTTTCTTATACGATTATTGTCAGCAGCGATAGTTATTCCGAATTTTCTCCAACCAAAAATTAAGAAACTTACAGCGTGACGCGTACAACAGTTTTTGTATTGCACTTAATACATAACAGCCCGGACAAACTATCATCAAATCAAGCAAAACTGTTAGGAACGTTTGACCGATCAAGCTGATCAAAGAGATTAATCGTCCAATCCTTTATTCCGATGCACCTTCTTTCCAACCCCAAAGAAAAGCCGCAGCAGTTTTATTGCGATCGTAATACGAAACGACCCGACTAACCGATTCAAATGATGTCTTTAGGGCTGCTTTTTCATTAAAAAAAATCAGAAAAATTAAAGTCAGGTACGACTAAACGCGTCGTTTCGAGCAACATTCACCGACGATTCTTCGATGATGCCTCGTCTGTTATTAATTTTCCCTCGATAAATAGTAATAACGAAAATGAAAGAACAAAAGAATCACTAAGAAATTCTCTCTCGCTCTTCGTTGGTGCACTTTTTTTGATGATGATGTTACGACGTTCGCAAGATTGTTGTAAGAAGAAATCGATGGGCGTGTCGGAGTGGTTTTTTTTATCGTCGCCCGAACGACTTCGACATCGGAACCTTTTATCTCCGATTGGTTAAAATTACGACGCCATTGTTAACGGTCCTGTTGGACGTCGCGACGGCGCACTTTGTCTTCGCCTCCGGCCCCGTGATTCCACGTCAGATTGTACGTTGTTGTGCGTTGCAGACGTCGCGACGCTTCTGATATTCGAAATAGGAGCAGATGAAGAAACATGGAATATAAGTACCGAAGAAGGAAGAAATAAGAAAACGGTAAAATCGCCAAAAGCGGTTTTCCCATCTCGTCATCATCATCGTCACAGCCCGTTGTTGGCGTCGTCGCCATCGTCGTCGTTTTATTCGCCTTTTAAATTGTTCATTAAAGGTTCCTTTTCTAGCTGCGGGCCGTTTGGATTATGCAACGATTTCGATTCTCTTCAAACAGGTGAGTCTCATTTTGATTCCTTCGCTTTGTTTTTTTTTAAACTTTAATAAATCTATGTAATTCCTTTTTTTTAATCTTTGTCACTTTATTAAGTTTACTTTTTCTGAACTTAATTCATCATCATTTCTCGTATCAGGTTGTTTAAGAAATACTTTTTGACTTTTCTAAAAAGATCGCTACTACGTACAAAATATTCAGCAATATGATAGTTTAGACAAAGAAGACTTCGATCCATACCCACAGACATTCATTATTGTATCTCAATTTCAGTGTCAATTTTGTACGATTGAAATGACGATGACAACTTTAAACTATGAAGAATGGAAAATAGTAATGGAAACAACCGGATCGAATGGGAACGAGGGGCAAACAATTCTACGGACAACTGGATACGGACCACACTTGTCATTTTCGAGGAAAACATTCTATTCACAGATACCGTCACAGATAATTCCTGTTTGGACACATCTTTACTAAATATCAATATCAATTATAAGCGTTGTATTTCCTTTTCGAAAAGAAAATTTCAAGCAATGGGGGATTTATTGTTGCCTGTTATGAAGAGGTTTTTTTTTGTGACAAAAGGTAATTGATAAAGTACAATAATGGTGAACAATAATAGATTTGTTTTTAATTACGAATTTAATTTGTTGCAGATCGTGTGATTGGCGATTAACAAAGGATGGTGGGCCACATCGCGTAAGCCAAAAATGATCGTCTATCAACATTTCTTCCTATCGAAGACTTTATTCTTTTAATAAAAAGTGTTAAACATTTACCGTCCTATGTGCTAGTAGCAATTAAAAATTATTCAAAAGATACATGACACAATCATTAACACGTTTCACCAAAGACGTCAGTTCTTTTATTGATCAATTGCTAGATGCACCACAAATAGTTGAATTAAAAAGCATTACAATTTGAAATAAATAAAGTAAAGACGAATTCACGAATTGTATTTGTAATGCAAGTGGCTTCTGCGTAAACCTATATCTCGGATAAGTTGTAAGTGATCTTCCCCAAAATCCTAATCTCACTTCTCGCTCCGTGTGTGTGTGTATCAAAACCAAAAACAGATTTTACCATTGTACATAACATTTGTCTGTGTCTATGTATTGGTTGTACCTGCTTGTAAAGGCAATCCTCACAACTTAAAAAAAATCTAGTCCAATCCCTTTCTCTCTCCCTCTCTTTCTTTCTCGTTCACTCTTCACCGCAATCGTATAGCTTCTCATCATCTACAATCTTTCTATTTACTATCTTGTATAGAGATATTAGGTGAGTGTATAGAAAAAGCATTATGGAAAAAGAGGAGAGAAACGATTGAGTCTGCATCAAAAGGGCCGACCGATTATTTAGTTCGTAAGCCATCGTGGCATATTTTCAATCTCCTTTCCATTCTTCTTGTTGTTATTAGTTTATATCTGTTCTTCTTTTTTTTATGGCAGAATTTGTATAATTTGTTCTTTCTCTCTCATATTTATAAAAAGAAGAACTACCATTACCTGTATGTTATTATTCAGTGTATATTTTGTTACTTTTCCTAAAAGAAAAAAGGTAGGAAATGCAAGGCATCTTAAACTGTAACTAGTCTCTTATGGCTGTGTAATCGTTTTTCTGTATTGTTTACTTTGAACTTTTGACCAGTTATTAATTTACGAAAAGTGAAATAATAATTCCCAATTCTATCGAAAAAAGAAGCACTGATAATCAAATAAGTCACTAAATAATGCTAACAGTTCAGCGATGATAAACCGAACTTCTAAACAATTGTCAATAGATTAATTATATTTAAAAATTATAGAACTTCACATATTTATTCTACAGTAGTTCGTAGAAATACGAAAGAACTAGACATTAAATTTTTCTTGATTTTGGAATTCCTTCGTTAAAGATATCAATAATCATTTTGCATATCTATTATATTTTTTATTCAAAGTATCTGTTTAGTTTTCAAATATTATTTAACAAAATCTGCACAAGTTAACAATAATCGTTATTGTTAATCAAATCTATTCACATTCAATTAATTATATGCAATATCAGATACTGTCAACTGCTTACGAAATACAATTAAATGAATTATCATGGAACCTTTTCCTAAGTACCTTGAGTAACTGTGAGATTTAAATTTTGTTAGTTTAATATAAAAAATAATAATATGTGCGGTTTACAAAAATCATAAATAATGTTCGATAATTTTGACCAAAAAGGTTAGCAAAAAGCTTAACAAACTAATTCCTAAAAAAAAAAGAAAAGTTAATGAAAGGAAAATATTCGTGATGGATGTCGTCCCTAATATAGATATTTAAACATAATTAACTGTTTATAACTTAATCGACAGATCAATTAAATTATTAATTAAATTACATGAACAATTTTCTCTGGATAAATGTTTTTAAATACTTAAACTACAAAACTAAACATAAGAAATGCTGCTTATTTAAAGGAAAAGAAATCCCTCCTGGCCGACATATGTGGAAGATGCCATACCAGAAGTAAGAGAATATGTTATTCATAATGTTCAATACTATCTAAACAAAAAAAAAGTATATCAAGACTTGATAACAAGAAAAAGTTAATTGTGAATACTACAATAGTATATATTTAATTTACGCATTACAATTTTGCCATAGTAAAAAGTTTTAATGTTAATGTTGGAACAGTTATTAGAAACAAGCAACAATTTTGGTTGGATCTCATAGAAATGGCAAATCCTCGTACGTAATTTGGAGAAACTCTGTGAATTTTACATTAATTGGATGGATTTTATAACATTATTGACTTTTATTGCAGCTTTAAATACTTTCTAATGAATGAAATACCTAATAATATCGTGGAGGTTCATATTACAACATCAAATTCCTACTAATTTCAATGGTATCGATATACGGGGGCAATTCAGAAAAAAAATTATATTGCCGTATAGCTAAAAACGATCAATCAAAATTATGTGCTTTCAGATAGTTTGTAAATTTACACACAAAGGCTGGTGTTGATTTGTTTAAATTTCACCTTTGTTTGCCTGGCGATGTGCGATTTGACGTTATCTCGCATCAGAAGTACGCACTTTCATTGACCAATGTAGAGTATTTTCTCACCAATACCGCACGCATTATATTAAATTCTACACGGTAATAAATTTGTTGCTGCTGCTCCATCAAAATTGCAAACAAAATTTTATCGCAATATTAAATTCTGTTTTAAATATGAAAAAACATTCGCCTTAATATAACATATTCCAAATAAACAAACCTATTCATTGGCGATGATCATGATTCATGAGCATCGATGAAGATCATCGATCGGGAAGACTAAAGAAAAAGAAACATCAAGTAACAAAATTTCATTGAGAGAGTGCGTGAATTCATCGAGTACGGCAAAAAATCTACAGTGAGATACTGTTCTCGAGACGACAATGGGAAAGATTCAATTCACACCACTTTTGCTATTTGTAAATCTTATAATTTGTCCAAAAAAACTGACATTTCTTTGAGACAGCGAATCATTTAAAAACTAAAACAGTAATTTCTCTTTTTATATATATGACAGTGAAGCTGCAGAAACGTTACGAATCCATCAGCATGCTGATGGAAATTATATTGATAAGTAACATATATTTTGCACTTAAAATATGTATTCCTTCGTTCCCAGTTCAATATTTTCTAAATTGTCCTCGTACAATTAAATTAATTGATATTTAATTTAGCGGGTAAATGGACTGGATGCACAAAAGTGTTAAAACATTAGTGCTACCAAAGTAATGGATGAAAAGCTTTATAGACAATCAATAGGAGGAAATCACAATGTTTCATGGCATATTGCATTGTATTCCTCTACGCTAATTGTAATTCGATTTAACGTTGGATTCGTTACAAAATTATACGCAACAAGAAGTAGCAAGTGTATAAACAGCGTATGTATATTTTATATTCGTATTTTCGTACAAAGTGGATCAGCATCTAGCTAGAAGGGTGATTGCAAAAGTTAGGGGTTGTTACAACCTACGAATTCCCATACAATTATTACAACCCCTGTTCGGTGCGTTTACGTATATGGACCGTAGACGAGTAACAAAAGAGAGTGAAAACTAAAAGAGCGCGACTTTCTGATTATGTAACAAGCTAATATGATCAGTATGCCGCCCGCCCACACACTTATCTGTAAGTAATAAGAATAATAATGTACGCAACCCCTGACCATAAATGCGCATGTTAGAATGGAATCGTTTTAACCGAAGTTAGATCATCAAGTTAACTCACAAAGGATCTCATTTGGCTTGACATCGTTTCTACCACATAATGCTACAATCGTTTTGTTGAAAACATAGTCATGTTAATTTTATATTATATTAAGTTTATTGTTTAGGTTCGAGATATTCCCAAAACAGTTTTGAAGAAATGTTGAAATTGCGCTAGAAGAAGCGTGCAAAGGATCCTTTGTCTATCGCATATATTGTTACCAAATCAGAGCATAATTCCATTAATCGTTCACAAAGAAAGTTGTTTATCTATAATTGAAATCGATATGGTGTCCAGCAAAATAATGTAAAGAATGCTGCGGGGTTAACGAATCGAAAACTTATTATCAAAATTCTCTTAATAATAATAATAAGAGAGATAAAGTTTTCACGATGATCTTCTTTCAAAGATCCATTTTTAACTTTTGGTTTGACCCTTTCCAACTTTCGTGATTAAAAATTCATTCGCCACCTTTTTTCTAATACTCCCGTCTAAATAATAAACAGATTAATCCATTATTATTTTAAAATAAGAAATGCTCATTCATTCTTCTAAATAATGGATTCTTAGCAGATATTATCGTCACCACTTCTTTTAAGTCGTAACGACACTCTTCCTTCATACAAAAGTGCTTTTCATGTTAACGGTCTACCGTAGACAATCTGGCGCCTAAGTTATCCCTATTTAACAGTCGAACAACAAAGGAAATGGTAAAACGAAAACCTTTTCGAAAATTAGCAACATGAAATTGAAGTGAAATTTTCAATTAATAAGTAATTAATTTTGGAGATGAACATGTGAAGAAAAATTGAACGATAAACGATTAAATTGACGCTAATTAATTTACGATTTTAATTAATTAATCACTCACATGGATCGATCAATTTCTTTCAATTAAAACGTTCCAGCGTTTAACGTCATGTGAATTTCATCGAGGATCTCATGATTGATTTATTCCTTTTTTTAATAAGTTGCACAACGAGAGATTAATAATTTAGACCACAATAAAAATTCGATCAGACTATTTTTCTTATATCAACAGTTAGGGCAAATTTATCCCTTGAAATGATTATAATTTGAGATCTTGGAGGCAATAGAGAAAACGAAACCGTTTGGTCGGCATCGAACACGGGTAGACAAAGGGACAAATTCTTAATATCTCGGTAGTGAAAGATGAGGAATAATATCATAGATAGAAGGAGACGAAATGCATTTAGACATGATCAAATAATATTTTTTTATTATTACTAAACCGGAGATCTTCAACTTATTGACATTTCTGTATCTTACCTTGATTTCTAACACAGATAACCATAGAGTGAAAACGTATGATGTTACCTGTTCGTAGTTATTTTTTTATTATTATTTCTTTTTTGGTTTTATCCTTATTTGTATTATGCGCACACGTATAGAAAAAGAAATCCATAGGGAAGAAGGTAGATATAAAGGATTCGGTTTCACCTGTCTTTTTGTCGTGTCAATCTTTTATAGATATAAAAAGTAATAATAATAATAGAGTAAGTTGATAGGGAAAAGGGAACGATAAATATCAAATAAAACTAAAGCTAAATGGATAACAGATTTATTTCTTTGAAATGCTTACAAATAACTAATGAAATAATATTATTTCACCGACAATTTGTTAACACCTATTGTTCAGAGAAATACCCTAATATCTAAATAACTTTAAATGAAGCAAATGATTTAAAGAGTAATAATTTTAATTGACTTCTCCCGTGTCTCTCGATATTCGCAATTTATGCAGGATATGAACAAAAAAGAAATTACATTTCATGCTTGTTTTATGCAGATCAAGTTGATTTAAAGATGTACCAATAAGATTCGAGCATAGTAAAAAAAACATAAAGGCAAAAGTAAGACGTAGAAAAAACATACTTAAATGGAAATAAAAGAAACGGAGTTTCCTTTTATCCATTCATTTCAGTTCCTTTTATTTTGCCGTCTACGAGATTCGTTTGAACGGTGAAAGATTTGCAAAATGCGCTCGCTATTTTCACGAACGAAAACATAATAAAAAATATATGAGTCGTAGAGAGGGAAAAAGAGCTGGAGAGCGACCTGTTCGCAAACTTTATTTCTTTATACGCCTTATTTTATATTCGTATGAAATAAGGTAAAAGGTAATGCACAAAGAAACCGAAACTCGGCATACGTATAATAATAATAATAATAATAATAATGATATATAGCGTACGTCTTATATAAATGCATTGTGAAAAGTGTGCTGGTGGTACCTTTTTGAACGCAATTTATTATTTTCCGAATGATTTTACGCTCTATGACTCGCTCGCTCGTAATAGTTTCATAGGAATCCGATTGTGGCGATGTTCCGATGGTTTATGTGTGTCTTTCTATGGAATGAACAAGGAACAATTATTGTACTTTTATCAATAATAAACTAAAGAATTCACATTGGAAATTATATTTACTTATTTCTTTCAATATTTTCCACATTAATACAACCATGATTTATTTAATTATTCAAAAGTTTGTTTGCGAGAAGCTCAAATCCGAATTAATGTATCGGTGACGTGAAGGGAATTAATATTTTGCATAAAAATACGACATTAACATGTACTTTGTATGTATTTCTCTTAATGCATTTCATTTTATTATTTTTAATTTTACGCTCGTTCTTTTTAAAAAGTATCATCTTTTTATTCGTGTTATAGAACGCAAAAAAGGCACTACAAATCCTTGTATTTCTTACATAATGAAACCAAAGAATTCCACTCGGCTTTTACGTTGAAAGAGAAGACGAACTTTTATAAGCCGCTTTGATGTTCGTTTACTAAGTCTCCGTGCTTTTATTTTTTTCTCTTTTTCTTAAGGATACAGTTTTACTCGTTGCTACTGGTCATCATTATATGTATACTATACCATATAGTGTCTTTTAATATAATCTTTTTCTTTTATTACATTTTCTCCTTCTTTTCATACATCTTTTTCACAACCCATCATATTTAATGTATATTCATTTCGTTAAGAAACAAAAAAATCGTTAAAAAACAGCAGCGATTGAATGAGATGAAAAGAACACTTCCATCATTGTGATTATTATTCCTATTGAAAATTATATCACATTCAAATATACATAAACACGAACAATAGTTTCATCCTTCTCGGTATTCTTGACTTGTTATTAATAATCGCTATTTTATACAAATGGACTATTGGGCTCAAATAAGGTTTATCATCAATTCCGATTCTTTGAAATTCAGAAAATGGAATAAACTTAATGAGACCTTTTCTAATTATCTTTTTTGCACAAACAATTACTTAGTCGATCTGATTAATTAACTCAATTTTAATTATTGCGTTATTGGTAATTATACATTTATCGAATTTTTACGTAAAATAGTCACGCATCTCTCTCTCTCTCGCTCTAAAATAGGATTTTCTTTGTCGTCCGCATTCCACCAATTGAAAATTATTCATTATGATAATATTTAACGGCACTCATCTTTCTCCCTCTTGATAGAAATGAAATGTGAAGTTTTGTGGCGGCCGCCGGCTCATTAAAGAAAATGTCCCTCGCATAGAACGATGATGGATGACATGTAGTTATCATGATATCGCTAAGATTGAACATGGTGGTTTTCTACGTGCACTTTGGTGGTCTTTTACCTTATAATAAAACGTGCACAGCGATTCTTCTTCTTTTTCGCTTTACACTCTTCATTTTTAATTAATCAATTTTTTATTTGAATAAAACGAATGAATCGAATGGGGAGAGGAACTGTTGTTTATTCGGTTTGTTCACATCGCAATACATACTTCAGCGAGAAGAATGTAATGAAACTTAGAAAGGAAGAACATGGGAACATTGATACTTATAATCCAAAAATAGTAATTTAGCTAAGAATCCACTGAGAAGCGTAATGCGTACTTGAAATTTAATTTTTTTCGCAGTATAATCCGGCGTAATACAATTTACAAAAGAATGCAGCGTTAACAATTAGACGGTAGATCGATTAACAAAGGGAAAAACTCTTTCTCGTCATTACAAGAATGAAAGGTTTACCGATATCCGTTATGCATTTAAATGATGGTGAGCATTATAAGTAATAAGGGTTAAACATGAAACCATTGTCCATGGAACACTAAATTTCACGTACTTAGAAGAAGAGGGGGAGTGATTGCAAAAAGAACGTAGGTAAATAATAATTAAAACAAGACCTCCCACCGTTACAGATTATTTACTGTAAGTGATATTCGTAATATATACAACTAAGCACTGCGGATAGGTTTATATTATTGGTCAGTCTTAACAGAAGTGGAAAAGAATAAGTTGTCATGGAAGCTACTTACTGCTATTATTATAATTCCAGAAGACCCCCTGCCGTTGCCTATACACGTATATCTATTTATATGCAGCGGCTCTCCATAAAGAACCATAACTACTGTGAACCAGTGAAGTCGTTCACGCATAAGATTTATAAACCAAATAATCGAATATGTATACAAAAACATATTTAAAAAAAGCAATAGAAACGGTCAAGAGTTGTTTTACTTTGTTTTGTAACGAAATGAAAAGAATAAGATGAACTTCCACGGCTGCTACCGTTTCTTAGTCTTCTTTGTTGGAGACGAGTGGAATTTATTCATGAGTTATCCGTCTAAATCCTTATGTCACACCGAACACAAACACACAAAAAAAACTCATTTTGACATCGTGGACGTGACACGTGACAAGTAATATCCATAATTTCATGTGGCGGGATCTTTTGCATATGACATATACATTTGTGTGCATTTTTGTATATATTTTTTTTTTCTGAATAAAAATTCATTTCTCCACAAAATAATGTGTAGCAAACACGTTGAAATGATTCGACCAGTTTCGATTAAAAACTCTTTGGCTTTTTCTGACGTTCACAATCAAAGATTTACAATTATATCTAAGATGGTTGATTCGATATAAACTAAAAAAACAACCATAGGACGTCACTCGAATTGGATACGAAAGAAAAGTAAATGAAAATCGTTTAAGTTGTCATTAGAGCGATGTATGAAATGCCAAAAATTACATGAAAATTTACAAATTGTTGCACAATTTAGTAAATCCTATTTGGATACTTAACAGCATTAAAATATCATTATTACATGTACATCTAATTTAGTAGAAAAATGTATGGATTAATTGTATATTGCAAATTTAATTAAATCATTGTCATTAAAATAAACATTTATTATATAAACGTTTATTTCTGAAGAAATCCAATTCCGTATTCATTTTAATGCAATATGCAACAAAATCTCTTTTTAGAATATGTTGCGCATCCTAGACACAGAATTCTTCACTATTATCAGCATGCCAATGTTGTGGTCTATAGATAACAATATCATCTCTTGTGCTACTTTTTAACAGGAACATCAAGAATATATGTAAATGAAATAGATGTCGCTGCATCAGAAAATTTAAGCTACACTGACTATACCTATATACTCTGTAATTTAAGAAACAAAGTGGTTATATCTCGCCTATAAAAGTATTTTACTCATGCTAACGTGAAAAAAATTAGCAACTACATGCACTGCATTACGAAGCATATATAATATAGAAGGAAAAGTAGATAGAAATTGTTCATTCACCGCAGACCTATAGATGGCGCTACCAGCAAATTTTAAAAATCCCTTTTTGTATAGCAGACTTTGCCGTATTGCACCTACCACAAGCCGCCGGTAATGTCTGGTACAAACATTCTCAATAATTTTACATTCTGTAGCTGTTAGAAACTAGTTTGAAGTGGCACTTATTGGATTTTCGAAAAGATCAATCTGTATTCTCTGGGATGCAAATTTTATGTGCATGAGTAAAAATGCACCAATCAAATATTTAAGCAGACAAAGAAAAGAAACAAGCAACTTTCTGGTATACTAATCCATGGAAATTCGACAAAAATAGAGCCCAACTGCGGAAATATTCCCTGTGTTTTGTGCTTGCCTTATTTTACGATAAAAATAAGAGACAAACTACTTAGCTGGTTCAAAAATGATAGTTTGTTTTAAACAATTTAATAACTATTTATTATTAAATATTAAGCTACTATTTACACTTTACACAAATTACAAGATTATGACAAACGTTGTCTAATTATTGACGTAAAGACGCGAAACGTTCGCGGTGTATATTTCGAAGAAACGACGATAAAGAAGAGAGGTGTAATTATATTTTTTTCCTAATTTATACATTTTTCCAGATAGGCGGGGGAAGGTAAAGGGACAATATCTCTTTATTGTCAAAACATGAATTCCGCAGATGTTGGAAATCCCGATGGTTTCCCCCTTTACCTGCCTTTACCCTTGTAATAAACTTCTAATTTCTATATAAATTTACTTTACACTTTCTTTTTTTTTTTTGTAAATTTGTGCGAGTATCATAAACTAATATAAAAATATCTTTCGTAAGTCTATACCTAATGTTTTTATTACTGGGCCCGTGCACCCTGCAAGCTGAACTTTTGTATGAACCTACATAATGTGGTTCTCATCGATACGAGTGGAGCTCAAGATTTTATATGTCGTCAAAGATGGTCCAAAATGGTTTTTCGTGAATATCTCGTTAACAATTACTCTAACAGCAAATATATACGTTATACTATTTGTAGATTATGAAATCTCATACAAAGAAGTTATTATAGCTTTTGTTCGTAAGAGTAACCGTTATGAAAATAATCCAAGCGAGATATTGATATATAAGTATCCTACCAGATAACAATATCTACAATCTACTTGTTGAAGTAATTAGTAGATGAGATGGCACATGGAAGCTACGATGTGGACGCTGTCCAATGACGGCTCTCCTATCCATCCTTTCTACAGGTCCTCTGGCCATACATATATAAACCATACATACATAAACAGAAGAAGCCAAGTGACATGTATCCCCATAATATTAAAAAAGAAATGTCTGATAAATTTTGCATCTAATATATATTAAGAAATTGAATTTCAAATTTGCAACTGATCTCCTATTCGTGCGCCTTGCTCATGCTCATATATTTTATGTTGGGTCCCAGAGATATTCGATAAAAATCATGATATAATAATATTATTCGACCATGGATAAAAATTGATAGAACACTGAGAGTAACCCTGCAAAATGTGTTACAACCTTTAAAGGGCAATATTATGGCCTAAGATAAGCAGAAAAGTCTTAATGAATATGGGTCTGGAAATGGATGGTTTCGGAGATACGGACGATTACTTCTTTTTGTAGCATATCTTCGTGTATCTCATTTGTCATTCAAAAAACTTGTATTTTCATGTCTTAGTTAACAGATTTATTGCCATACATAGTTTGTAGTTGATATTTAATCGTTAATGACAATTTTGCGAATTTTCGCAATGCCTTTTTACTCTAATTCTGAATCAGCCGAGATTTAGTGCTTTACTAATTTATTGCAATAATACATAAACTTCTTCCAAGCGTATAACGAAATATATGTTAATAGGTGGAAATCTTATGGAGAATTATTATTTTTTGTTAATTTTTGTTTTTCACTACGTTCGGTTTTTGGTTTTTCACAGACATGCATCTGATGTATAGCAACACTAATGGGAAATGCCAGATAAGCTCTATGTCTTTATGCTGCAGTTTATCCCAATCACCAGATTCCTTCAGTTCGTCTTTTTATAAGATACTTTCACAGAATGCTTAAAGGAAGTTAGGTAGTAACGAATGGATCTGTATCAAGATTTACAAAATCGTCAGATTTAAACCCTCCAGATATTTTTCTTTGGGGATATTTGAAAAGCTTAGTTTATGCAATGCTTGTAATGATCTCAATGAACTGAAACAACGAATAGATCAAAGATGTCATCGAATTTAAGGCAATGATTTACGAAAGTATTCGAAGGGCTATGCGTCTAAGAGTGGTCGCCATAAAGTTGAAGGAGGGGACTTTGAACATCTTACTTGAGTTATTTTTGCTTTGTTTTGTGTTCCTTAAAATACTTTGTTCATTATTGTAAATAATATAAAAGTTGCAAAATGTTTCGTATCTCCAAAACCCTTAATTGCCCATCCCATGTTCATTAAGACTTTTCTGCTTACCTTGGGTCACATTATTGCCGTTAAAGTTTGTCACACTTTTTTTAACACCGTGTTATGTACGAGAACTGCTGCTAGAGAGTACTCATTCTAAGGTGTTTCAGCGCCTTAATAATCGGATTAATTTTAGAAAAAAACATATATTCATTTCATATTCACACTGTATTCAATCATAAAATATTTTGGTAACGATATAAAATAACGCACTGTAGAAATTTTTAGATTAAACTTAAATAAGCATTATCGGTCCCTATCTCTCCCTCTTACAATAACCATTCTTTCAGTTTCGCTAATTGTCGATATCTGTCAAATACGCTTTCGTGTACATTTGATTAATAAATTGTAATAAAAAATCTTTAACGTTGTGAAAGGAATTGGATGGATCCTGAATCTAAAACAAGAAAGAGACACCGTTACCTAAAAAAGTCCACTTTGCGTCTTGTCGTTTAAGAACCTGTCTGAGTGCCATCTCCGCACAATCCTTAATATGTCCTTGCGACTGACCAAAGTCCAGTTTTAATAATAATTTCGAACACTCCATGTTACCACCGGGATGTCCAACAGCGGACGGAGCATTTGGCACTTTTCTAATAGTTTGTGGATTACCTTTGGTTTCGGGTAATTGTGCCAATATGTATGCAGCCAAAACACGACACAAGAATTTGAATCTATAAAGGGGCTCAGTTTAGAAGTAATTAATACCGTTGAAAATGTGTGTATATTACTGCAAAGAAACGGCCGAATTTTTAACTATACCAATTGCACCTAAAATACCTCTGCCCCATTTAGGAACATCGATTTCGGTTGAATATGGAAGTATAATTTGGGTGAATTTATGCAAAAAGGCACCGGTACAAGGTTCATCGACATTGCAAAATTGTAAAGCCACCGTTAAGATGTCCATCCATAATAACGGCACTTGACTTTCAATACTGTCACTGAAATACAAATAATCTGAATTAACTAACGCGCCTTTAATAAAATGCATATCTTCTTTTACGTGACTTTAAGCTTGTTCAACCAATCCAAGCCCTGGTCAAGAAGAGTCTTTTTGTCATTAATTGCTTCTATATTTTTCAACATGATTGCATGTAGAGTGAGAGCACATCCATTGTTGAGCAAGGTCAATTCTAATTCTATTTGTTTCGGAGGATACAGAGCCAGTTCGCTAGTAATGTCACTCCACACATATTTGTGCATTACTAAAATAACATTTTGTTAAAAAAAAACACCGTCAATGCCTGAATTTGTGTAGTACCATTGTTATTGAAATAACTGTTGATCGCAGTTTCGAGCAATGTAGCGCAAATTTCTGAGTCGCCTACAGCCACAGTTAGAGATTGCAGTATGGCTTTAATTTGGGAACCGTGACTTGGTTTATTTGAGATCCATTTGACGAAAGTCTTGATGATCATCTTATTTAGAATTGGTTGGTTTAATGTCTCAAAGAATTCGATCAAAAACACCCTGATTTCATTAACATCTTCGGCAACTTGTTCCATGTAATTCAACTGATAGTGAATCAAATTGTTTAAATTCGAATCCTTAATATGTATGATCGCTTTATATTTACTAGCATACATTGCTATCAATTTAACATAACTTCTTACGTAAATGTGCCTCTTCTTCATTTGATTTACAGACTTATAATCTATCAGACGATCGTAATATGCAACCACTTGTAGAAATCTAAAAAATAAAAAATAAAGTAAAACTTGTAACTGTAGTGCTATAGCAGATAAATTATACTTTAAAATCATAAAATCCAAATCCAAATGATCAGTCTTAAATATCACCGCTGGATCACAGCTTATCACGTACCAATCCATAACCTGTTGATATGTATGCGCTTCGAGGAAACACCAATTAAAATTTTGCGCTTCGGCTATTAGCGATTTCGACTTATCCACATAAATTTGCTTTATGTTAAGTTCGTTGGACAATTTGACAAGAAGATGCAATAAGCAATGCTGAATTCTAGTTTTAACGTGAACTTGTGCATTCTCCAAGACATTCCTCTGCCACGAATTCCATGGCAAATCCATGAAAATGCAGGCAAGGAACACATGAGATTCCGGCAAATGTTGTTCAATCACTTTTAGCATCATCTCCAGATCGGGCACGGTCGGCCAGAAATGCTTCCATGGCAAGTCCAAAAACGAAGCGTGTATTGTGTTAGTGATGTGATCGTTTACTGTCGTGTGCGCAAAAAACGAAACGTACCATTGCCAAACAAGACTTAATACTTTATTACTCCCTACAAAATTATTTAATTCATTTACTGGAAATACTGAGGAGTGATGCTCAACATACGTATTATAGGAACCTTTATTATTTAAGCAATTTTAGTTTTTGCAAAACCAGTGAACTATTTTCACACGGAATTTTTTAAAACTGTTTTTAATGTTGAACATCCCTCGTAAGCAGATCATGTATCACTTACCGGGTAGTGTTTGCGTAATGAAGTACACACATTCGAAAAAGACACGCACAATTTTCTGCGCGTTAGGTCCATCTGCTGCTATCCAAGGTAAAAGAACCGATCTGTCGTCCGCCAGTTGTTGTATCCAATTCGCGACGCCGTCCTTCAAGTTCGGTATCAAATAAGGTACGAGCCACGGTGCGAATAAATCACGCAATTTCGGCCAGATAATGTCGCAGAGCTTCTCGCTCAATTGGCCCTCGTGCGTGTTTAAGCAAGAAATTATGAATGCGTGTCCGGTCATTCCCAACAACAGCATAATAACATCAATGTAATTCCTAACCTTTGGATACAAACCATACAATCCGTATTGGAGTCTCTCCTGATGGAAATGACTGGATAGCATGTTAGTCATTTCCAATAGTTCCTGATAATGCAACAACGCCTGTTGCTGCGCGTACAAACGCAACTGATCGCGTAGCGCAATGTTTGTGTTCAATTCGATGGGTTTTGATAAGAAATTCAGCAGGTCCATCCAAACCAGGGGTGATATGCATTCGGAATCGTTGCCGCCGTTGCTCACTTTAAGCATGTGCATCAGTATTTCGCCAAAGTGCTCGGGAAATTGATACTCGAATATGCATAATAAATGTTTACGGCACAATTCGAATAGCATCGATGCGCCTTTGGGCGTGTTTACACCGAGCTTCGTCAAAGATCTAATCACCATTTCGATGAACTGCGATCGTTGCTTCAATTTCGGTTTTTTCACGTTCAACCATTTCGATATGTCGAACTGAAACGGAAATAAGTTAGTTAATTAATCGATGTATTCGCTCTGCGAGCAACTTACCTTCGAGAGTAATGTAAAAATCATGTCGTGGTTTCGTCCGATTTCATTAGTAATGTTCCCATACATCAGTAGGAAATTTGCTGTTCCAGCGTTGTCCGGAGCGAAATGGGGTATTAAATGTTCGTTTAACGACCTTTCATCCAATATCTTCTCCAATAGCTTCGGCGTTTCCGATTCGATGCCATAAATATGATTGTGACCGAGTTTCTCTATGCACATTGTGAACAATCGTTTAGCGGGCAGAAAGTTCGTATTTTCTTCGGTCAGAAAATTCAAAAGATAGTAAAATAAATCGGCCCCCATACGCGCTTGATCCGGATTCAATTTCAACGCGTCGATCGTATTTTCTATAACGACCGACGATTGGCACAAGGCGACTGCAGGATTCTGCAGTATTTTCTTTAATAAAGATTCGTAATCGTTCCTGTTCATTTGGATTTGATGATCCATTCTTTCGTTAATTCTGGCTTCCTACAAAGAATAAGTATTATTATAAGTTTGTATCAAATTAGTACTACTACGAATCTCACTTTTAACCAATTTCATTTTGAAATTCTACAAATTCGTTTACACAACGATTATACAAGGCATGCATTACTCTTTGTGGCATAAAATGTGCTAAAAAGTGATTCTAATAAGTTTTTTATTGCAACAAAAAACGTATCGAGACTGGAGAAGAGTCACTGGAACTAATGAAATTATGCCGGCTAAGAAATTTTGTATCGATTCTATTATATAGCCGCAGTTTCAAAACTTATTTGTCACACTGTGCATTGTAATTCACGTACGAATTTTTGAAAGTGGGCCTGATTCCGGTCAAGTACCACGCAATAGTGCTAAAAATTCTATAAACTCCTGGATACTTTGCATAGCAGCCTATAAAGAAAATGTTCTAAAATTGGCTCAATAACTCGTAAACCTTAATACTCTTCATTGCATCAGTGCTTATTCCAAGAGCAAAAAACTTCATTGAGACATGTTGAAATGGAGTAGTCAATATCAAGATTAAATTCAACATAAAGCTCGTTTATGACGACGGTATCGGTCCGTACGAACCGTCCCTATAAGCGGACCGTCGTAATAACCAGGGGCAAGGTGCGAGGGCGGATTGATGAATAATTTGTTTCACGTGCTTGAATTACACACGAAAAAGCCGTGTGAAAGATGAGTGTTGCATTTCATTATCCCAATGTAAAAACAAGATTTCGCCACGAGAAGACATTGGTGGATTCCAGCCGCATCGTATAGGAAAAAAAATCCGTCGCAGTAGTATCTGTTCACGCAACTCCAAACATTACTGGCCGAACAAAAATCTGGCTCAAAGCAGTAGTTGCTACTGAATATTATGAGGTTGTTAAAGAAAACCACTTCTGCAGAAGAATCAGAAATCTGGAGGAACGCTGGACACAAATGTTTTGGACATCGAGAGGACTAAGTTGAAAAATCAAATAATCGATAAAGCCGAAATTGTTGTTTTACATATCAAACTAAGTTATTCATCAATCCGCCCTCGTTTAATTAGAACAGTTATTACAGTATTTACTCGCATGTTTTTTCATATTTTGCTGCCTCTGAATTCACGGTGCGTCTGGTATTCGATGACGCCTAACCAGGGCGAAATTGCTGATGGGCCGTTAAATAGAGTCGTTTCTTGCTGACTTTTTAATAAAAAAAATGCTAATTGTTGTTCTTATAATGAAAAAAGAAAAGTTGGAAGGTCCCTGCGACAAAGAGATATCATGTCTGTCATCAAAAGTGGACACTTTGAACATTTTATTTGAGTTATTTTTCCTTTGCTATTAGTTACTACTTAGTATTGTTTCTACATAATATAAAAGTTGCAAAATATTTCGTATCTCCGAAACTGTCCATTTCCGCACTCATGCTTAGTAAGACTTTTGTGCTTATCTTGTGCCATATTATCACCCTTTAAGATTTGTGACACTCTCTTTTAAACGCCCTGCAATGCGACCACTAAAAGGTAGTCATTTTTAATGTCCGTACAAAAAAGTTACTTAATCATTCGAAATTGTAATTACACAACAACTTGTCAACCATTTAATATTGTCTAACAAAAAATCATTGTTTCGCAGATACTACTGCGTGGGGAGTGGGAACTATTTTAGCAAAATTTCAAAGGCATCGTTATGCACATAAACATGAAGCTTCTACAATACCTGCATCTGCAATAAAATATTGGCCGCACCGGAGCAATGAACCGCTTTATTTGTACCTTTGCATGTGATTTGCTTCTTCACTGTATGAGCCACAGAACGATACAGTTGGGGCACCAATTCTAGATATATACAATCCAGCGTGTTATGTTCCGAACGTTTTATATTGTAATTTCTGTAAAAGAACAAAAATATGGGGGATATACTAGCACAGCAATAGCCAAATGGAAGGAAAAAACATCTTACTTGGCGAATTGTATAACCGTATCCAGATGCGGTCTGAGAGCTCTGTACATGCCATCCGAATCGACAAAATTTAAATGCGGTATTGACGGATTTGGCAAAATCAGCGGTAACGGCGGTTTTGGGACGTCATACGAATACAATCGACGAACTATCCTATCCAGCGGATCGCTGCGCTCTATCGTGCTACGTACATCCGTTACTGGCAAATTAATGTTCTTCTTTTCGCGATAATTGTGTATTTTAAACGATTTGATGGAATTGTGTTCTTCTTCTTGAATCTTAGACGCATCTACGTATTCCATCCACGGTGTCTGAATTTGATTATAGCGTTCAATCAGTTAAGTTTCTCATTAGAGCATGCTGTGATTCTCAAAGTTAGTTGACGACACACTAATTGATTTTCTTTTTTACTCTGTCCCTTATTTATTTTTAATTGCGGATGTATTCTAGCCTATACATGAAAATGAGTGTGTCTGAAAGGAAGTTTTCTGCTCTTTGTGACGGTAACATTCAAGCAAGGAAATAACGAAGTTGATGGGGAATAATATACATAAAGATCAACGAAAAATACGGAAAATATAATTGAGAATAAATTTTAAAAAATGGGGGAAATAAAGTTAAAGAAACCAATAATCAAAATGGATGGAATATTTCACACGATAAACACTAACGCAAAAAGCAATTTTTTATGCATTCGCAGAGGTCTGGAACCTCTGACAGTTCGCAATTAATTTTCGTTTCAGTACGCGAATTGAATTACTATACGGACAAATGCTGATTTAACATTGAATAATGACCGAAACAGTATTCGTTTAGTTATCATGAAATACAGGGTTTCGAACCGGTACTGAATCGAAAACCGTAATCCGCAAAAAAAACGTTACTTTTGCCGTAAAGATATAATATGAAATCTTTGCATTAGTTTAGTATTGTTTCCTGAAACTACATTTAGTTATGTATAAAGACATTTTTTCCCGCAAAATTCCTGAGCAAAAATTTACCACGACACACAATAGCTTTAATTAATTATAATTATTTGTATTGTATTATAAAAAACTTTTGTTACATTAAGTAATCACTTGGAGCTGAATCGAAGCCGAAAAAAAAACGAATCTTTTTCGGAACGAAAACCGAAACGAAAAAAATTTCGACTCGACACCCTGATAAAATATTTCATAAAAATAGCTATTTATGTAACAAGTACATAATGAAGGGTTTTATGAACGAGGCCATAATAAGACGAGTTCATAAAACCTCATTATGGACGACTTACATACAAAGCTTTATGTTCGACTGCTCTGGAGAAGATTTTTTGGCTGCAAAAATTAAATTTTTCAAGCTATTAACTAAAAAATGTAATGTGTCGTGTGGTTGCCTTTGGCTGTTGCTACGGTTAGCGATGTTGATTTTCTTATGTTACCATATCAAATTATCTGGCATCGTTACATTAGCTACCGATATTAATTAATATTAACTTGGATTTTTAAGCAACTTTATTGCAGCAGTACATAAAGTGACAGTTTTCGGCCGCAAAACAGTGCCAATAATCTAGTTGTTATGACACAGTCGAACATAATAGCTCTTTACAAGCTCTTAACAAGTACATAATGAAGGGTTTTATGAACGAGTTCGATTTTATGGCCGAGCGAGCGAGGCCATAATGAGACGAGTTCATAAAACCTCATTATGGACGAGTTACATACAATGCTTTATGTTCAACTGCTCTGGAGAAGATATTTTGGCTGCAAAAATTAATTTTTTCAAGCCATTAACTAAAAAATTTAATGTGTCGTGTGGTTGCCTTTGGCTGTTGCTACGGTTAGCGATGTTGATTTTCTTATGTTACCATATCAAATTATCTGGCATCGTTACATTAGCTACCGATATTAATTAATATTAACTTGGATTTTTAAGCAACTTTATCGCAGCAGTACATAAAGTGACAGTTTTCGGCCGCAAAACAGTGCCAATAATCTAGTTGTTATGACATAGTCGAACATAATAGCTCTTTACAAGCTCTTAACAAGTACATAATGAAGGGTTTTATGAACGAGTTCGATTTTATGGCCGAGCGAGCGAGGCCATAATGAGACGAGTTCATAAAACCTCATTATGGACGACTTACATACAATGCTTTATGTTCGACTGCTCTGGAGAAGATTTTTTGGCTGCAAAAATTAAATTTTTCAAGCTATTAACTAAAAAATTTAATGTGTCGTGTGGTTGCCTTTGGCTGTTGCTACGGTTAGCGATGTTGATTTTCTTATGTTACCATATCAAATTATCTGGCATCGTTACATTAGCTACCGATATTAATTAATATTAACTTGGATTTTTAAGCAACTTTATCGCAGCAGTACATAAAGTGACAGTTTTCGGCCGCAAAACAGTGCCAATAATCTAGTTGTTATGACACAGTCGAACATAATAGCTCTTTACAAGCTCTTAACAAGTACATAATGAAGGGTTTTATGAACGAGTTCGATTTTATGGCCGAGCGAGCGAGGCCATAATGAGACGAGTTCATAAAACCTCATTATGGACGAGTTACATACAATGCTTTATGTTCAACTGCTCTGGAGAAGATTTTTTGGCTGCAAAAATTAAATTTTTCAAGCTATTAACTAAAAAATGTAATGTGTCGTGTGGTTGCCTTTGGCTGTTGCTACGGTTAGCGATGTTGATTTTCTTATGTTACCATATCAAATTATCTGGCATCGTTACATTAGCTACCGATATTAAGGTTTTAATATTAAAAATCTTTTCAAAAAGTGTAATCAAGTTACCATCGCTTTATTGTACCAGTAACTTTATCGTACTAATTATTACTTGGATTTTAAGCAACTTTATCGAACTAGTACATGAAGTGACAGTTTTCGGCCGCAAAACAGTGGCGATAATCTAGTTGTTAGGACACAGTCGAACATAAATAATATTATTAGGTCGGTGCATAATTATCCGCCAATTTTGAAAGCTATTTTTTAGGTAGTTCGCAACACAAAAATTTATCGTAAACACAATCAACTTATTAATTAAGGTCCAAATTATCATCCATTTCAATTACAGCCTCCTATTTCCATGGCAGATAGTCGATTCCACGTGTACAAAAGAGCTAAAAATTTGCAACTTGGCATGCCTTTACATCGATTACCAAGTAATCAAAATATTCACACAGATCACCATATAAATCGTTCGTTGAAAAACTGGTACGAATATTTTATTTACTTGGTAACCTATGCATAGTTGCAAAATTTTAGCACTTTTTTACACGTGGAATGGACCACTTAGCAAGCAAGTAGGAAGCTGCAATTGAAATGGATGATAATTTGGACCTTTATTAAAAAGTTAGTGGCGTTTACGATAAATTAACTTTAAAAAACGACGGATAATTATGCGCCGACCTAATATTTTGTGATTAAAATATGAAAGGAACTTTCGGTTAAAAAATTGTAGAGGATTTAAGAATACATGAGTTTTTTGACGTAATGGACGCAAGTTAACGTAGAAATTGTAAACGTCTAAACTATTTTAACAATGAAAATTCGGACACTCACTTTGGCTGTCATTAGTCAAATTTGCCATATGCTACAAGTGGCATCACATTATCGTTATTGAATACCCTTTTATATTTTAATTAAGACGCTCGTTATAAAGTGCCAAGTCAAGTTAATTAGGTCCCGCTCAGGATTCATGTCAACTAAATTTCAGAATCAGATTCTACTATAATCGAAAACTTGACGGTTCTGTTTTACTTACGGAACTGGCTTCCATAATTAAATTAAGCAATTGCGGTTCGTATTGAGCTGGCAAACTTGGTAGGTATAAATTAGCTTCCTGTAACCGAGTTTCTTCTAACCATAATGCGTACGCTTGAAATAATCTGAAAATTATTGAAATTATAAAGTTGTAAGTCCACGAATGCGATTTTACACTTACTTTTTACAGTGCGCATAAAACGTAACTTTCATGTGATTGTCATCCACCTCTTTGTACACTTCCAATTGCTGTTCATAGTAGTCCAAAGTTTCCTGTAGACGTTTCTTAATCCTTTTAAAGAACGTAACGTTAATTAGACCTTCGAAAAACCTCATGCCAACGCATCCTTGGTCCATGCCCCTGCGATAATTTGAAATTGTTATAATTATTCCTTTTAATCATTCTAGCATTTTCAAATGTACCGTGTAGATTTGATTCGGTACAAATACAAAGTAAAAAACTTTTGCCACAATAACGGTAATAGCGGATGGTTTAACGGCGTGTCCAACACTTGTTGCGCCCATCGGAATATAGTCAGATAGGATGAAGTGAAACAGGGCAGTTTTAAATTAGTCGTGGCTTTCTGTAAAATTAAAATTATTTTAATTAAGCGAACTACTAACGAATATGCGACTACCTTAATTGCGACATCGACATTAATTTTACCCTTTTGGTTCATTAATTGTATTAAAATCAAATTCCATAATCCAGTCACTTTCTCTCTTTCCTCATATTCAATTTCAATTAGCACATAAGCCAAATAAGTACATGTTGATAGAGAACCATTTATTAATAAATTACTTTTATTACTCGATCCCCATTTAAACAGGGAACTTATTGAATTTGATTGCTCCTGGGGCGTGGAACACTGAAAAAACGATGAATTCATAATAATTGTAAATTGAACGTTATTTGAAGGGATACCTGCAAAAGATCCTTTAAAATATTGTAAATGACGTCTCTGGCATCGGTATAGAAGAACGAAGCTCTTATTATAATGTCAATTAAATACAATACACTGCGGTCTTTGTTCCATTTCTGTATTGAGACTAATGAATTCAACCAAAGACGCACCAAACATCGTGGACTATTTAAATTATACAACCAATAATTAGCAATTTGGTATTCAATCATAAATCCAAACCGTTCCAATGTTGTGTTCTGTGGAGCAACAATACTCTTTGCCATATTAACATAGGTTCTGTCGGCATTCAGTAGGCCTGACAACACTTCTTGAAACGTTTCGCAGTTTATCAACGATTCTTGGCATTCAATGAACAGGGGAACAATTAAATACAACCCAAAAGTGGCGGCATCCAACTGCTGATGTACTTGTAAGTACAATAATTGTTTTAAACCGTTCGTACAAACAAGTGGAACCAAATGGCCCCAAGTTGTCATTAGAATGGCCAAAAAGCTCGCAATTGGCCTTTTCTCCTTAAGACCTTTTGCTATTGCGCTATAGTTATCAGGCTCTTGGATCATAGATAGATCTTTTAAACCATTATCATTATAATGCAGTTTCAATCTAAAAAGCGTATGCCATCCCCAGGACTCATAAACGGGATCCAATTGAACTACTTCGGCCACTAACAGTGCCACTTTGCAGTGCAAATGGAATGGTAAAAACAATATGCGGTCGCTAGAAATGTCCCAGTTCAATCTCGATATAATCATGCGAGCCAAACAAGATTCGACCGACGTGGCAGAACAATGCATCAACCATTTCGAAATGATGTCGAAATCGTTCTCTGTTAAGTGCCACACAGAAAGCGGCAATTCTTCGTACAAAGTTAATGCTAGTTGCGATATGGTGAATATGTTATCTTTGACCAATTGTAAAATATCGGATAGTAAATATGTATATTTCGACGTTAACTGCGTTAATAGTATTCTAGCATTTTTACTGCACATCTCTTGTGTGACTTCACAAACATAACCGACTTCAATTAAATCTCTAATTGTTGCCCTTATAAAATGGATTTCGTCTTCTGTTCTAGCCAGTGCCATATTAGCGAACGTATTCAATAGATAGTAGCATTCGTCGGCCGTAATATTGAGAATTTTCTCTTGAAACTGTGATCTAACATAGGGCTCCCACAATTTCTTCTCGTAATCTGTTTCGTCTATTGGATCCAATATAACATCAGCAGATAAGTCTAAATTGTGCAATAAGTAATAAACTTTCCATAAAGTCTTCAATGAGACTTGATTGTACGGTACAATAGCCAAAAATTGCCATGCGCCCAATTTTTGCGATAAGTACAGCAAATGTGTTGCACGCAAGAAGAAGGCGTCATATTCCACTTGTAACCTAGTCATCATGGTTTCGTCAGCCACTTTAGCATTGTTCCGAAACAATTCCCACTGATCCGTAGCATACTGCACAATGTGCCTTATCAATCTGCTCAACCTCTTAGAAAATTGATTGTATCGTGTCTGATTGTATTGTAACAGACCTTTGTGCAATACATTAATGAGTGCGGTCGAGAAAGCGTAAAACTTCAAAATGTGATACTCCGTGACTGCATCGCTCATATAGCAATCCTGAAACAATTTAAAAGATGCATTTATGTATCCACTATTAAATATCTAGCAAAAAAAAAAACAATAACGCAAAACGTACTTCATTATTCTTCTTGGTAATACATAGTAAAACCCTGAACATGTTATCCAATGGCAACTGATTAAAGAACGACACCAAGTCGTTCTCGTGCAACAGTCCACCTTGCGAATCGTCATCCTCTTCGCCTTCTGAATCGACCACAATCCATTTCTCATGACATGAATCCATGTTTTGACATAGCTAGAAATAGTATGTCTTAATTTGTTAATCTAATAAAGTCAATCGATATATTCACGTCTTGCAAAAACTGGTATCTACTATCTATCGGCATTAACAGCAATAACATAACGGTAAGAGCATGATTAACTTCTCTATTAGCAAAGGGCGAATTATTATTCTGAACATTTAAAGGAACCTGAATATATGAAGCAGCCCAGTTTCCTACACCTGCTGGACATCTAGAAATTGATTTATAAGGAAACATTTGAATAGGTATTAACATTAATGCTTGTTACCTCAAAATATGATTAATTATAAAGAGGTGATCCTGCCAATTGGCCATTCGTAATAATGTTGCAATCAATTGACTGAGCCATTGCCGAGTTTCTTTAATGAAAATCGTGTCCTTGACTAATTTCCTTTGAAATAAAAACAATATGGACACACATAATCGTAAGTCGCAAAGGCTTTGATTTAATGGAGCAGTAATATTTTGAAAATTTATTATCACTTTTGCATCAGATGGCAACCCAGAATGATGTATACAATTCCTTGTTAAGTTACTAATGTAAGAGTCAATCTAAAATAAGAATTAATACCCAGTTGAAAACAATAATTATACCTTGCACTTTTACCTGTAATTTGTATACTTCAGCCGTATATGAATAAAGTGTATGAGACTCATTTGACAGTTTATGTATGGCTGCCAGGGTTTGCGTAATGTTCTGATAGGTACTCCTTTGAAATGTAGCTTTAGTGTATGTGTGTGTGGTATGAACCATGTTACCATCTTGACACTCACCACCACCACTTACAATTGCACTCTCTACATTCCACAACAGATTTTGTGTGTCAGCTATTTCTTTTCTTAACTGTTCTATTTCAATTGTGTTGCCAACAATTTTATTCAGAGCTTCCAAATAGTTATTCAATAAATCATATAATACATGTTGCTTAATAGTAGTCCCTTTAAGTTCAGCTTCTACAAATTCATTAGTAAAATGTCCCAATAATTGTAACTCATCATTTAAATATAAAGCAGACAATTGTTGTTCAGTATAAGCTTTTACTGCTGCATTTATCGTAGGCAGCTCTTGCTTATGTTCAAACAATTCTAATTGGGGATAAATATTCGAATGCATCTCAGTGTTTTTCCCTGTTTCTTGTTTTGTCTTGCATTTGATTTTTTCACCATTAACTGAATTACTTTCTTCTCTAATACTAGTTACTTTTGTATGTGGTTTTGCATTTATCATATCCTGCAAGACAACATCAGTTTCATCTTTCAAACTTGTGTCACTCAAATCTAAGCAATCATGTTGTACTTTAACTTCATTGGGTTTCAATGCATCAGCAAATGGTTCGTCGACAAATTCATTCGCTGCATTAATTAATTCACCACTGATGTCAACACTTGCAGATAAATTTGATATTGGTTGTACGTCATCTTCCAAAACTTCATCAACTTTTTCATCTGTAGAGGCCGTAGGTTTTCTAGTTTTTACCTTCTAAAAATTATTTTATCGAAAACGTAAATATAACCTAAGTACAGAAATGACGAAGTTATAAAAACTTACCTTATTACTCGTTGGCTTTGATATTTCCATTATAACCGTAGAAGGACCTTTAAATTATCATTTGGTTACACCATTATAAAGAAATAACAGAAGAAAAAAATACAATTTCACACTAAATTTTGTGTTAGGCGTCAACAACAAAAATTTTATTTCTGTTCATATAATGATAAAGTAAATGTATGCTACATATCTGTACATATAGATGTAACATATCTATTATAAACACATTTTGAATCTTTTGCTCAAATGATTTAAATAATACTCTGTTACTACAGTATGAATTAGTCAAAACGTATACAGGAACAACACGCAAACATAAACAAAATTTAATATTTTTGTGAAACCCATAAAAAGAAAATCAGCTGATCCTTTACTTTTAACAAATGTTGAACGTATTATAAATTTACCGCCTCTTTTTCTTTCAAATTTATAATGCTTCATTTTCTTACAATTTATATCAGTTGCGATGACATTTAAACATACGAAAAGATCTTATATTCATGTTCATAATCTAGAGTAAATTCGACGACGAGAATTTAAATTAACACAGATTTATTTTTATTATTAGAGTGGATGTAAGAGTCAACGAAAATATATGCGGTAACGGCTGATCTACTCCGACGTAAACAAACAGCCATCTTACGTCTTCGAAATGTTTTCGAACTGCAAGATTATGCAACCAGCTTCACGTATCCACTATTGTTAGTCCTATGTGCTTGACAACGCTACACGGTTTCTGATTACGAATACACGTAATAATTGCCAGTGCAACTAATTCTCAACAATTAAATCTCAACGAAACGCGCATGATGTGGCCCATTGAATTTAAATTCGAAATAATTATTAATTGCTCATTTATGAAATTATTCCCTTAAATTAACTTATTACAGTAAATATAAGTATAATCTTATAATAAAATCTACAAAATTGGATTATGAAATTTATAAATTCAATCGAAATGGACAAGAAAGTTCAATAAAATATAGAATTGTCCTGAATCATCTGTTTCATTTCAAATCCTATATTGAAAGCAAATTTCAAAGAATATTTCTAATGAAGTATCTTTGAAATAATTTTCAGAAAATACTAATGGTACATTCGTATTACAAGCTAAACGAATATTTCGCATTTTCTCTTAGTTTTTCATCGATTTTCGGTGTTTTTCACTAGTTCGAATCGTTCCTCATTCAATTCCGGTCGATTTAGAAAAAATGATTTTTGCCGTTTTTTTGCAATTTTTTTTTCATTTTTCATTTTCCTTCATTTCGCCGAATTGACTGAAAATCGCACCATTTGTAGGGACAGGTGAAACCTAATTCGTGTGCAAATTACAGCCCAATCGGTCCAGCGGTTATAAAGTTATTGCACTTTTAAACTCTTAAATTCGCATCTTGTTTTTGCTTATTAAAGATTGAGACTATTTGCAAAATCTATTTATCAAGCAAAACAAAAATATGAGCAACAGATCCTTCGAATTTGATTATTATCGTAACAGCAATTCTTTTTTGAGTTGTACTACAAATGATTTTGAATACGTTTCAAGTTTTAATGCACGATTTTCCCCCTTAATGTTTTGCTGTTTTCTGGGTAATGATATTAATTTTATAATGTAGACATTATTTCTTTCAAATTTAAAATAGGGTTCTTCGTCATAAATGATATCAATTTAAAATAACCCGATGTTAAGTAATCTATCGGTGCTGCAATATAGAATGTCCTATTTGAGACATTTTCATCATTAGAACCATCTGTTAATCCCATTTTGTTTTAAAATTTGAAAGGTGAAGTTTCTACGTGAATTTTGTAGTAAACATGCCATAAGAAATATTTTCAACAACACAACCGAGATACATATTAGAAGTTTATGTTGGCTATCCTTAAATTTTTTTAGTACAAATTTACGGTGAGATGATTGTGTAAGAAATATATTTAATATTTCGCATAATTGGGTGCATTACGTAACATAAATTAATTCTAAAATGTTTTTAATCATACTATTTTCATTATCAGTTGTACAGTATACATTCTAAATATTTCTATTCCTCCAAATATATACAAGGACAGCATTTTGGTAACGATTGCATTAATTTTGTTATCAATTTGAATTTATATTTGTTTCATTGCGCGCAAATTCACTTTCTTCCGGTGACGTAATTTCCCTTTCGATCTGATGAAATACCGATAAGAAGTTGCAAGAATAATTTTATAATCAAGCAGAAAATAATATATCAGAATTCCGTTATTAAGAGGCGACAGTACCAGCTGATCAACTCCGATGTAAACAAACAGTCGTCTTACGTCTCCATCGGAGACATATACCCTAGTCCTCGACCTGAACAATGCTAAGCGATACGTCTCGCGCTCGCAGGCTCGAATACGCGCAGTAATAAAGGACAATCGTAGTTATTGTTGCTGGTGACTAAATCGATACGAATATGTGGAAGAAAATTGGCAACGTTACACAGTTTCTGATTACGAATACTCATTAAATTAATTACTTTTTGCGACTTTTATTTTATCGAACTTCCAACACTCTTACGATTTAATTTACGAAACTATTGCTGAACAATTATATTTCGATGTAATGCGCATAAAGTAGCGCATGAGATTTTAAATTCGAAATAATTGTTCATTTCTGAATTAATTTAATAAACTACATATATACGAAAGTGTAATTTTATAATAAAATTAACAGAATTTCACGACAAAATTAATTACTTAATTGAATAAAAATGGACAAGATAATACCTGAACAAACTCAAATCCTACAGGACATACTAAAAGTAAAGGAAACTTCTAATGTTTCGTTGAAACATTGTTAAGATGCTTTGAAATTAATTATTTATTACTTTAAGTAAATTATGCAATGTCGTATTCTTTTCGATTGTCCTGAAAAAATCTCAAAATATTTTTCATTTATTCCTTGTTTATGCTTCTATTTGAAACTACATTTCTTCATCAATTTTGTCAAAGTCCATATCTTTACTTACATCATTTAAATTCTTACTTCCTTCGTTTATAAAACAAATATTTTCGAAGAATATTGAGCCATATAATTAATTAAAAACTTATTTTCCAGTTAAGAAAACATTTATCACGTATATTTCGTGACAACAGTCTTCATTAAAAGGAGAAGCAATCGCATTGTGAGATAGGTTTTTACCTAGTTGAACTTCTGCAAACTTTCTTAAGACAGTTCCTCTCAAATTCCTATTTCATATTAGAGAAGTTTAGTTTTTCTTAGGGGCTTTTTGAGTATGTACAAATTTTCAGTGAAATTATTGTACCAGATCTTGCAAATATTTCGCATAATTTTTAATATTCCCATTGAATTCAATGGGTAATTTCAATGCATGAATATAGGTTACTTCGTAATTGCAATTGTTTTACAAAACAGAAATGTTTTGAGTTATACTATTTTCATTATCAATTGTGTAACATGCATTCTAAAGATCTCTTTTCCTCGAACAGGTACATGGACAGGATAATTGCAATAATAGTATTTATTTCGTAATTAATTTGAATTTGAATTTGTTCAATTGCGCGCAAATATACATCTTTCCGGTGACGCAATATCCCTTTAGATGTGAAGAAGTAGCGATAGAAGTTGAAAGAATAATGTATTACAACCAGTGGAATAAAATTTATCAGAATTGCCTTATTAGTTATATGCTGCCTTGCCCAATTTACATTTTGCATTTAAATATGGAGAGATGGCAGCACTTTACGGGATCAAATTATTTATTCAAAGGTACACAAAAATCTCGATTAACTTAGAACTATTTTAAAAAGTACTTGCACTGAAATTCATTAAAAAAATCGCCCGTCTGGATGTAAAGACCCTTTTTTTGAATAAATTCCATATAAGCGAAATCGGCATTTTTTTCACTGTTTTCATTTAATTTCTCAATTATGAAAGCGAAAATCAAAAGTATGTTCTTGAGGGTACCACCGGAATTTCCTCCTGAAAAACTCGTTGCAGGTTCTTAAAAGATTAAGTGTGTATTAGGGGCTATTTATGCTCCAAAAGGTTTCAATGGAGTCTTATGGGATTTTGAAGGTGTATTCCTGGTTGCACTTGAGGTACTGTCGCCTCTTAAACATTAGCTGCCTTGCCAAATTTACAATTTTCATTTTAATTCGCAGAGATGGCAGCAGTTTATGGGGTCAAATTTTTAATTCGTTTGGGGCAATATTTCTCCCTTAATCGTTAACGATTTTAAAAAGTACTTGTACCAAAATTCATTTAAAAAATCGCTTCCGATCTTGTCAGAAGCCCTTTTTTGCATAAATTCCATTTAAGCGAAATGAACCTTTTTTCACCACATTTTTTGAAATTTCTCAATTATGAAAGCGAAACTCAAAAAAAGAGCTGTGACAGCCCCGTGAGATTTCATTTATAAACAATTTGATTCATTATTTTAATGGATTCAGTCTGAAATGAAGGAAATATCTTGCCCCAAAATTTTCAATGGTTTCTTATGGAAGATTCATAGTGTATTCCTGGTTGCGTTTTCGGTGTATAGTATCATTGTGTATAGGACTCTTAACCACGTGTTTTTGTATTCGTATATGTTTATTGAAAATTGAATCGTTGAGGCAAATCTGCGAGTAAAATGGATAATGATCAAGTTGAAAATAATGGAGCAGAATGTGACAATCAAAATGAATTGGAGGAAGACGATAGGAAATCGAAAAAGATGAAATTGTTCTCAGCTAAAGACTTTATAAACAGTTTAAGCTCTTCAGATAGTGCCAATGGTATGTATCTTCAATTGAGAAAACTTGTACAGTAACGTCTTCATTTGTTTTAGCTTTACATAATTTTTTGCAGCATTGTAGAAATAAAGATCAGAATTATGTTATATTGGAATACTTACAATTAGGTGGCAGTTGTATGGAAATCCTGCAAATGCTAGAGAAGAATACGGAAGGATTACATCCAAATGTGGTGCTGGAGATTCTTTATCATATTATTCTGAGAGTTAGTGCCAACTATCCACAATTCTATTCTGCCACTCATGAAGCATGCCAGTATTTATTAAATAATTTTATGACTCTCATCAATAAGACATTAGGATTAACATCAACTGTTAAAGATAGAAGAATCATGTTGAAGCTTTTAACAGCCCTCGTAACGTTTTCAGCTAATTTAGCCAAAGATATACTGGTACATGTCAATTTCAATCCTGGTATTTTGGATGTATTTATTAAGGATGTGGATGGAAAGGATAGTGTAAGAAATGTGTTCATACATTTTCTAATGGCTTTTATAGTGGATGGACATTATCCAACAATACATAGTTTGCTAGAAAAGAAAGGACTGCTGTCAAGCATTCTACATGGATTACTGTATGATAATGCAGATGTTGTTTGTTTGGTGTTGATGACAATGAAGAATCACATTTTAGAAAATCCTTCAATCACCAAAACCATGAAGATGAAATTATTTAGTACATTTGTTATTAGAGATATTATCAGTTTGTACAACTGGAAGGGCCCAAGTGGTATTAAGAAGAAAAAGACACCAAATGTTATTTTGCAAGTTGACGAAATTGAGAAATCAAAAGTGAACGAATCCATTCACAGTTTCCTGTTAGTGTTGTGCACCTCCCATAAACATGGAGTCATATTCAAAGATCATTTAGTTGGTATGGGGAAGCAGCAAAATTCCTTGATGCTAACTGTCCTAAATGGTTTAGAAAGGCCCTGGGAACATTCTTATGCCAGTGAGTTGGTCATCAAAATATGCGCCTCATCTCCAGACTTGATAAGAGTTGCATGGTCGAGTTTAAAGACATATTTAGAGCCAAGATTGACGAAACAGTGGTTAAATGCAATGCAATTTGCTCATAAGCTATTAGCAGAAATCAAACCATCATCTGTAGAATTTAGCGAATTGTCAACACACCAGGTAATAATTGTCAGATTTTATTAAATTTACATGTTTATTTATTGTTGCTCACATTTGTAGGTGGCTCAAGTTATTCAAGTTTTAACCGCGCCTACTGTTATATTAAAAGTCCTTACATTAGAGAGTGAAGCGACACTTGCGTTAACACTCAAATATAATGTTTTGAAATTGATACGTTCGATGCTGCAATCGATTGGACAGTATTTGGAATATGTGAGAAGGACAATGACTTTGGAAAAAATGAACATCGTCGCAAGTTTGATGCGCGATCACGTCGAGAGAAACTTTCCGAAACCCGAACTGATGTTCGATCGATGGGAAACTATCGACGACGACGTACCGATCGAATTTGAATCGTACGACACACTCGACGTTTTAATTTTGGTATTAGACATTTGCAATTTGTATGAAACGTTTTGCCCAAGATTACTAGACAACGTCTTAAACTACATTGAACCGAAAGCTTTATTGATGAATTTGGGGCATTACGAAACGGAAATGGAGGATAAGCGAACACGAGTCGTGATCAAAACGACAAATTTGTTTCTAAATTTGGACGCGAACGTCTTTCTACCCGGTACCATTTTGTTCGCACACATTTTTCCACTAATTTATAGTCATTATTATCATAACAAGGACGAATCGTCGTTGAAGACTTTAATCAGATTGTATAAATCGACAGGTATATTCGAAGACGGCGACGGGGAGATTGACATTTGGATAAATTCAATACATTCGCTGAAGAAACTCGACCAGACGGTGCCGGACGTCATTCTCGATGTTATTAACCATGTGGCTTCACAGATAAAGGATTATGCGGCGGAGTTGACCGAAATCGAACGATCGACGGTCGATATAGCTCACGCGGATTACGATAATTTATTGGAGATCTTATCCGGAGACGTCGAGGGTGGAAAGATTAAAAAAAGACTCCGCTTGTCGCCGTTAATTTTGGGCTACCTGCACAATACGAGTGACAACAAGTATGTTCGATGTTATTTTAATTCGGCGCTAATCAATCTGTTTCATCTTCGGTCGAATCCCGGCGTGATGATTGAGATCGTTAAGAAATACCAGAGCGTCATAAGCGACAACGTGTCGCGGTATGTGATCGGTTGGTGGTCAAATGATTTGAGCCCGTTGGAGGGTCTGAAAGGTAGATTGACGGCGATTGAGAAAATTAGTAATATGATCCTGTTAAATGCCGAAGAGGAATTAACTGACCACGAGTTGAACGTTTATCCCAACTTCAAGTGGCATTTAGTTTTGATGTGCACATTTTACATGACCAATTTAGTTGCCGTGCAAAAAATCGACGAGCACCGGGCGAAAAACTGCTCGAACATCGTTAAACTGCTGATCCGTTCGGACCCATCGAATAACGATAAGCATTTGGATGTTGCGTTAAACGATTTGAATCTGTTGAGGTATTTCGACGTGAATCACAAGAAAGACCAAATGCACAAACGGCTGTGTACGAAATACGTGATGGAGCTGATTAAAGAGTTCAAATGTCCGGACGATTTGTTGAGCGAAGTACGCGATCGGCTTTACGCATCTGTGGCGAAGCTATTGAAGCTATCGAAGCGAAACAACGCGATAAACGGCGACGTGATCGACGCGTTGCATGTTATCCAATTAAATATCATTCATTGCAATCACATATTGCATTCGCTCGCCATTTTCGTTGACAACAACAAAGAAGAAGAAATTCGTTTGGCGGATATCGCGTTGTACGTGCTTGAACGCTACCATTCGTTGAGCAAGAATGATCGACGTTTACTGCCGATGGACAGGAAGGCGATATCGTTCTTAAGTGGTCATTTACGGCGTTTGAACGCGGCGCAAACGAATACCGCTCGATTCGCCAAGGCACTATACGATTATTTAAATCTATTTCCGCATTTGTTACGGTACACCGACATCGATTTGTTTGCTAGCATTCTGCTGAAGAAGGAATATTGTAAAGAGAACGCATTATTGGCCGCACTTTTATTGAAGAGTTCGGCATCCTATTTAACCGTCTTGAGCGAACACGTACGAAACGTTTGTAATTCAAAAGGTCTGCTATTGGCGCTACTCGATGCGGCGATCGCCGGGATCGCAGATTCGGCACTTTTGACTTTGATCTACGAACATTTCGAACCGAGTGTAACGCGGGCGATGGAAAAACCGCAGAAAGCTGTCGCGCAGTTTAACGTTTATCGCGACGCCATCGACACGTTAGTACGGCAGTTTCATCCGATAGAGAAGTGCCTTTCATATGTGGAGAACGTGCAAAAATTCGAAACGACCGAAACGTTTCACGTCCAATTGCTCTGTACCGTATTCGATAAGGTACTAAGTGTGCAGATGAACGAGAAACATTTGAACAATTGCATCGTGACTCTAGTACATTTAGGTATTAGTTTGTTGAAGAAGAAAGGTAAAACGGCCGAAGATTGGGCCAAGATACGATCTGTGACGAACATCATCAACGATTTTCTAAAGCAACAAATCGATCGAGACTTAACCGGGTGTTCGTTTGAACAAGTTCAAGTGAACGAAACCTATCTTTTATACAGCAAGTTTTGTCTCAAGTTCGGTCTAAGCGGTCACGAGTATCTGTTAACATTGCTGATTACGTTTTGTCGTTTATTAAAAGCAGCCGAAGATCGGGCGTCTCTGTTAATTGACATGATATTATCGCATTCGGATTTCTTGGATGTCGTGCTGAACGATAATCGCCCTGCCAAAACGGAAACGTTCGATTTGATGCTAGTGTTGTGCCGACAATGTCCAAAGATCATGGCGAAAAATCACGTACCCATTCTACTCGCTTCTTACAGGGCCACTTGGAGCCGTTGTGACAAGATCATCTTATCATTGTTGAGATTGTATGTGTTCGTATGATTATTAGAACGCCTGTAAAGGTTTCTTTTTTGCAGGTATGAAAGTGCATATGGACAAACGCATTTTTACGATTTCAAACCGTTCTTGTGGAACCGAGCTGCCGCCAATTACTATTCGGTCCGGTCAGACGTCAACAAGGCTTTGTGGCGTCAACCGAAGACGAGTGACATCGTCGGTATACTGGAAGAGAAATGGATCGATAACACGGCGAAATCGTATCCGTTAAACAACGAACCGGATTCGACGCTGACGAAAGTGTACGATTTCAATTTCCTACTGCCCATCTTCAGTTATATGCTGGCACCAGAAAATTCTGTCCAAACGTATCGTTTTTGTCGCGGCGGTGCTTTAAGCCTAACGTTATTGGCTCTAAGTTGTGAGACGGAAGCAACACGAGCGGCCGCTTGCTACGTCTTGTATCGTTTTTACAATCAGCTCGAGGCGAAACCAGGCGGTAACGACAAGTTGATCAATTTGCGGCTCATCGACGCAGTATGTAAAGGTATGGCGAAGCAGAAAGATTGCAAATTGAACAATTTTGCGTCGATTTTCTTCAGCCGAATGGCATCGATACTAACACAACCGTCGCATGTCATGTATTTGCCATTGACGAGATATTTGTCTGCCAAAGAAGTACCGAACATAGGCGGTATACCTGAACTGTACACGTTCTTGCATTCGTCGGACGTGGATTATAAGCAGCATCGACGGTTCGTGCTGGAAGTGATCAGGGACGGGATGCGAACGGATCGTGACCTGATGGTAGCGCTGAAAGCGATGGCGTTCAAATTGATCATGGAATTGTTCAATAGTAGCGTCTGCGACGTTGCCTCTAAAATCATAGTTTTGGAAATATTGGTAAATGCGTGCCGGCGTACAGTGAAAGGCGTCCGTTACTTGTGTAACGTTCACGGTCTGATTTCGTTCCTGTATCATACCGTTACGTATCGTTTCGACGTTAGTTTGGTCGACGTTTACATCGATTTGCTGTACGCCGTCATTACGGGGAAAAACGATTATTTGGATGCCTTTGCATTCGGCGCGATCGTTGCTCATCTGATCGATAATCATTTGGATCGTATCAAAGGTCAAACGGTGAAGCGATTCGTGGAGACGATTTATTTGTTGTACGCGAAGTATACGGCGTTTTTGACGTTGGAGCGATTACGAAAACTATTAAATTTAACCGAATCGGTCGATGCCGATTATTATCTGCGCTACGCAGACGCTGATATCGACCCGTTTTTCTTGAACGATCCGCATGCCGACGATTATCACATGAAACTGTTGATGGTGAAATATGTGCAAAATTCGAAGAAGATTCATGATGATCGCCATGTTAAATAAACCAACAGTGATTATTGATTGTTATAATTTGAAGAAATTATCAAATTTAAAAATGAAATTACGTTGGAATAATTAATACTGTTTATTTATTGTAAATATGTATAATATTAGGTCAAATAAAAAGAATTTTTCTAGACTTGGACGTTAGTTTTACAATGTAAAAACTCAGAATCATACATATATTCTCGGCTAAGAAAAATATGTATGAAATTCTGCACTTATCCACGTGTTGGCGATTGTCGACATATGAACATCGTCGAATTTTAGTTTAACTATGGGTTTAGGATTTGTTATTAAATATAAGTCGGACATTATATCGGAGATTAACAGAATCGAATACTTGGCATTTTTGAATACTGATTACCACGGTTATCTTTTATCACGTTAGGAGAGTTAAGATTTTTTAAGAAAACAAATACCTTGTACTCTAGTGCATATTTGGATTCAAGTAATTTTAAATTCTTACGGCCTATCTGTAGCAAGATAACCCTAGCAATTCCCAAAAATGCTTTAAATATCTTCCTATAACAGGATTTCAAATCGTTTCGCGACACCTTCAGTCCTTTTACGTAACACCAGTGCGGCGGTATACCGATGGATAGGCACTGGGATACACTTACTACTTTTAAGAATCGATTCTTTTTCGATTCATTCGAATATTTGAATAATTACTATACAACTTAACATTTTTTAAATTTAACTGTTTTATTCGACATAAAAATCAATCAATCTACACTTTTACCAACGAGAAATAACTATTTATTTCGTTAAATAAAATTGCGACCGTAGGAGGTAAACTCTTCAAAAGCAGAAAATGGTGAAATAAAATCATGATCATGTAATTATGAATTATGTACACCATTAACAGCTTTTATTGGGAAGATATTTCTAAAGAAATAGTACAACAAAACTGGCCAATTGCCTAAATAGCATTTTATTTTCGTAAAATGGTACTTAAATAAGTATTATATTTTTACCCTTTCTCTTAAATTGACGTATTACGTTGTCCCAAAAACATTGCTAATTATTCTGATAAAGTTTAAAATTTTATTTCGAAGCATAAAAATGCTGTGAATTGAATATTTTCCATTGTCATTTCATATCACTCAAGATTTTTGTCGTTCCTGATGAATTCAAGCACTTTCTCAATGTTATTCTCGTCATCATTGGACGCATTTACTTTAGGATAGAATTTATTTAGTTTAAGATGGAATGTATTATTTTTGTAAACCTTGTAACTGCAACAAAATAACGTGTGCTAAAATAGAAAGTCAGTAAAAATTTCTCTTAAAAGAAAAGGAACAGCTAAATAGAAGAGGATGCTGGATTTTACCTGCTTTCTACCCCATCAGGTAACAAGAAAAGGGTTCGATCGTCAACAGAAAAACAGAATTCATCTGACCACGAGACGAATAAGTTGAATCAGAATGATGAAAAATAAAGTAGATTAAGATAGAAGAATCTCTCTCTCATTTCAAAAAGATAATCATACCAGCGTGCAAAAGTAGCTGTGTACTAAGTTCAATACGAAATTAACGCGGCACCAACAATCAACATTGATGCCTTTAGGACTGGTTTTGAAGCGATTGTACCAATTGTACGAGATATATGATCACTACCAATAAATATGTTTCTTCATTGGGAATATAAAGGTAAGTGTTTGTTAAGTTGAATACAATTTAATACTGCGCTATAATTTTGTTTGCAATAATTGACAAATCAGGAAATTTTGATGCAACAGCAACAACAAATTTATTACTGTGCGCAACACAATAGAATTTATGCGGAATTGGTGAGGAATTACTATTCCTTTCGTGGACGTAACTTCCGACGAGCATTTTCGACCTAGTCCAAAAGTTGCATCCAATAAAACCAAAATTGGGTAAGCTTCAGTCAGTTTCGGATGCATCTTTTCAATTGTTGGCAGTAACACATAGAAATGGTTGAATGTCCATCGGGTACGAATTCACGCTGCGTTACACATTCGTAAAGCAGGCAATGTCGCAGTTTGGTGAGATTGTGAAGTTAAAATTGCACTTTCCATAGTGTTTAAATGTCGACACATTTTCTATCGTAGCATCGGAGGACACAGCGTCGTAGACGAAGAAAGGAAATTCATCAACGTCTTTCACTTGTATAAAATGCTGAATCATGACATATGGGAGAACTTCTAAAGGTTGGTTTGAAAATTCTTGAAAAAAAGGCCCTTTTTGTCAATATAACCGTATATACAAACAACGCGCGATTTGTGAGCGTTAAAAGCAAGAATATTTAAATACGGTGAACGCGCGAAATATGCGGGATAGCACAATAAGCGGGAGCGTTATGATGAGATTTCACTGTATACAGTAATTAAAAATAATATTAAAATATAACAACAAATCCGAAAGTAAAAGAACCAATGAAGCTTGGAAGTAAATGAACAAACAAACGAAATACTTCCATGTGTTTATTTATTTCTTGTACTTAACAGATGCTAATATCTAACGCAATGGCAACATCAATGTGTACGACACAAGAGATGATGCTCGAAAAAGCGGTTCGAATACAGGGTGGTATTTTTATCACTATCGCTCCTACTACATACGATAAATTTTGATATCGAAGTTATGCAGCATCATCTCGTTGTCGATCCAATCGCTGAACATTGCGACGTTGACATATACGCCGGGCGTATTTTGCACGCCACACGTTAAACCCCACGAAACGATGCCTATTTGTTCGTATCGGTCACTGCTATCACTCAACGGACACATTAATGGACTGCCGCCGTCCCCTTTACAGGTGTCCTTATTATGTTCGCCGCCGGCGCACAAAAACGATTTGTGTAAATTGAAATAATATCCGAGCCGGATTTTCCGCAACACCGTCACACAATAATCATTCTTCAATATCGGCAAATCGATTTTCTTTAAAACGGACTGATAACTGTCTTTCTTGATGGAATTCTTTCCCCAGCCGCTGGCGATGCAGCGTCGCCCATCGTTGTTAGTGCCAAGTTTCGTCGGCAGACAGACGATGCCAACGTTCTCCGCCAATTTGAACGGCCTTTCTAGTATTAACAAAGCAATATCGTTACGTAAAGATGTTGCTTGATAATCCGGGTGTATGATAATCTGAAACAAGCCAATTATTGTCATCAAAGGACAAAGTTAGACAAACTTATGGATCATCAAGTTTCATATGTTGTTGCCAATTTTTCTTTTATTACATCAAACCTTTTTAGTGAAACGGTCCTGATGTACTAACGGTTCCTCTTTCGTCAACCAATTCCATTCGCCCGCTCGCACCTTATACTTGACGCCTTCGTTGACGCAATGCGCCGCGGTCATCGCCACTTGCGGATGTATCAACGTTGCCCCGCACTTATACGCTCTCCCGTATAATATGCCCAGCATCCATGGGAATTCCGCGTAACTGGCTTCGTTGTTCACGCCTAAAATTCTCGTTGCCAGCGTGTCGTAGATGTCGTCGTAATTTTCGTAATAGTCCGAATTCGCTGCTTTCGATTTGCCGCATTCGACCTGACAACAAATATCAAAGTCGCCGGTGCACCCGTATTCGTTACCATTGCTATTGTAGATTCTGAAGGAAAAAAAAAGATAAACCGATAATTAAACAGATCCATATCTGAATCGGTACTTTAGAATTTAGACAGTTTTCATTCACGTTTATTATGGAATGTCGTATGATCGATAATTAATGTTTACAATAATTGGAATCGAAAGTTAGAAACAACTGTTACGCTTATCTAAATGATAATTATTATAAAGCTCGTTTGTTTTGATATTATTTATCTCCGATCAGTTATTAATATCATCAAAAATACCTGATGTCCATCAAATCAACACCGTCGTCGATTAAGCCACTGAAATCGTCCTTGCATTGCCAATATGGAACGCAAATACAATTTTGGTTATTATTCGAGTTATTATTATTGCTAAAATTGCTCTCTTCAGCGATATAATCACTTAACGTTACGAAACCGACACACGTATTTATAATATTTAATATAAATATCAAAAGCATGTCATTAAAAGTACGATATTTAAAATGCGAAAACGAATAAAATATTTTACGTAAAATATTTATTATAGAGAACATTTAAAAACGTGGACAAAATAAAGATGAATGTGGATGTGTGGATGTTGGATAGAAAAAAAAGGGACGATATGGACAAATGCGAAAGGTACGTAGAGGAGGGAATCGATGGGGAGGTAGTGGTCGAAGAAAGTCATTTTCGGTCGAAGCGCGTAGAATTCGCGTTTTCTCTCTCTCTATATCTCTAGCGTGAAAATTAACATTACGATTTATCTTTAAAATTGACAAAATATGCTACGATTGGACAATTTATTGAAATTCTCCATGATTTTCAACATAGTGCTAACAGAAGTAAATAATGTCGTCAATGTTACATCGAACTGTAAATGCGTACCGTATTATCAATGTACTGATGACCTGGACGATTTAGTAACCGATGGCAATGGATTATTCGATGTCAGGTATTTCAATTAATGATTATTACAAATTATTCGTTAACCGATTGCTTTTTTAATCGTATCGAAATGCTATTTCATGAATCTAAAATTTCTCTCCCGACAGAGGTTATAAATCGGGCGATTGCAAAGGATACTTTGACGTGTGCTGTAACATAACGTTATCGCATGATTTGTCAGACGACCCTGTTGAAAATTTGAACGGTTGCGGTTACCAATATTCGGGTACGTTTCCTTGGTCCGGTGCCTTATTGCAGCAGGACGATTCGTCGTCACCACATCAATACAAGTGCGGACTTTCGTTGATACATCCGTATGTCGTCGTCACCGCTGCACACTGTATCAATACAGAACCTTGCATTTTAACGGCACATTTCGGTAAGTTTGGTGCAAGAACAAGGAGAAAATCGAACAATTTTGCATGTATCGATGGGCAAACGTCAACGTGTTGCAACGCTGTTGTTTCATGCAAGAAACGTCTCTACAATATTTTAACCAATTAAGCATTATTTGGCAAACATTTTATGTTAGTAATGTAATTGGATTTTGTTTAATCAATTTCGTAGTCCAGGGAGATTATGTTGTTTAATGAGTGCAGTGTATGTTATTGAAATTAACTTTATTCTGATAACCAAAATGTATGCTTCTTTAAGAGAATGTTTTACAGAGAGAAATATTCTAATACAACTATTTACTATTTCTCTTGTAACTATTTATATTACACATTCATTGTCTATAGTTACGGATTGCTGAGATTAAATTAATATTCAACACCCTCCCATAATCTCAGCTGATTAACAATTATAAAAGAACTTATAATTATTAAACATTATATCAGCAGACGCTTCCTTATCACATGATATGCAACTTTGTTAAGTGGCTTAGTTAATATGTCAGCTAACTGATCAGCTGACTTTATATATGTAATGTCAAATAACCCTGATTTTACTTTTTCTTTTACGAAGTGATATTTTATTTCAATGTGTTTGATTCTTTTTAGCTGCTCATTGCTTTTACACAATTTAATTGTGCTCTGGTTGTCTTCAAATATTGTTATTTTTGTGATTTTCTGAAACAGTTTTAATTCTTCTATTAATTGCTTCAACCAACATGCTTCAGATATCGATTGACTTAGAGCCGCATATTCTGCTTCAGTTGTTGAGATTGCTACCGTTGATTGCTTTTTGGAAGACCAACACACTAATCCGTCAAGTACAAAAAATAAAAAACCACTCGTGGATTTACGATCAAGTGTGTCGCCTCCCCAATCTGCATCGGCATATCCCGTTATCAGATTCTTCGAGCCCATTTTATAAACTAACTCTAGGTCTAAAGTTCCTTTTATGTATCTTAGCACCCATTTCAAAGTGGTTAATAAGTTTTCACTGGCAAAATTTTGATATCGAGACAGTAAACTAATGCTAGAACATAAATCTGGTCGTGTGCCCATCATGGCGTACATAATTGATCCAATTATCTGTCTACAAGTATTTTCAAGTTGGATTGATTCTGATTTTGAATACTTTAGACTTTCGGTTATAAAGTTGCTTTCCATTGGAGTGCTCACCTCCGAGCAATTGTTCATGCCGAATTTTATAAGAACATCCTTCAGCTATTGCTTTTGGTTTACACGAATCACTCCATTTTCAGTGTCCTGTATAATGTGCATTCCCAAATAATAACTTAATAGACCTAAATCCTTGATTTTAAATGCTTTTGACATTTCTGATTTCAAAAGATTTATTTCATTTTCGTCGGATCCGGTGATTAGAATGTCATCTACATAGACACATACATAAATCTTAACTTTATCATTTACCTTAATGTATAAACAACAATCTGATAAAGATTTTTCAAAACCATTTGCTTTCATAAATGTATCAAGTTTAGTATACCAATATAACGGTGCCTTTTTTAAACCATAAAGTGCTTTAATCAGTCTACAGACTTTGCCTTTCTCTTCCTTACATCCTTTTGGCAAATTCATGTATATAATTTCATTAAGTTCTCCATGTAAAAAAGCATTACAAACATCTAGTTGATATAATTTCCAACCCTTATTTACAGCTACGCAAAAAAAATACGCGTATGGTAGTTAGTTTTACCACAGGTGAATATATATCATCGAATACATTTGTCTGTTGAAAACCTTTGGCGACCAACCGACACTTATACTGCGCTATTTTACCGTGTTGATCACGCTTAATTTTGAAGACAAATTTGCTGTCAATTACGTCACAGTCGCGAGGTTTTTCGACGATTTCCCATGTACCATTTTCGTTTAGCGCGTCTATTTCACGGTCAATCGCGCATTTCCACTGACTGCCATGCTGTCCCGTCATCGCATCTTCGTATGACGTTGGCTCGTCGATGTCCATTGCAAAAAAAAACTGGTGTCGTAATCTTGAAGGTAAGAAGGTGCCCTGAGATTTCTCCTCGATCGCGAAAGGTGGGTGTCTTCTTCCGCATTTACTTCTTTTTCATCGACTTTTTCAATTTCTTCTTGGTTGACCTCATCGATTTCTTCTTCGTCGACTTTTTCAATTTCTTCCTCATCAACTTCAACATTTTTGTTGACCATTTTAACTTTTTCTTCGTCATCAACATTCTTCATTTCAGATATAGGCACAAATATTACGTCTCTGGCTATTTCAATTACATTCTCTGAAGGAATTAATACTCTTAGACCTTTCACTTCTTCACTGTAGCCAACGAATATTCCCCTTTTTGCTTTTGGGTCTAGTTTTTTTATCTTTTCTTTTGGCACATGAATGTAAACTTCAGCGCCAAACGTCTTTTACGTGTTGATATCGAATGGTTTCTTATGCCATAATTCAAAAGGTGTCTTACCCTTGACTGGACTGTTTCCCGACCTGTTAATTACATACACAGCCGTATATACCGCTTCTGCCCAGAAGCATTTTTCCATATTTTTCTCGCATAACATTGTTCTTGCTGCTTCAACTATTGTGCGCATTTCTCTCTCTGCTCGCCCATTTTGTTGTGGCGTATAGGGTATTGCTTTTTGATGTGTGAAGCCTTTTGATTGTGCTAATTGGTATATTTCTTTGTTAACAAACTCACCTCCGTTGTCCGACCGCAAAGTTTTTACTCTGTTTCCAGTAATTACCTCTGCCTTCTGCAAAAAATCAGTTAATTTCGCTGGGACTTCCGACTTAGTCTTGAGGAAGTAGATGGTTCTGTATTGGCTATAATCATCTTTTAACATCAAGAAGTATTTTGAACCTCCCAATGACTCCTCTTCTATTGGACCACACAAATCCATGTGGAAAAATTCCCCTGGTGTTGAGCATCTATTTTCACTTTTCGTGAAAGGAGCCTTTTGGAATTTTCCAAGTTGACATGCTTCACAAAACTCACTGTCTTCTTTGTATTCTATGTTTTCTCGTTTCAGAAATTGTTTAACATGAGTAAAATTCTGATGAGCTAGTCTTTCATGCCATGTACTCAGATTCACAACTTCCTTCCTAGCTAACAGTCCCATTGCTGTTTCTTCCTTGAAGTTCATTTCATACAAATTCCCTTTTCTTTTTGCATCCGCACATACAACGCCATCAACGTTAAAAAATTGACTCACATGTTTGTTTGATGACATAGTGTAGCCTTTATCTAATGCAGCTCCTTGAGAAAATAAGTTGCACGTCAATTGAGGCACATATAAAACGTTTGACAAAACAGTGTCAATTTCTTCTGAGCCTACTATTGCTTTAAGTTTGACTTGACCGCTTCCTTCGGATTTCAGGAACGAGCCGTCACCAATTTTATCTAACTTCTCCGTTTTAAATGCATTGTACGAGTAGAACTTATCTATTTCTAAGCACATGTGTTCGCTTGCGCCACTGTCTAAATACCAATTACCTTTATTTACACCTTCGTTTAGCATTGCACAACTCACGAACGCATTTCCTCTTACTGAACTGGCTATATTAGCACGATTTTCATTACGTTCATGACTTGTTTTATTTAGTAACCAACAGTCTTTCATTAGATGTCCTTTTTTCTGGCAATTGGCACACTTTATGACTTTTCCTTTGTTCGGACATCTGTTCCTTAAATGACCAAAACGTCCGCAACCATAACACTGGAACTGCCGTTCTTTTTGTACATTGAACGCCGACACAGGAGTCGAAGTTTCTCGCATCTTCATTCGGTCTTCTTCTACTTGTAATCTTGAAGTTAATTCGTTCAAGTTTTGGTTGCACATTGGTGTAGATTCCCAAGCCGAACCGAAATATGCCCATTCTTGTGGCAGTGACATGAGGATTTTTGAAATAATCATTTTATCAGATATTTCCTCCTTCATGTTCTTCATTTGACATGTTAAGTCCTGCACTTTTGAAATAAACGTGGCTATACCTTCGCCTTCATATTTAATGTTGTAAAATTTCTGTTGCAATAAATATATGCTGGTTTGTGATTTCATTTCATACACGCTCAGCAGTTTCGCCCACATCTCTGCTGCAGATGTGCAGTTTAGAATATGTGTTGTTGGGCCATCTTCCAGCCGCGAAACAATAGCATCTTGCGCCTTTGCATCTCTGTGATCCCATTCTCTAGAGACTTGATCTGTCACAGAAGCTTCCCGCTTATCTTCACCATTTACGATGGCGAATAGCTGCTTCGACTTTAAATAAATTTGAGTGTGGAATTTCCATAGATTCCAGTTATCCGCACCCTTAAGTCTCAACACAATATGATGAACAATGTCTCTTTCCGCCATTTTCGTTATCTCGTTCTATAAACACTTTTTCAATAAAGTTCAATATGATACGATTTCTGGGCCCATAACCTGTTGTTTAATGAGTGCAGTGTATTATATTGAAATTAACTTTATTCTGATAACCAAAATGTATGCTTCTTTAAGAGAATGTTTTACTGAGAGAAATATTCTAATACAACTATTTACTATTTTTATTGTAACTATTTATATTACACATTCATTGTCTATAGTTACGGATTGCTGAGATTAAATTAATATTCAACAGATTATACAAAAATGAGGCCTAATTTCGCAAAGTCCCGGAAAGCTGAATTTTTGTAGGAAGTTTATAATGTTGGTCCTAACAAAACGTCAAAAGTTCTCATCGATCTGAATCGAGCTAAATATATTACACGGTTTCAAAAATGACCAAAAATGTGATTTCTTGAATATCTGTACATAGAGTACTTCATAACTGGAGATACTTTTCACAGCTACCTTTTATACTGCTTCTAAATCTTAAAAAATGCCTTTCTTCTTTAACTATAAACTACACATTTTTAGAGTTTCTATCTTCTGTGAAGAAAATTTGCGAGCTATCTGTTCATACGTGCGATTTAGTTTAATTAGCGTTCGAAAATTTAATGTTTGCCGGTTTGGATCTTTTGACAATTAAAAGTGGCTACTTAGTCTTTTACTGTTCTTTATTTAAAACTATAACTTACTCGATAGAGTAAATGGTTAAATTCAGTGAATTGTCTTGCTTACTTAACGGCAAAAGTCGATCACTTTTGAATTTAAGATTTTTAGCTAAGTTGATTTTTGATAGGTGTCCCACCCTTTTCTTTTGACCAATAAAAACCAGTAAATTTAGGAGATTCCTTGGTCGAGGTTTTTTTGTCGCGACGGTACCAGACGGGCCCGTGCGACGATTGTTACAATTACAAATATTTTGGTAACAAATGAACCTTTCTTTTACAATTTGTTCCTACAGAGCTATACTTAAATGAATAAACTTTAATATTAGTTTCTTCGAATTTTAACGGTTTATGTTTAACAACTAATACAGGCTGTAATTAAGTTATAGCTATTGAACGGATAAGTAAAAAGGATTCAGGAAGATTCCTTTTCGCTTATTGAAAGCAAATATGCCGCCATCCTTGAACAGCTACAGTCTTTCAATTAAACTGTAATATTTGTTTTGTTTTTCATTGCGCAATGGCAACTAGCAAATTTTTGTAATTGGTCATTTCAGTGCCCTGGTTGGAGTACGTACTTAAACTACGCGCAACATTTGGTCCGTTTCTGGGTAGTTTCGATGTGCGTCCCATGCTTCATGGTTCATTGTCAATTTTCAAAATGACTAACTCGCCAACAGATCGTGGATTGACATTTGCACTTTTCCATTTATGCCTGACTTGCAATTGTTGAAGATACTCATTTTTCCATTGCCGCCAGAAGTGCCGAATCATTTTTTGTAGATGCTGATAATTCTTGAGACGATTTTCCTTTATTCCTCCTTCTTTTATTTCGCCTGGAATTGTTGCGTAGCGTCTTTCTATCAAGAAGTGACTCAAAGGAAGAAGGTCATCAGGATTATCACTGACTGATATTGATGATATTGACATAGGACTGGAATTGAACAAGGCTTCAATTTCCGTTAATACAATACACATTTCGCCAAACTTTAAAATCGCGTTGCCAATGACCTTGGTTAATTGTCAATATTAATGTTGAATATTATTGTTAACAATGATATTATACATGATTGTTAATACGGTCAAAGATTGTTGTTATATGTTTTATATATTGAAGGCTATTGTTACATATATAACCAACAATGCAGATAAGGGATATAAAGACGTTGAATCGTAGGTGTGATCCCTTATCTGCATAAAAAAAGGAAGAAAGCGAAGAAGTGAAGAGACAGATTACTTTTGGATGTCGAACTGAACGGTCGGAATAGTTGATTAAAATAATGTTAGTTTAGAATGAAAGTGCAGTTAATTAAGTAACAAAAACCGCCTGTTTACTGTAACTAGACAGGAAAATGTGCACAGCAACAACACTTGGTGAATGACTTTTTTACTGGTTTAACAGCTGTTTTCGCGGTTCGACGATCACCCGCCGTTGGGTGGTCTTTCTTTTTACGGGTTTCACTTAACTTGTTGCTGGTTAAGTGAATATGAGCTATTTATTTACATTTGTTGATTTTACAATTTTGTTGTTGATCGTTCTTGTCAATCGCTTTTAAATTTTTTATACTAATTTTTGTCTCTTGATTCTCTCAAAAGGAAAACGTTTAGTTTCCCCTTCCTTCTATTAAAGGGTGGTGAATCCTGGCGCGTGATTGGTTTGTGTTAAAGTTAAAATTGCATATTTTTGGAAATACCCAACACGCCAGGATTTACCGGCTATTGTTAGCAAAAAGGGGCGTTTATTGCGGACTCAATTTGGACGCGACCTTTAACGTAATAAATATAATTTTTTCTACACTAAATTGTTGGTACGTGGCCAAAGAATTGTACAAAAAAATGAATAAATGAATTTAAGATTACAAAAGTGAATAACTAGTAAAGTAATAATATGATAATAAAATAAAACTATTTGCTGTGCGAACATACCGCCCGCCTTAAAGGATCCTGGTCCCTTTAACCATCACTCTAAAACATCTGGATGTGGACATATTGTTTTAATGTTGCTTTTGTTTGGGTTGCTTTGCTTGTGCCCTTACAAGCAAGTTGTCTTCCCACGAAGATTGCTGGTTCACGTTGCTATATAAGATGATTATTACTGTTGTAAAGTGAGCACTTCTGTCTTTCTTGATGGTATCGGTTGTAATGTCTTTATGTTCTTCTTGTGTTGTGGGGTTTGTTTTTTGGTGGAGGGTAATCGGGGGTGACTTCTGTGCACTTATTGGTGGAATGCGTTGACCTATTTTCTGCTTCTTGGCCAACTTTCACCCCATGTTATTTTTACTTTATTTTTGTGTCCCTCTTGGTGAATAGGCCCACTCTACCTGCTTCGGGTCTTCGCTTCTTTGTTCGCGGAACGAACATGCCGCCTACCTTGAACAGCTGGAGATCTTCAATCTTAATTTTTGCCTTTATTGTTGTCGTTGATGGGTAGCGGGCATATTTTTGTTGTTGGGCGTTTCCGTAGCCCTGGAGAAGCCGCGTTCTTGTTTTTCTCAACTTCGAATTCACGTGCTTCGTGTTGCTTTTTATGCTGGATCGGACTGGGTTTGTTTTTGAAGAATTGCTCGTTCTTAGTTTCTTAGTTTACCTTTATTTACACTATGTACATAATTATTTCGCGTCTTGCCTTAATGCAAGTCCAGTTTCAACTGTTTAAAATAATTTTTTTATTTTTGATGTGCGGGTGGCAAGTGGGGCAGATGTAGCACCAGATTGGTTAATTATTGATAAAAGAAGTGAAAGTTGACCCGTTTTGGGTTTTGATGAATATAATGATATTGTTGGGGCTTGCGATGATATTTGTTTATTTTTATCAGGTCGCATGCACGTGAGGTGCTGGTTTGAATAAATGCACCTTTTTTATTTAAATATGATGATTTAATTATTAAATGTGGATTGTTAGTTGCTTAAATTAAAAACGACGAAAAATTAGATTACAACGATAAACGACAACGATAAAATAACAACGATAAAGGACAACGATTAACGATAAACGAAAAAATATCTTGTGGTCTTTCCGGTTGACTCTCTTTTCTTGACTTTCTTTGTATCTTATATATATTTACAAATTTTTCTTTAACGGGGTGGTGGGTGCATTGACATCCAATCAGGGACTAGAAATTAAGGAAATTCCCTTAATTTCTGTGACGACACTTGGCCAATCACGTTGGAGACTCACTGGAATTCCCTGATTGTCCCTTTGCCAATGTTCCCTTTACCTACGTTTTACAATTTATTATTTACAATTTATTACTTACTAAATTGTACCTAAAATTATTTATTTCTATCCTAATTCTCTCTGTCAAATTGATTATAAATTTTTATTGTGGGTCCGTCCATATCGGTCCCCTTGAAAAACTAAAGTTTTTCAACACAATCACTCCACTGGTAGCACGCACAATTTTGTCACTGGTCTCTTGAATGTTCTCCTCAACGTCCTGACGTCTACAACTCGAACGTGTCCATCCGCCCCCGGGTACAATTTGCTGATGCGACCTAGCTGCCACATCGTGGGTGGCTCGTTGTCTTCCTTTAGGATGACTAACGCGCCCTCCTTGAGTTGAACCTTGTTGATTGTTTGCCACTTCTGTCGCGTTTGCATGGTGTTGAGGTACTCGTTCTTCCATCTGCTCCAAAACGACTGTATTGTCTTTTGCAATCTTTCATATTTCTGTAATCGATTTTCGTTGACGTCTGCTAATATCCTGTCCGGTGCCGCGGTAATCGGTTTGCCAATGAGAAAGTGCGCCGGTGTTAATGGCAGCAGATCATTGGGATCGTCGCTTAAAGGTGACAAAGGACGCGAATTTACAATTCCTTCAATCTGAATGAGAACGGTTTCGAATTCTTCCCACGTCAGCATGCTTTCACCTATTGATCGCATCAAGTGTCTCTTTACTGATTTCACGTTAGCTTCCCACAATCCACCGTGATGCGGTGACCGTGGCGGTATAAAACTTCACGCGATTTCAATTCCCTCGTTTAACAGCCAATTTTCGGAATCTGTCATCGCTCTGTTTTGAGCATCTTGTAATTGTCTAAGTTCATTTTTTGCACCTAAGAAATTGGTGGCATTATCAGAAAATACCTTGCTTGGTTTCCCTCTTCGGGCAATGAATCGACGAAAAGAAGCTAGAAACGCCTTACTAGTCAAATCCGATACAACCTCTAAATGTATAGCTTTGCTGGCCATGCCAATAAACAGACACACATACGTTTTGAATGATTTTTGTCCTCGTCCTCGTCTTTCCTTTAATTTAAATGGCCCTAAATAATCTAACCCTACAAATGTAAATGGCGAGGAAGGTGTGACTCTCATCGCCGGCAAATCACCCATTTTTTGCGTATAAGACTTAGCGTTTGCTTTAAAACATGTTAAGCATTCATGAGATATTCTTTTTACTAAATTTTTGCCATGAATTGGCCAGTAGATTTGCCGTAATGAATTTAAAAGCTGTGAAGTTCCACAATGTAGTAAATTCTTATGATATTCTATTGCAATCAAATCAGTTAATTTATGACGAGGCAACACTATTTGGTGTTTACTGTTATAACTTAAATCTGAGTTTTTCAGACGTCCGCCGACTCTTATTAAACCGTCTCCCTTACACAAAAAAGGCGATAACGACAATATGCTTGAGTTCCCATCTAACGGTAATCCCGAATTCATCCTTCTTAATTCGCCTGCATAACAAATTTCCTGCACGATTTTTATTAATACGATGAGCGCATCATCTCTTTCTTCCTTCGACAAATTTCCATACATTTTCTTATTTGATTTACGACAGTTTTGAATAAATCTACGAATATACGCGGTTACATTTATTAATTTCCTTAAATTTGAAATTCTGTTGATTATGTCAAGTTCAACCTTCCGACAAACGAGCGACACTGCTTTTTGCTCTGGTAAATTCGTATTCATCGGTCCAAATGGCTTGAAATTGGTGTTTTCTTTCAACCAACTGGGACCGTGCCACCACAGGCCGCGGTCGATTAGATGTTGTGGTAATACACCTCTCGAAATTAAGTCGGCTGGGTTTTCTGCCGACTTGACATGGTGCCAGTTCTCTGCTGGCGTGAGTTCTTGGATCTCGCTCACACGATTCGCGACAAACGTCTTCCATTTACTTGGAGAACCCTTTATCCAAGATAATGTGATCTCGGAATCTGACCATAGATGAACATTTTTTCTTTCGATGTTTAGAAGTGCCGATACTTTCTGTGACAATTTCGCAAGTAAATGGGCAGCGCAGAGTTCTAGACGTGGTATTGTCACCTTCTTCAATGGTGCAACTCTCGACTTCGCGGTGAGCAGATGCACGTGATAATTGTTTTCCTGATCCAACGTTCTAATATAAACGCACGATCCGTATGCTGATTCGGATGCATCGGCGAACCCGTGCATTTCAATCTCCTTCGAAAATGATGCCATCACCCAACGCGGTATTATTATTTCCTTTACTCTATCGATATTGTTTACGTATTCTTTCCACTCGAATTCTATTTGTTTTGGAACGGATTGGTCCCAACCAAGACTCTCCTTCCACAGCTTCTGGATGATTAGTTTAGGTATTATAGTGATAGGACACAGTAGCCCAAATGGGTCGAATAATTGTGCAGTAGCACTGACTATTGTTCTTTTAGTTAACTTTTTATTGTCATTCAACAACTTGTATTCCCATTGAAACGTATCTAGTTTGTTATCATACAAAATTCCGAGCGCCTTGCTATTGGTTCCGGAAAATTCGAAATGAGTCTCATTCGAATCTAATTGGAAGTTACTATTCTTCGGATCAAAATTGAATTTCCACTTACGCAAGTTAAACGAAGCTCCCTTTAAGATATAATTAACCCTTTCAAGATTTGTTTTTAATTCATCTAAACTATTGCCTCCTGTTAATAAATCGTCGACGTACATATTCTTCATTATCATTTGTGCTGCTTCGGGCTATTCCATTTTACTGTCCAGCCCTAATTGGAAAAGACAACGCGTCGCGAGATAGGGCGCCGCTGCGGTGCCGTAGGTCACCGTGTTTAGTTCGAAAAATCTCAATTTCTCCCGTTGATTGTCTCGCCAAACTATTTTCTGGTATTTTCTCTGTTCGGGTTCTATTAATATCCGACGATACATCTTTTCTACGTCAGCTATTGCAATGTACTTGTGGCTGCGAAATCTGATTAAAATCGAATATAAATCACTTTGCGGAATTTTTTCGATGTTTTGCACGTCATTCAACGAAATATAAGTGGTCGTCTTGGCCGACCCATCGAAAACTACTCTCAATTTGGTCGTGATGCTATCTTCTCTCATCACGTTGTGGTGCGGCAAAAAATACTCAAATTTGTCCACCTTCTCTGATATTTCGGACATGTGCCCCAACGCAATATATTCTTTGATGAATTCCTTGTACATTTCTCTCGTCGGTTCATCCCTTGCTAAACGTCTTTCTAAAGCAAAAAATCTCTTCTGCGCGAGCCATCTCGATTCGCCCAATCTATCCACCGTGGATTTAAATGGCACGCTGACTACAAACTTTCCAGAGATGTCGCGTTTCGTGGTTTCTTTAAAATGTAGCTCACACGTCGCCTCTTCCGGGCTTAAGTGTTCTCTTTCTTGTTCTATTTCCTCCAATTTCCAAAACTGTTCCAATTGTTTATCCAACGATGCAACTAAAGATACATGAGTTGTGTTCAAGCAAATAGTTGGAATGAATCCCGATACAACCCATCCTAGTTTAGTATTTTGTAATATCAAATTAGAATTTTCTAATTCTATTTTCCCGTTTGTAATGAGATCCTAAAATATTGTTGAACCCATCAAAACATCTATTGGTCCAGAACAACAAAATCTTTTATCTGCCAAATTGATACCCGACGGTATCTTCAAACTATTCAAAGAAAACGATTTCTGCGGTAAATTTTGTGTGATATTATCTAACACAAGACACGATAGCGAATTTTTATAAGAATTATCTGTGGATGCAAATTCAATTGTGGTACAGGCTCTTATGTTTGACACACCTTCTGAAATTCCGGTTATTTTTCCCCTATATGGATGCTGTTCTATCGATAATTTTCTGGCAAACTCTTTTGTAACCAAATTTGATTGTGAGCCTGTGTCTAACAGCGCTCTTGCTGGATGTTTGTTACCACGACAATCGTTGACCATTATTTCTGCGGTGCATAATAGCGTTTGCGAATTATTTTCTACTGTTGCACAATTTGTGCTGCTATTGCTTGCATTTCCTGATTCATTTTGCGCAGTAGAACGCGGTTTATGAGTAAAGTGCAGTAAGTAATGATGGGAGTAATTGCATTTGCCGCATCTTCTTGATTTACAATCCCGAATCATGTGTCCTGGGCGCAGACAATTTAAACACAACCTTGAATCACGCGCGAATTTTAGACGGTCGTCTACTGTTATCGCTATGAACGATTTACAATTTACTAAACGGTGCTCACCTTTACAATACAAACAAATCTCGCGGTTACTAACAACATATGATTGTCTTACAAATTGTGGCCTTTGCTTTATTGCGATATTTGGATTATAATCTCTTGGCGCGTCGAGCGTATATGATTTTTCGAGCAGAAAATTTATCAATTCAAAATTGGACGGTAATTCATCGTTCTGAAATTTCGAATTTACAAATGCTTCCCATTCACGTATAAATCTACTGTCTAATTTTGACACAATGTAAGGGACGAGAAACGCGTGCCAATCTTTCGTATTTATACCGAGAGCGTCAACACTTCTTAAATATTGTTCGATTGTATTGGCCAATGACTTCAAATTTCTAAATTTCAAATTAATAATTTCATTCGCATGGCTGTAAACAATTCTACGCTTGTGATCGAATCGGCTGACTAGTAAGTCTATTGCAACCTGGTAATTGCTTGACGTCGTTTCCAACGCGCTAACGATGTTGAACGCATCTCCTGATAACGCCGATTTCAGGTAACAAAATTTTTGTATATCCGACAACGACAAATTATGATGGACCAAAGCGAAAAACGAGTCCTTAAAATTCCTCCATTTTGTCAATTCACCGTCAAACACGGGAATTTCAATCGTGGGCAATTTTACGTTGTCCACAACGGTCGGTTTGCTTTTACCTTCTCTTGCGCTTTCATGATCTTTTATTACTGATTTCGCAAGACCGATGATATTGTGCAACCGAGTTTCATTCTCTATTCTTTTTTGTAGTTCAATGTCAATGGTTTCAACAAGATTTTCGATCTGCGATTGAACATCTTCAGCCTTTTCTGCTGCTATTTCCAAATGTCTCAATCTTGATGAGATTGATTCAATCTCCGCATTCGATAGTCTTTCTTTTTCAATTTGCGACAAGAATTTTTCAAACAAGTTCAATTGCGCAAAAAAGCTGACCGCCTATCATTTAATCGTTTCATTTTTTGGGCCATTCCCAGTTCAGATCAAACGAATGTAAAACACGAGGATAGGAAACAAAGGTACTCACTTTGTTGGCGTTACTGCGACGATGGCTTCTTTCTGCGATGACGATGCTTCGGCGACAATTCTGCGACAACGAATTTTCAAAACAATTCTGCGACAACGGCTTTTCCGCGACAAGTTTTTTCGAAAGCTTCACCCGCGCTCAATGTTTTTTCTCTTATAACACTTAAACACTAACAATCCGGCTCGAAGGACCAAAATGTTGGGGCTTGCGATGATATTTGTTTATTTTTATCAGATCGCATGCACGTGAGGTGCTGGTTTGAATAAATGCACCTTTTTTTATTTAAATATGATGATTTAATTATTAAATGTGGATTGTTAGTTGCTTAAATTAAAAACGACGAAAAATTAGATTACAACGATAAACGACAACGATAAAATAACAACGATAAAGGACAACGATTAACGATAAACGAAAAAATATCTTGTGGTCTTTCCGGTTGACTCTCTTTTCTTGACTTTCTTTGTATCTTATATATATTTACAAATTTTTCTTTAACGGGGTGGTGGGTGCATTGACATCCAATCAGGGACTAGAAATTAAGGAAATTCCCTTAATTTCTGTGACGACACTTGGCCAATCACGTTGGAGACTCACTGGAATTCCCTGATTGTCCCTTTGCCAATGTTGCCTTTACCTACGTTTTACAATTTATTATTTACAATTTATTACTTACTAAATTGTACCTAAAATTATTTATTTCTATCCTAATTCTCTCTGTCAAATTGATTATAAATTTTTATTGTGGGTCCGTCCAGATATTGTAAAATAAATTCCCCTAAAATAAAAATACAAATAACACAATGATATAAATGAAATATATCTTAAATTTATCTACGACGAAATTAAAATTTATAATGCACAATAAAAATAAACATACAAAAAATAAAATAACCTAAATTAACAACAATATTTTTAGCGTAGCTAACAAGCCCTTTTGCCGTACGTACGGTTACGACGCGCACTTTATTGGCTGCTCCTGGATGAAGGTCGTTGATTCGGCCCATCGTCCAAAGATAAGGTCGCCGATTTTAATCGCGTTGTGGTTTGGCGATTTCCATTTTATCCGAATTTGACACTGATGTAGATATTCCCGCTTCCATCGTCGCAAGAAATGTTGCATCATTTGCTGCATATGTTGGTACGCTGACAGGCGATTTACCCGCAGCTGTTCTAAATTTTCATCCGGTATGGATGCGTAGCATCTTCCAATGAGAAAGTGAGATGCGTTTAATGGAAGAAGGTCGTCTGGGTGGTCACTAATTAGAGAAATGGTTCGGGAATTCACCATCGCTTCAATTTGTATCAAAACAGTATTTAATTCGCTGAATGTTAAAATTGTGTTCCCTATTACTTTTTTGAGATTGTTTTTTACTACTTTTATGGACGCCTCCCAGAATCTTCCGAAATGAGGTGCTCGTGGGGGTATGAATTTCCATTCTTCAATGGAATTGCCTTCTTTTTCTAACGTAGACGTAATGTAGGTTTTGCCTGAATTTATTTGTAGTCGACGTAATTCCGAATTTGTTCCTACAAAATTTGTTCCGTTGTCGGAATACATTATTGTTGGCCTTCCGCGCCTGGAAACGAATCGTCTAAACGCCGCGAGAAACGCATCACTGCTTGACGCTTCAGCAAGCTCTAAGTGAATTGCTTTTGTTGTGAGACAAATAAAAGGGCAGATGTACACCTTAAATGACTTGTAACCTCGTGATCGTTTGTCTCTAGACAGGAAAGGACCAGCGTAATCAACGCCACAATGTGTAAACGGATAACATGGTGTTACGCGATAGGACGGTAGATTGCCCATGATTTCTGTTAGGGGTTTCGGATTAATTTTGAAGCATTTTACACATTTTCTCAGGATTTCTTTCGCGATTGTTTTACCTTTTATGGGCCAGTATTTTTGCCTTACCATATATAGAAGTTGAAATGGACTACAGTGCATGTTAACTTCGTGCTCTCTTTTCATGATAATTTTTGTTATAGGGTGTTTATACGGTAGAATGATGGGGTGTTTGACCGAATAATCTCGCTCAGTGTTTTGTAGACGACCACCAACACGCAGCAACTCATTGCGATCAATGAATGGGCTCAACGAAAGAATGTGTGATGAAGATGAAATGTTCTGATTCCTTTTTAGCGCATTTAATTCTGTTGAGAAACTTTCCTGTTGTGTTGCCTTTAATATGGAGTTGAGAGCGTTATTTCTCTCCGACACGGTCAATATCCCTACTATTTTGTTTTTGTTTTTGCAATTGTAAATAAAGCGTTTACAATAAGCCGTTACGCGTATTAACTTGTCTAAACATGAATATCGTGCCAGAAGGAAGAATGTTTCTCTGACGGTTGTTGTTAATGCACATGTTTTTTGTTCGGGTACATCGAGATGCCTTATGGATTGAGGCAAATTGCATTTGGACTTGATTGACTGATAGATGATTGGAGGACTGGTCCACCACAATTCGCATGCTTGAAACTTGTGCGGCAATATTCCACGTGATATCATGTCCGCAGGATTTTGTTTAGATTCGAAGTGATGCCAATCTTCTTTTGCGGTTAGCTCTTGTATGACGGATACTCGATTGGCAACAAAAGTCTTCCACGTGGAAGGACATCCTTGGATCCACGCTAAAGTGATTTGTGAATCACTCCACCAATATCTCTTGGTGGATGTTATGTTAAGAGTTGCTTCTACATGCTGTGCCAATTCCGCCAGTAACGTTGCTGCGCACAATTCAAGCTGCGGTAATGAAATAGATTTGATTGGAGTCACACGTGATTTGGCAGCCAGCAATTGGACTTTCACGGTCTTTTCATTTTTTAAGGACTGCAAATAAATACAGGCTCGATAAGCCGATTCAGAAGCGTCCGAGAATCCGTGGATTTGAAACTGGTCTGCATCTCTTTGCAGACAATGCCGAGGAACTTCTATTTGCGTTATGCTGTTGCAGTTTTCTTGGAATGTATTCTATTCTTGCTCAATATGTTTGGGTATGAGTAATGACCGTTGCTGGTGCTAATAAACCTAGCGGATCAAATATTTTGGCCGCTTGATTCAAAATCTGTCGTTTTGTCACATGTTTGTTGGTGTGATTTGTTTGCAACGAAAAAGAAAATGAATCTAGCGTTGGGTTAAAAAGAATTCCCAACGTTTTGCTTCCCGAAGAATCAGTAAGGTGAAGATTGTTTTGGTCTATGGTGATCTCAGGTGAGGTTATCTGCTGGCTGTTGCTTTTCCATTTGTGTAATTGAAACCCAGCAGATTTCAGAATGGTTTGTATTTTTAGCCAGATGGTTTGCAATTCCTTTTCATCATTCGCACCGGTTAATACATCAATCGGGCGTGAAATGTTAAAGTGATCATCCGCCAATTGAACGTGTTACGTATAGATACAATGGACGTATCAAACGATTTCGATGGCAAATTTTCCGTGATTTTGTCCATTACAAGGCAGGACATGTTTGTGGAATAATTGAAATATTTTGATGCCAGTTGAATTGTTACGCATTGTTTGATTGGAGTGGCATTTTTGTTAATTCCGAAAATTGTCATGTTTGTTTTGTGAAGTTTTAAACGTAATTTGTCGCACAATGATTGTGTGATGAAGTTCGATTGTGAAGCTGAGTCAAGTAATACTCGCGCTTTATGATTTTCATTGTTGGCATCTTGTATGTATACCTCTGCCATCGATAAAAGGGTTTGTGAAACATTATTTTTTGTCGCGCTATTTGCAACGGATGGTGCGTAAGTTTGATCACTTGATTGTTTGCTTTGATTAGCTTTTTTAATGTGCAAGAGCGTATTATGTTTCTCCCCACATTCCTTGCATTTGCTTGAAGTACAGTCCCTTTGTAAATGTCCTGGTCGCAAGCAATTCATGCACAAGTGTAGTGATTTAATCTTTTTGATTCTTTCGTTTACATTGAGATTCAACAAAGAAGTGCATGCAAAGATAGGATGTGCTTCCTTACACATTGGTCAAGATTTTGTTGAATTTGTTATTGCAAATGATTTTGCGGTTGGTCTTTGATAATTATATTGTGGAGTAATGGATGGCCGAAAAATGTCTGCTGTATGCGATTTTTCCAGCAAAAACGATATAATGTCTTCATACGCAGGCAGCTGATCTTTGCTTATCGAAGAACTGACTCTTGTTTCCCAATCACGCGATAATTTAATGCCTAATTTCGACTGAATTAATGGAATCAATATCGCATTCCATTGTTTAACAGGAATTTTTAGTGCTAGCAACGATTGATATTGTTGTTCAATTAAGTTGATTAAGGATTTTAGTGAAGATGCTTTTAAGTTTAAGAGGGAATTAACATGCGAATAAACGATTCGCCTATGATGACTGTATCGCTCGGTTATAAGTCTTAATGAGACCTCATAATTGGTGTCCGTTCTTTCTAATGATTTTATGACGTTGAGCGCTTCATCTTTCAATGAAGCCTTTAAGTAGCAAAGCTTTTGATCATTGTTTAGCGATTCGTTTCGATGAATTAATGCAAAGAACGTATCCTCAAATGCACGCCATTTTGTAAAATTGCCGCTAAATGAAAGCAGCTCTATTGTTGGTAACTTAACATTTTGGTGTGCATTCATTGATGTATGATTACTGATTGCAGTTTGTCCGTCGGACTAGTGTTGAGATTTGTCGATATATGTTCGAGCTTGACCAACTAATTTATAAAATCGCGACTCGATTTCATCTCGTCTTTTGTATTGTCCCTCCGCGTGTTCGGAAAGAATTTCTAGCGATGTTTGCGTAGAATCGAATTTTGTGAAATTGTCGTCTAATCTTTGTAATCGTGATTTTAGTTTTTCAATCTGACTTTTGGTAATCTCACATTGCTCAAATCAAACGAGGAATCTTTCGAAATTCGCGATTTGATTTTGAAAGGCCATGCGGCTGCCATTTAATTGTTTATATGATTGTTCCGCCATTTTGATACAAATTTAAACGATCGTGATAATAAAGTATGTGAAAGAAAGGTACTCATTTTGATGATGTGCTACGACTTCTGATGATGCTGTTGCTGCGGCAATTAATGATGACGCTGCAGTCGTGGCAACGAACGATTATGATGTGGACGAAACCGTTTCGTTTTGTTTTACGAATTTTTTGTTGATTTCATCCGGCTCGAAGGACCATTAATCTTTGGGTTGCTTTGCTTGTGCCCTTACAAGCAAGTTGTCTTCCCACGAAGATTGTTGGTTCACATTGCTATATAAGATGATTATTACTGTTGTAAAGTGAGCACTTCTGTCTTTCTTGATGGTATCGGTTGTAATGTCTTTATGTTCTTCTTGTGTTGCGGGGTTTGTTTTTTGGTGGAGGGTAATCGGGGGTGACTTCTGTGCACTTATTGGTGGAATGCGTTGACCTATTTTCTGCTTCTTGGCCAACTTTCCCCGATGTTATTTTTACTTTATTTTTGTGTCGCTTTTGGTGAATAGGCCCACTCTACCTGCTTCGTGTCTTCGCTTCTTTGTTCGCGGAACGAACAGCGTTTTAGTTCGTTATTTTGAGTGCGCACTGTCACTACTCTCGTGATGTCATCCTTCCCAGGAAATGTTTTGGTGATTTTTCCTAATTTCCATTTACAAGGTGACTCGTTCTCCTCTAGAAGCAGTCTTCTTTTATTATGAGTTTGTTTCCACTCTTCCACTTTGTACATTGTTGTAATTGATGTACATATTCGCTCTTCCATCGTTTCCAGAACGTCTGTGATACCTTTTGTATTTTTTCAAATCGAGATAGCCTGTTCTCGTTCATATCTTCATAATTGTGCTCTGGAGGCGAAATCAAGCACCTTCCAATCAGAAAGTGAGCCGGAGTAAGTGTGTAGGGATCTGATGGATCATCGCTAATGATGGATATTGATCGAGAATTTACAATTACTTGGATTCTTGTTATTAGTGTTTGTAATTCGTCAATTGACATCATTTGCGTTGTGACTTTTATTAAATGTTTTTTTAACCAGCTCAATGTGGGATTCCCACAGACCACCGAAGAAGAAGATATCGAGCGTCAAAGATCGATTTCAGCTTTGGGGAATCTTAATTTCATGTTAAGGAGCTTCTTTTGACCTTTTTCCAAACTTTGAAAAATTTCTGAAAAGTAGTGTTCTCGATGGCCTCCTGCCTTCCAGAAGCCAAAACTTTTTTGCCTGTAGAGTTTTCACAATTTTGGATGGATAATTAGGTTCCCCCATGTCTTCTGAATCGAAAAGGTACTCTTGTTGGAAAACTGTTCTGTATGTACCGCGGGCGGACCGTCTTCCACAAAGATCTCTTAATGTTTGACCAACACAGCGTTGGTTTGTGCTCGTTGTGTGTCGTTAAGATGCGTCTTCACGTAGCCGTGCTTCGATTGCCGATAATTGTACGTTATTGTTGGCCCGGAACGGGTAGATTGGCAGCGTGTCCCAAAAAATTGACTGAATCGTGTCGTAGGAATACGCGTGAGGCGTCCTCTCGTTTGTGCTGACGATATCGATATCCATTTTGTATATGTCGGCTGGATCCTCCTCGTTTATGAATCGGCATGTTTCCTCTGGTTTATCATTAAACCACCATAACTCGTTGTGCATGCTGAGGATCACTTTCGCCTGTCGGAGGAAGTCGACTCCGAGTAATGTCCGATTTCTGGTTGCCTCTCGTTATATGATAAAATTTACGAGGATTCTTCGGTCGTGTAACCGTACCGTTGTTCGTGTCCTCAAAACTTGCTCTTGTTTTGGTACACCGTCTGCGAGCGTAATGGTTAACGTCTTCTTTGTTAAATTTCGCACCGCGTTTTCTCAGTACTTTGTAAAGTTGGAAGCTGGCGATACTTTGTTTCGGCCCGGAGTCGATTACTGCTACGCCGTGCGCTCCTTGTACCTCGATTTCTATGTTCGGTCGGGCATTCGGCTGGATTAACTGCTTGCGGGCGTCCAGAGTGCAGAACGACACGTTTTTTCGTGTTTTTTTCTAACACGTGGTGCAATTTCTCCGTATGGTGCCTTCCGTGCCGCAGCCATAACACCATAATACGTTGTCTTCCAGTTGATTTGCTGATGTCGTTGGTTTATTGTTATTCTTTTTCTTGCAGTCTTCTTCTTCGTGCCCAAAGCTGTGACAGTGTTTACATCGGGGCTGCTTTGTTTGTGTCAGCTGTTTGTTTAATCTTTTGTCGCCGTCCATGGCTTCTTCGATGGCGCGCGCTTTGTCTAATAGTTGCTGAAACGTGTTGATCCCGTCTCGACAGAGGCGGCTTCTGATGCGTTGGTGTAATAATCCGTACACCATGTCGATTTGCAGTTCCGTCCGGATCTGGCAATTCTGCAATCAGCGCCCTCTTTTGACAGACGTACATTTATGTTGTTTCGTTTCTGTCTTGGTGTTTCTCGAATATTTCTAGGAACGCCTTAAACGCGTTTTTTTTTTGGGTGCGTAAGCGTTCGTGAGTGTCTCGAGCGCTTCTGGCCAAGTACTTATTCCAGCGGAGACACCGGTCCACCATACGTTGGCGTGTCCTTCTAGTAGAAGCGGTAGTCCCACTAGCGCCATCTCGTCGCTCACATTTTCGAGATCTTTGAAGATTTTGATCGTCGCGATAAACTCTTTTAACTCGGCGGGTTTTTCTCCATTGAATCGTGCTGAATGTGTGCAGCATACCGATTTTTGTTACTGCTCGCTTGTAAAGATTATTAGTATTCTTTTTGTACACTCACAACTCCTACGTGACCATCAGTTCCTGGCCACAATTTAGCACAAATTTGGCGGCACGTTTCCTTCTCTTAGGCTCACTAATGCGCCTTCCTTCAGCCGCTGTAGATTTGGGGTCTTCCATCTTGATATATGTCATCTTGATGTTGTAGGGTATGCAAAAATTATGCTTTCCATCTTTTTCAAAATTCTTGCACCAATTTTCGCATTCTTTCGAAGATTTCCAATCTGTTGGTATTAATGTCTGCCACATTCCGTTGCTGTAAGGATGTAGGCGGTCGTCCAATCAGGAAGTGAGAGGGTTCAATGGGTTCAAATCAGTGGAATCGCTTCTTAATGGTGTTAACGGACGTGAGTTCAAAACACCTTCGATTTGAGTCATGAGATTGAGTGGCAAACCCTTGCCATGTAAATTGTATTATTCGAAGTTCTTATTAAGTGTTTTCTGACTATTTTAACGGTAGACTCACACATTCCACCGTGATGCGGTGAACGTGGCGGTACAAATTTCCATGTCATTTGAGTTTCTTCCCTCGCTATAGGTTCTCTACATTCTTTAATGAATTTATCAGTTATCTCATGCAATTCGTTTTTTTCCTCCACGAATTTTGTCACGTTGTTGGAATAAACAATTGTTGGTTTACATCTGTAAGCAATCCTTTTCGTTAGGCTTTTGCCTTAGAACGTTCAATCATTGTTCTCGTCCGCATTTTAGCAATTTCTTAGGTTCTTCCGTTGATATGAGTTCGATGAGCGTATGACATGCCAGGAGAATTTGACGCTTGACTCCAAAGCACAAATTCGTATTAGTTAAGCGACCGCCTAACGTGATTAATGCTTTCGAGTCAGGAAGCGGTGACAACGATAAAATGTTCGAAGTCGTATCAAGGGTCTTTCATTGTTTCAATTCATTGTATTCTGGACAAAAGCATTCCATTTGCACTAATTTTATTACTGTTTTGAACGCGTTATTTCTTTCGTTGTTATTGTCTGTATTCGTGATGTCAGTCATGCTTGGTATTCGCTCATAAATTCGGAATATATTTGTGCCAGTGTTGGGTTACTCTCAAGCCTTTTCTCCAGCGACAAGAATCGCTTAATAGCCGTTGCCTTTTTGAACTGCCTAATTTCGTGAGTTCTTCTTGGTTGAATGGTATCTTTACAAGAAATCTACCATCTTCATGTTGATGTATTGTATTTGCAAAATGGTTGTCTGTTGGTTTGCGTTAACACTTATTTAGTGGACTAATTCGCGATTCCCGGATAGCTGGTTTAACAATGAAATTGTAAAAAGTCGAACTTAATGTAACTTTATTTACAATATGTACAATTTTTCAAGGTAGTGGACTGTGTGAGGTTTTTATGCAACTGATTAAAAGTGTGTTTTGTTTATAAAAAAGTAGATTTTTTGGGGGTGAATTGGTGGCAGCATATCTGCTTGAAGCAATCGGTTTTGCTGTTGAATAGAATTCCTAGGGTTTTTGTTTCTTTCTTCGATAATTCGACTGATTTGTCTTCTCCTACGCTTGACGATGTAAAATGGTTTGCCAATTGCTCGTTTGTTGAACTTCCACTTTCTCAAATTGAACGATGCAGTTTTCAATATGGTGTTCATTCTAATCAGATTTTGTTTCAACAATTCAACATCATCGTCGCTTGTTATCAAGTCGTCAACATACATATAATTTCGTATGATATTCGATATTTTTGGCGCTGAAGTTTGAACATTGTCTGCTAACTGAATCAAACAACACGTTGCGCCTTGTGCGGACTATCCCTGTTGGAACTTGTCCTGTGTCGCGCAATTATGGTGCTCGACTGGTTGGGAAATAAAGAATGATATAAATTAAGATCTCGGACATTATACTTCGCTTTGTTGTGCGTGCAACATTTTTAAAGAATGGTACATGAAATTGCAATGAATCCTCAACGTGATTCCATTGTAATCCCAAGGTTTTGACGGTATCGCTATCGGAGTTTGACGGTTTAAAGGTTTGTTTCATTTATTAATGTTGGGTTATTTGAGGCCCATTTGTGTAACGGAAATCCGCCGCGTGCCAATAATTTGGTTACATCATCGCGTTTTGGTAGAACCTATTCTATGTTATTCTATGTTATTTGATCATCTACATAGAAGCCTCTGACAATGAGTACGATTTGTGAGCCTAATGGAATTTTTTCCTTTTCTAATGTGGCTAGTTCTCTTGCGCATCGAATGGCTAGATACGAAGGTGATGTAGTACCGTATGTCACCGTCTGGAGCGCATACGTTTGTATTTGCTTTCGTTCGTCCGACCTCCAGAGAATTCTATGTAGATCTGTTGCTGATTCATCCAGCCATATCTGTCGGAACATTTTCTCAATGTCCGTCATTATAATATATAATCATTCAATGATCTTCCATTTGACGACTTGCATGATACATCAAATACCACCCGAAGTTTGGTCGTATGACTTCTTTCATTTAAAACTCCATGATGCGGTAGGTAAAATACGATAGAATTTAGTCGATCTTCCTTTGTGCAAAGTTTCATGTGGCCCAGCTTTATATATTCTTTTATGAACTCGCAATATTTTTCTTTAAATTGTGGGCGTTTACGAAATTGATGCTCTAACAATTGAAATCGCTGCGTGGCAATATATTTTGAGTTCCCTATTAATATATTCTCATTTTTTTAATGGTAGTTCTGCAATTAATCGACCTTCGTTGACTCTTTTGTACGTATTTTTGAAGTGCGTTTCGCAATCTTTTTCCTCTTTATTTAACGATGGACCTTCTGAAAGGTCGTTAATTTCCCAAAATTTAGTGACTAAATGATCTAGATTCTAGTTGATTTTGTCTGGTTAGGTTGCAAACATGTTTTGTAACACTGGCCATTGTGCAATGTTTGCCGGAAATAATCCATCCTGTCCGTGTTCTCTGCAATATTGTTCCCTGCTCTAATTTAATCTAGCCGACCGATAAAAGATTATAAAAGAATTATGCACCGATAAGCAAATTTACTGTACTGGGTCTATGGAACATTGGATCAGCAAATTTAATGGTTTTTGGGATGTCTGTGGATGATCTGTCAATTAAATTAGATGGCAAGTTTTGTGAAATTTGCGGTAGAATGAATAAATCTAGATTGCAATTGAAATTATTGTGCATCGATTTAATTGTCGCGTTCATGGACTCGGTGACGTCATTTTCTTTGTTGTTGACGCCGACAATTGAAGTATTTGCTGTTTTCCGCGGTTGTTGCAATTTTTCCGCTAAGTCTGTGATAATAAAATTTGATTGGGAGCCAGAGTCGAAGACCACCTTGCTTTGCAGCCATTCATTTGAGCTCGTTTTTATTTTCACCACTACGGTGGCTAGGAGAACCGTTATGTTGGTTTTATTGCAGAGACACGTCGTGTTTTGCACCTCGCTTCTGCTTGGTTTGTTTGTTCTTTCTTAATTTTCTAGGCGAAACAACGTATTGTGCTCTAAGTGACATTTTTTGCACCCCCAAAGCGGTGCAAAAATTGGTGGAATGATTGTCCTTGAAACAATTTAAGCATAATTTGGACGATCTTATTATATTTATTCTCTCTTTTATGTTTGCATTTAATAGTTTTTTTGCAATTGAATATGGTGTGGTTATTTACTTTACATAATAAACACGAAAACGATTTCGCATTTTGCAAAAGCGTTTGCGTTTTATTATTATTGATGGGAGAATTATTTATTTGTTGGTTATCATTTTGAATGGATTAGAAAATGTTACATTTCTTCTTTAAAAAGTCTAACAGTTGATTAAAATTAAAATTAAATCTTTCCCTAATGAAGACTCGTGCCATTATGAAACGATTTTTTTCATATCTTTCTTTTAGCAACATCCACATGATTTCATACGAATCATTTGATAAGTGTATTGCTTCGATTGTTTTTGCCGCTTGCTTGCTTGCTGCATTTCAAATAATGAAATTTCTGAATGTCTGTGAGCACTGCTTTATTGTGCACGAGTGAAACAAAAAGGTCACGAAAGGCCATCCATTCATTATAGGCACCAGAGAATTTAGGTAGTGCCATTGTTGGCAAATTCACTTGAAAACTGGTACTTGTGTCACGTGCTGAAGATGCCAGATGATTCGATCGCTATGATGTTAATTAATTTCTTTAATTTTGATATTAATTTGAGGTAATTTTCCTCAAATAAAATTAATTGTTGCTCGTCTTCTTCTGAAGGCGATTCAGACAGAAGGTCAATTTCCATCTGTGATTTTTCGTAATCATCTAGCAGTGGCTCTATTCTTTTTATGATTTCTTTTAGTATTTCTGAGTCCATCTCTTTGTCAATTTTTGTGCTTAGGCGGGTTAATTTTGCTTTTGCTTTTGGATTTATTCGTTTAATGCAAAAAGGCGATAAAGATTGGAGACTTACTCCTTTTTTCTTCTATTGATCGAGCCTTGAAGATGCTAACGATTCCTGGTGGATCTGCTTGTCTCGTGGCCGCTGCGTTTGTGGTTTTCTTTGAACGTTTATTTGTTTTATTCGGCTTTCGAAGGACCATTAACTGTTGGCACTTGTCCTGTGTTGCGTAAGTATGGTGCCCGACTGTTTGGGAAATAAATAATGACTGTCTTTATTTTAAATATATTTAACTTATTTAAGTATTTCTAGATGTTAATTCTTCGACCATTTTTTCCGAACTGGGATTTTTTTTGTATATTGCCTAGAAACTAAATTAAACTTTCTCCCTGAAGGGGTAGGGGTGGCATGCAAAGATGTGCCGATTAGTTGACGTGATGCTTCATGGTAAAAGCCCATCTTCACATTTCTTACAATTAATAATAATATAAAATTAACAAAGTAAACATGCTTCAGTAATAATACGAATCGTTTTATTACTCTTAGAAATTTATTTTTGTCGAAAATTATTTATTGTACTAGTTAACAATATGTTTCTTAACATTAACTTTATTTGATCAATTAAATAAAGAGAATATAAAATTTCGGTTCCTATTAACATATCCATCGGACGTGAATTATTAAAAACTGGATCTGCCAGTTTCAGAGTTGGTGAAATATGTTCACCGATTGTAATGAAGGTCGATGATAAATTGGACGTTATTTTATTAATTACATGAAGCGTGGAATTGAATGAATAATTATCAGTGTACGATTTAATGTTTGCTTGTACCGAGATTGAAATTGTAGAGGAATTATTTTCTATTCCAGCTTTAATAACTGACGATTGCTTTGATTCTGTTGCCATGTGCAATAACGAATTATGTTTTTCCTTGCAGATTTTGTAAGAAGTACTGCCGCAATCTCATACTCTGTGCTTATCACTGAAGCAATTGCTACAAATGTTATTTGCCTTGACAAACTCTAAACGACTTTTCATTGTTAATTCAATAAGTTTCGCGCATTTGTAAAGTTCATGAGAACCCTTGCAAAAACAACATGGATCTTCCGACTGGCTTGTATCGGTTGAGACGAATGATTTTTTAAATAAGCATATTTTCTGAAGATTTACAGTGTGACAAGAAAGTTCGGAGACAAATTTCGTATATGTACATTTCAATTGTGTAGTTGGCGTTGTGCGTTGTTAACGCTTAGTTTATCTAGTAGCCTGCTAAATTCTCTATAAGGAGTTAATTTGTTTCTTCTTTGCTTTTAATTCTTTCAAAGCATGTTCTTGGGACATTTTGACGGCATTTTGGCGGTGCAATGAAGCAGATATCAAGGCAAACTTTGTAGGAAATAAATGAGAAGGACTCATCGTTGTTATTATCGAACTTCGGCTTCTCTTTCGCTGGTTGACTCGGCTGCTTCCTGATGATGCTGCTTCTACTGGACGCTGCTTTCTTTTATGTCTCGGCTTCTTTGGAGATTTCTTTAACTTTTGCGACGTACAACAACACGCGATACTTTATCTTAAACACATTTTTTTAAATTTATTAATGTTTTAAATTAACAAATCCGGCTCTCGAAGGACCATGTAAATTCATGCGCTTTTGCATGTGGTGCCAAGGAAATGCTAGTTCGTTCGCTATTTGTCCGTATCTCTCTGTCTTTTCGTTTTTTTCCTCCGAGGAAGACTCGGTTACAAATTTTGGTGGGGTAGTTGCCATTTTCCGGGTTGGGAATTTTCGAGGGCAAAAGGACACTTTTTCTTTTCTTCTCACCCGGTTGAAGAATGGAACAGAAGTATTTACAATAGTGTTTTAATTGCCGCTATAAACGGTATCAATTTCTTGAACCTTTTCCTAACTATTGTCAACAAATGTATAATACAAAAAAATAGAAAGCATACAAAATCGTCTTAGCCTACGTTCGGCACGAACATGTACAATTACTGATAAATTGCCGCAATGGCATTGCAATGGTTTCTATTTCGAAGCTGTGATGGGAACGATTGCTCGTTAAAATATTGTAACATTTCCAGAACAGATTTTCTGGGTGGGGTGGAAAAGTAGAAAGTAACCTCGTGGCCCTATTGGCTGGATTATAGAATCGAAAATAGGTTCTAGGAACTTTCGAAAAACCCTGGAAATGTACTTTCTCTTTTCCTTACAATGTCATTGTTTAGTGAGGGTTGCATTATTTAATGTTTTTGGACGAAAAATCTCAAATACCTAAAAGAAGAAATAAACAAAAAATAAGTAATAAATTTTATTTAAGCGACGCGACAAATTGTCTCTAACCTCCAGACTGTCTAATGCTTCTACTTGATCTAAATCGTCCATGTAATGAAAACCAACGTTATGAATTATATTTGCAAATATTTTCTTTCGCTTTAATACGCTACAAGTAAATACCTTGATATACTGCTCTGATTTAGTTTATTAAATATCGCTCACCTATTACGACACTTACAACACTTCACAAAGCAAAGATTTTTTGTTAAGAGACGACACTATCAGCCGATTTACTCCGATGTAAACAAACAGTCGTCTTACGTTTTCATCAAAGAGGTATACCCTAGTCCTCGACCTGAACAATTCTAAGCGATACGTCTCGCGCTTGGAGTCTAGAATACGCGCAGTAATAAAGGATAATCGGAGTTATTGTTGCTGGTAACTAAAGAAGAAGAAGAAGAAGAAAATTGGCAACGTTACACAGTTCTCGATTACGAATACTCATTAAATTAATTACTTTTTGCGACTTTTATTTCATCGCTCTTCCAACACTCTTTCGATTTAATTTACGAAAGTATTGCTGGACAATTATATTTCGACGTAACGTGCATAATGTAGCGCATGAGATTTTAAATTCGAAATAATTGTTACTTGTGCATTTATGTTTTTCTAAGCATAATTTATTGCAAAGTGATTCTGCGTTAAAACTAGACTGTGGTCCTGTCCAGTAATGCCCGTGCTATTCTTTTATGTACGTATTTGTCGTGAACAACTATCTCTGCAGTTGATAGTAAAGCTTGTCCGCTCAGTGATATGATCGAACAATTTGAAATCGTTTAGTTGCAATTCTGACCGTCCTTCTTCGGCTCTTTAAAAAAGCATTGCATTGTGAGCCTGGTCGCATTTTTTACAGTTATTCGATCTAAATTTACCCTTTTGATGATCCGCCCTCAAGCAATTCAACCACAATTTTAAATCGCGTGCTATAAATCATTCTTCAATTGACATTGCTGAAAAACGCTTACACTGAACTATAAAATGATCTCCTTTGCATTGCGGGCACACTGCTTTTACATGATTAACGGCGTATGTGAGATATATTGCTGGACGTTTCGTTCGTTGTGTATTTTCTAAACAGAATTTTAAAAAAAGTGTCACAAATTTTAAGGCGTGATAATATATGGCCCAAGATAAGCAGAAGGGTTCCGTTGATCTGCAATAATTCATTTATATGGCTGTAAACAATGTATTTTCTATGATTGAACCCTTTATTTAGTAATTCATAAGCAATATCATAATTAGTTTTAACCATATCCAAACATTGGATAGCATCCAATGCTTGTCCAGTTAATGAAAGTTTTAAGTAACAACACTTTTTGATTTTACTCAAACTGTGATTCATGTTGATGAGAGCGTTGAATGCTACTTCGAATGACCGCCACTTTGTTAGTTGACCATCGAAAGTCGGAATGTCGATTACAGGTAACCTAACATGTTGAACTTCGTTGTCACGTCTTTGTGATTCATGAAATGGTTTTTCATCGTGATTTTAATGCAAATGTAAATGTGACTTGGAAAACCCAATCATATTATGTAACCGCTCTTCATATTCTTCTCTATTTGTGAATTCTTCCTCTAAATTTTCTGTTATCTTCTCATTTTTTTTGGAATTATATCAAATTCATTACCTTTTTGTTTAAATTTCTCTAGTCTTGACTATAAAGCTTCATCCATCTTTTTTACAAAATTTGAAAATGCAGTGAACTGGGCAGCAAAACCGTTTGTTGTCCAACTGTTTTGTCGACATATCCTATTCATGTTTAGTTATTATGCTTCTAATAATTCGTAGTTTACAAATGCGTGATTTTTTTAAATATCCGGCTCCACCGGCCAATGATGATTTGTTAAGATGTTGAACTGAATAATTTGATTCAGTGTACACTTTACCAGTGATGCTGGTTCTGCTTTTTATTGTGTTCGACGCGTTATTCTCGCGATTTAGAATAGTTCACAAATGAAACTTAAAATATTTACCGGTCGATAATTTACAAAAAGGCGAAATGATTTTTTAATACTTTTAATAATAACAATTTAATAGTTAGTGAGTTTAATATTACAAGTGCGAAAGCTGTTTACGAAATGAATACAATTTTACAATTTTTTCTTAATCTAATTTTGGAGGGGTTACCCACCCTTTTGGTGTTTACCAATGAAAATTCGTAGATTTAGGAATTTTCCAAATTGTTATTTTGGTCACGGCGACCATTGCAATGTGCCTTAACAATGGACAAATGACAATGAGTTCATTGCAAGATATATTTCTTTGTACAATAAATTACATCCTAAATATAATAAAATAATAAAATAAAATGTAAGGGAAGGTTTTTATTTATCACGGACGAAACTAATAAACCTAAAGTGTAATAAACTAATAACTAAAAAGAGAAAGTTCTGCTCTTCGCTTCGCTATTATAGAAAAGCGGATCTAGTCTTTCAATTTAACTAATTATGATTGTTTCTACTGTATTATGGCAACAAACAAATTTTTGTAATTGGTCCTTTTTTAACACCTTTGGAAGTGCGCACTGACACTACAGGCCCTTTTTCATCGGCTCCTGGGGGTATGTCCACTATTCGACCCATGGTCCAAACACTTGGTGGCTCGTTATCGTTTTTCAACACCAACAAATCGCCAACCGATGGTGGATCGACACTTGCACTTTTACATTTGTGTCTGACTTGCAACTTTGCAGATATTAATTTTTCCAGCGGCGTCAGAAATCCTGTGTCATCTTTTGCAGGCAAATGTTGAGACGATTTTCCTTTACCCCATTTAGATTTTCCTCCGGGATAGTGTTGTACGTCCGTCCTATCAAAAAGTGAGCCGGACTCAGAGGAAGAAGGTTATCGGGATGATCACTAATTGAGGAAATTGGCCGGGAATGTTTCAGCGCTTCAATTTGCGTTAGAACCGTGTACATTTAGCTGAAGGTTAAAATTGTGTTGCCAATTACCTTGGTCAATGATTTCTTTACTTGTTTAACGGCAATTTCCCAGATTCCTCCAAAATGGGGAGATCTTGGCGGCATTAATTGCCATTCAATCGAAGTGCCATCATTTTCTAAAGTTCTTAATATTCTTTCGTTTTCATTCTTTATTAGTTGGCTTAGGCGTTTCAACTCGTTATTTGCCCGGACAAAGTTGGTGCCGTTGTCTGAGAACATTTTCCGCGGTTTGCCTCGTCTTGCGATGAATCTCCTGAATGCTGATAGAAAGGCTTCACTGCTTAAATCCTCTACCAATTTTACATGAATTGCTCTTGTCGCGAGACATATAAACAATGCTATATACACTTTGTAAGATTTATAGCCGCGTGCTCTCTTGTTTCAGGATAGAAATGGACCGGCATAATCGACGCCACAATTTTTAAAACGACACGTTAACTCTGAATTCAGGGAGATTTGCCATTATTTCATTGCTAGGTTTTGGGTTCGGTCGGTAGCACTTGACGCAATTATGGACGATGGTTTTGGTCATACTTTTGCCTTTGATAGGCCAATATTTTCAAAGCAGAATGTACAATAACTGCAGAGATCCGCAATGCAAATGACTCTGATGTGTGTTGGACGCTATTAAGAGCGTCAAGGCATGTTTGTGTGGAAGAATGATCGGATGATTTTCACCGTATGACAGTGAAGATTTATGTAGTCGACCACCAACTCGTAATATTCCTTAATTATCAAGAATCGGATTCAATGAGAGGATACGTGAACTTGATGCCAGAGGCTGCTTTTTTGATAAAGTTTTTCTTTCTTGAATGAAATACTTCTTCCTGGACGAATTTAATTAGTGCATTTAGTGCATCTTCTCTCTCAGAAAAACTTAATTTGTTGGTTAATTTTGACTTCAATCTGCAGTTATTAATGAATCGTTTGCAATAAGCAGTGATATTAATCAATTTTTTGAGATTAGACAATTTTTCGATTAAACTGAATCTTTCCGATACTGTAGCGATTAATGTGCTTCTTCTATCTGGAACGTTGTCAATTTTATGGGAATCATTAGAATGCTCGATGGAATTTTTTAGGAATTGGGGCCCGTGCCACCATAGACTTGAAGATATCACTTGTTCTGGAGTCATACCACGCGATATCAAATCAGCTGGATTGTCCATTGATTTCACGTGCTGCCAATTGTCTTTATTCGTTGATGACTGTATGGCTGACACCCGGTTTGGCACGAATGTTTTCCACATCGATGGACGTCCTTTGATCCAGGCGATTGTGATAGTTGAATCGCTCTATAGATCTTCTTTTTCAATCTGTATATTTGTTATTTCGTGGACCTTTTTTGTTAATACCGCTAACAATGTGGCAGCGCAGAGTTCTAATCGCGGCAATGTTACGGTTTTCACCGGGGCGACGCGCGATTTTGCTGTCATTAAGTGAACGCTCATTGTTTTATCGTTCAACAATGATTTGATATAAATACAGTGCCGTACGCTTTTTCGAATGCGTCTGCGAAGCCGTGTAAGTGGAACTTATTTGCGTTGTTGTGTAAAAAAATGTCGTGGAATTGAGATATTATCGATTGAATTGCAATGGTTTTGAAACAGCCTCCATTCATTTTCAGTGGAACTTGGTAATGTTTCATCCCACGTTAGTTTTAATTTCCACAATTTCTGAATAATAATCATTGGCATGACCGTCACCGGAGATAACAACCCAAGGGGATCGAAAATGCTTGCGGCCTCGCTCAAGATTGCTCGTTTCGTAATACGTGGATTTTTTATTGAATTTGATGTAGAACATGTCTGTAATGGTGTTTAATGTGCTGCTGCTTTGCACATTTTCCTGTTTTAATTACCGTAAAACAGGCGGTTTTTCTTAATAAATTAACGACACTTTCATTTCTAAATTAACTATTATTTTACTCAAACTTCTTAACCGTTCTCTTCGAGATCCCAAAGTAATCTGTCTGTCTCCACTATTTTTCGCTTTCTTCCTTTCTTCATGCAGATAAGGGATCACACCTACGATTGCCAACTCTAACAATGAGGAGCACAAATGGCACAATATAATCCAAGCGGATTCAAGGTCTTGATATCCCTTGCTGCTTATATGTTAACAATAGCCTTTAACATATAACGATAATCTTTGACAATATTAACAATAATGTTTAACATCAGTGTTAAGAATAATCTTTAGCAAATGGGATTGTACATGATTCCTAAGGTTTTCGAACCGCCGCCGTCCTTTAAATCAAAGGGTTGATTTTCTAATTTGATTTGGTTCGATTGAATTTCTGAATTATTTGCCGTCCACTTTCTTAGCTCAAAGCCAGCCATTTTCAAAATAGAGTGGATATAATGGCACGTTATTTTTAAATTGTGGATGTCTGACGCAGTAATCAGATCGTCCACGTAGAAATCTTGTTTTATGATATTTGATTCTACATGAAAGTTGTCTTCATTTTCCGACGCTAATTGTAACAGGCATGGTATTGCCAGGTATGGGGCCAAAGCGGTACCGTACATCACCGTGTTTAATTTAAAAACTTCCAATTTTTTATTCGGATTATCTCTCCACATAATTAGTTGGATATTCCTTTGGTTTTCGTTGATCAGGGTTTGCCTGTATATTTTATTTACGTGCGCAGTCACAACGAGTTTCTATTTCCGAAATTTCAGTAGAATTGAATATAATTCAGTTTGCAAAGTGGGACCGGTATATTGTACATCGTTTAAGGATAGTCTACTGGATGATTTCACGGACCCGTCGAACACGACCCTCAACTTTGTAGTCGTGCTACTTTCTCGCACGACATGATGATGCGATAAGTAATATCTCGGCGTCGCATCGTTTTCGGTGTCGTCGAATTACGTCATGTGATTTAATCTGATATATTCATTCACAAATTCGCTGTATTGCATGTTTAAATTTGAGTCCTTCTCCAGCTTCCTTTTCGAGGCCATGGCTTTAGAATCACTTAACATATCGATGTTGTTCTTTAGCGGAACGGAAACAATGAACCGACCTGTTTGAGTTCGTTGAGTAGTTTGTGGGAAGTGATTTTCACAGAATCTATCCTCCTCAGTTAGGAATTTGGGCGTTTTGTGTCATTAGAGAAATGGTCTAATTTCCATAATCGCTCGATAGTGGATTCTAAGGTTGATTCTCTTGTGTGATACGAAGCCGCTTCATCTCGAATGGGATGTCACCGGCTACGATCCACCCGAATAGGGTCTTTTAGAAAACGGGACCGGTTTTAACTGGAATTATTTTTTCTTGTGTCATTACTTCCTAAAAACACGTTGACGCCGATTAGTAGGTCCAGCGGCTTCGATTCGAATTCGTCGTCCGCTAACGTTATGTTCTTTGGGACCGTAATTTGACTTTTGTCGAATGAGCTCGACGGAAGATTTTCTGTTACATTTTTCAACTAGGCACGAGAGGTTTGTTGTGAAGTCTGAGATTTTTGACTTAATTCTTATCGTCACACACGAAGTGACTTGTGATTGTTTTTGGCTGACTCCGAATATTTTCGTGTTTACTTTATGTTTTGATACGTTTAATTTGGCACAGAAAGAATCTTCAATGAAATTGCATTGTGACGCGGAGTCTAATAAACCGCGGGCTTTGTGCTCTTTGTTGTCCTTGTCAATGACGTACACTTCAACAGTTGATAATAAAGCGTGTGCGATTTTATATTGAACCGCGCAGTTCGTTACTGAAGTTTCCATTTCCGGTTTATCTTCCCTCTATGTGTGGTTCCTTTTCAAGTGTAGAAGACCGTTATGTTTTTCATTGCAATTTTTAAAACCGTCCTAGTGACAGTCGTTTGTTGAATGGCCTGACTTTAAACAATTAAGACACAAACAATATTTCGACTTTTGTATTTTTTATAATAATATATTATATGCGATTTGTTACATGCGGGGCGAACCGATCGGTGGGTTTATTTTAATTGTTTCTGATATAGATATTTTGTTGATTAAGAATGATAACGCGTTTTCGTACGTGGGTAGCTGGTTTTTGGATAGTGTGTTGTTAACTTTTGTTTCCCACTCGCGATGGATTCTGGATTCTAATTTTGAAAATATTAGGGGAACCAAGGTGGCATCCCATTCTTTCACGGGAACTTTTAGTGCTTTCAACGACCGATAATTTTGCTCAAAAATATTTGTCAATGCTTTTAAAGTGTGCTTTTGAATTTAAGAGAGCGTTTACATGGCTTTAAATAATTCGACGGTGATTAGCATATCGCTCGGAAATGAGTTTCCACGGGATTTCATTATTCGTTTCAACTGTCTCTAGCGACTGTATAACCTTTAGAGCGTCGCCCTCTAACGCGGACTTCAAATAGTAGAGTTTTTGCACATTCGACAGCGATTCATTTTTTTCAATCAATGCAAGAAACGTGTCCTCAAACGCTCGCCATTCGGTATCATTCCCGGTGAATTATGGCAGTTCGATTGTAGGCAATTTTACGTTTACATTTTGATGAACATTTGAATTTTGTTAGATATGTTTGAGCGATTTGAATTATCGCGGGCGAATTAATTTATTATTCGATTTCCAGTTGCTAGTAGCGCGTTTCGATTTCTTCGCGTCTATCGTATTCCGCATCAAGGTCGGCTAACAGCTCAATGTTTGTCTGGTCTGAGTCAAATTTCGAGATACTTTCCTGCATTTTTTGCATTCTCGTTTTTATGTTTTCAATTTTATCATTAGACATTTCATCCGTTTCTATTAGAAACTTCTCGAAATTTGTCAGTTTCCTTACAAACGTTGATCTTTTGATTATTAAGTTTCGTAAATCGGTTTCGGCCATTACGGCAATTGCGAATTGAAGCACTGATTGTTTAATAAAAAGGAATTAATGGAAACGACTCACTTTGCTGCGCTCTGGACGCTGTTGTCGACGCTGTCTCGGATGTGCTGCGGGGCTTCCTGATGGCGATGACGTCGATTTTTGTGAGAAACTGGCTCACTTCGGTTTTCCGTTTGCTGCTGGGCACATCAACTTCTGTGGGCGTCTTCATTAAATGCTGCTGGGCTAACGAATGACACCTTTCTTTGTTTCTTTCGATTTGCGCTGACTAATTGCCACTAATTGTCTTTTATTTAAATTCTCATTTTCTGCTTTTATGGATTCGGCTCGAAGGATCAGAATGTTCGACGCGTTATTCTCGCGATTGAGAATAGTCCACGAATGAAACTAATAAACCTAAAGCGTAATAAACTAATGACTAAAAAGAGAAAGTTCTGATCTTCCCTTCCCTATTATAGAAAAGCGAACACATTATTTATTATTGTAACAACTCTATCGTTTATATTTGGCTGTTTGTTGTCTTTTAACAGATATATTTATACTATACTATTATTTAACTTTTAATTTGCTTTTTGATCTAAATCTTATTTGGGTCTTATTCTATATCTTTAAAGGTATTTTATTCTATTTATTCTATTTTATTTTATTCATAACAGCAGTAATGGTGGCGATGTCACCCAACAATGACTGCGCCATGAAATCACGATTCATTACCATCAAACAGTTATCGCTTGCGCACAACGGTGTCATTTACAGTCTGATTCTCTGAAATCGTATACGATAAGATTTTTAGTTAATGACACAATAAGGAGATAAAGTTGTTGTTTATTTTATTGACGTGCAAGAAGAAAGTATGTTTCCACTTAGTTGCGAATAAGGGACAACAACGAAATTGATGCGGGAAATAGTAACTTGCAACTGTCAATATTTGGAAAATTATATTTGATAATAAAGAAACGGAGAAATTGTGATATACATTTGTGTTTCTGTAAAATTGCACAATCAGAAACGTTGAATCTCAGGTACACCCAAAAAAATGGGCCTTCAGCTAAAATTGTTTGCAATCCAAACACCAATAAATATCGACTATCCCATTCTGCGGCTTTGAATGCACCGGGTACTTTTAAGAATCGAATCGGTTTCGATTCTAGCTTCAAATGCCTCCATAACTCGGAACGATGGGGATATTGACATTTTATCAAGAACAACATTATGAAAATTCATAAAAAAATTCAGTTTCTTTGGAATTTTTGCCTAATTTGCCCGAACTACTGAGTTTTAACTTCCGTGCAAAATGTGATCAATAACGAGAATTTACTTACAGGTAACACCCTGAGTATAGTGAAGCAGACGATAATCCATCCGGAATATAAAGCAACCTCGCTACAAAACGATATCGCCCTGTTAGTATTAAAGACACCGATCGAAATGACAAAAAGTGCGAACACAATTTGCGTACCACCGGTGGGTATCGTGCTGGAGAACGCGACATGCCTAGTGACTGCTTGGAACAAGAGGCATTTCATCAAGAACCCGAACGCGTTCTTAAAAGTAAACGTCGTGTCGATAGTAACACGCCAGCGGTGCATCGATGCGTTAAGGGAGACACGTTTGGGGCCGTACTTTCACTTACACAAAAGTTTCATTTGTGCCGGCAACGGGAAAACGACAACGACGAACGACGAACTGTGCCTCGGCGACGGCGGCAGTCCGTTGATCTGCGAGATACCCGCCCAACCGAACAGGTACCATCAGGTGGGTATCGTATCGTGGGGCATCGGATGCGGTGACAACAGGACGCCCGGCGTTTACGTTAATCTGCCGATGTTTAGAAAATGGATCGATGACGAGATGACCAAGCTGAAATACGAGATAAACATTTATCGATATTAAATTGTTTCGGTTTTATTTCTTAGCCTCACGAGTATCCGATTGTATAATGTTTTATCTTATTTATCAGTAGTTTCAAACGAAAACAAAATAATTTCTGTTGATTATTCTTGCCGGTAGACGCCAGTCACCAGATATATTATGTTAATTATGGTTTAATTATCGTTTAGTTTGATTTAGGACGCAATATACAAACTGATTTTTACAAAATAAATTACGCGAAAATTATATTGGTTTTGCTGAATATGCGTATGTAGTGACTAATTTTAGAAATTATTTTCCCTATTGGCTAGTTTTGATACAAGTTTTCAGAAACCTATAGTGTGGAAAGTAGGGCAATGCTGACACTGTTGAACTTATTCTTCATAGATCTGGAGCCTGCAGATAATAATAAGGACATATGGATGCTTCACTTGCCAAATCGATTAACTCCATTGTTTCAATGTTTTAAGTTTTAAGCTGTACCTATTAAAAACCAATTTTTCTAATAATAAGTATTAATACCACTAAATGACATTTTTTTAGCCATTCATACTATAATGTATTTATAGCATAATAAAAATTTAGTTAATCCGCTGCAATCTTTTTTGCTCTGCAACTGAGAAAGTTTTATTGTACCAACAATTCCCAAGATACCAGAAAGACTTTCATTAAAAAGAATTTCTTGTGATTTGCCTAGTGAAGACTGGATACCACTACATCAATTTGGAATTAGACAGGGCCATTCCATCATATCGCATCAAATTAGACAATCTCTATAGAAAAAGGAATATTGCACATCAGTATTATTAGATGTTGGCCAAGCATTCGATAACGTTTGCCACTCTGGACTGTTCCATAAAATTCAAAACTTTTTCCAATTTCCTATTTTAGACTATTTGCATATTTTCACAATTATAGAGTATTAAGGATTAAAGTTTATGAAGAAGTTTCCCAAAAAGAAATACCTCGATCCTCTAATGCTAGATACATGGGCTTCCAGTTAGATTCCAGGCTAACATGAACAGAGCATGTTATCAAAAAGAGAAAGCAAATGGATCTAAGAATAAAACAACTTTATTAGTTAATGGGGAAAAATCATTTTTATAACTTTTTTTATTATGTTTTACATTAGCAATCAGAATTAAAGAAAATCATATAAGCTAATCTGTTGACTTAGAGCTTATGTGCTTTATATTGGCAGGACAAGATTCCCTCCAATGATGGAACCTCTTAACTCTCTTTTAGATCAGCTGGTCAGTGTCTTTTTAGTCTTCTATTTGGTGGTTCCAATAACGGCTGTAACAACGTGTTGCTGTGTCTATCTATTCTCTGGTAGTGTCCGATGCTTCTAGATTTTATCACATCTGCTTCAAGAATGCTTTTGCCTAAGAAAATGACTTGGAAAATTCGAGAAATTCCTTTTGATGCTGTAAAGTTTCGCATTAAATATGTTAGCACGTAAATATCTAAATCAGTGACTATCCAAATAAGTAACATAAGCCTACTACATGTTGAATCGTCGAAATGCATGGTCGTAAAAAAACTAAATTTCTGAATAATGGTGCAAGATATCGTTTTCCAACAAGAGCAGCTTTTCGATTCAGAAGACAAGGGTTCCTAATTGTCAAAACTTAAAAAGACAAAAAAGTTTTGGCTTTTGAAAAGAAGTAGGCCATCGAGAACACCACGTTCCAGATGTTTTTTTAAAGTTTGCAATCATGCCAAAAGAAGCTCCCTAACATGAAATTAAGATCCCCAAAGCACAAAAGAAAATATGCTTTCGTTTATTTTTTATAAATTAAATTGCGATCTTTGACGGCCGATAACTCGAAGACCAAGCATTTTTGGACCATGATTCATAGGAACTTTTTGGCTTATTTTAACGATAAGAATCACCCAGTAAGCGTTGTCGGTGTTATTTTGAATGACCCTGTATAATTGCTCAAGGTGAACGCTTTGGAAGCAGAAGGAACCTGTCCCTTGTAGTCTTTTTATGAACGTGTCATGGATGCCGAAATGAGATATAATAAAAAACAAGAAAATTGACTTACATTTTTTGCTTGTAACGAGTTACTAACCAGGCTCCTTCATAGGTCGTTTGGAACAATTAAATAAAAACTACGTTACCTTATGGTGCGTCAGAGTTTACTTGAGAGTTTCTCTTACGTCAGGGTTCTCGGACGTAATGCGCAAGCTCTAATCATTTGAAACGTATATTCGGATGTCATCGTGTTCTACCGTCTTACACATGCGCATACCGATTCATTGGTAAACTCGCGCGATTATACTTTACTTTGATGAACAGCAACCGATTCAAATCCTCTGAAATTAAAGAAAAACCACATGAACCCACAAGGCCCTAGGACGAGAAAAGTACTTCGTCGCACGTCGTTAAGGTAAACAAAACTAAAGTGCTGTTTTGCGCACCGGTAACCAGCGAAAAAAGTGGCCTTTTTCACGGCTGTGGAAAAAATTATACTTTTTACAGAACCTTTAATAAAAGCTGTTAACTCGTGTACTTTTGTCACTAGGCGAGGAATTGGAATGTGAAAATGTAAATAAACACACATCTAGTTGCTTCGGGAGACTTGTTGATATAAATTTGTTTTACTAATTTGCGTTCCTTTTGCGAATTGTGATCAATCAACAAAAATGGCAAACCGCCTTACTTTGGATATGATAAGTTTGTTTTGCGAGAAAAATAGCAATGGTGTCAGAATGAGTTTGAGACTTAAAGGGAACGAGCTAAAGATTCGAATTGCGTAAGTTACTGGAACATGTCCATCATAAATGTCACATTTTACGCTCGACAGATGATAAATGTAAATGACTGATAATAATTTTCATTAAATGAGGGATATTGTGTTGCAGATGTCAAAACACACAAGCATTGGCCAAATGCCCTTCGGCATATTTGGCTGAAATGTTTACCTTTGTATCACCCGACTGAGGAAAATGATTCAGCAAATTATTTGACGTCATGCAGACGTCAGAACGTTTTAATGACATAAGTTAATAGAATTTTGAATAGTTTGTTTTCTCTTAAATGAACGTATTTACCCACCTGTAAGATCCAATCGATTGTAAAATGCACCCTCGTTTTTCTTGTTTAGAAATTGCTATCATTTTTTAAATTTAAATATGGAACGGTACATTTACACGTTTGTGTTTACTTGCGAGTAACTCGCAGGTGCATATACACTTGAGAGCATCTAACAGCTTTTTCTGTCGCGATAGTTGGATTCCCAGAATTTCTCGCGAGAGTTCTCGCACGATCTTGCGTAAACTCCATGTTACAATAATACTATGGCATCATGCTATTTTTAAAGCAGTTCGTAAAAAAGTATCGTAAAAGCCATTAACATTACCATTTCAATTGCAGTCTCATATTTGCTTGCTAGGTTATTTTACATAAATAAATTCGTTAATTTCAGAAGCTCGACAACAACTCGTTTATTCGTCAAGATCAGTTCGTGGACTTCGTTGCCAATTTCAAACGTGATTATTATTTTTGAACCTCTAGGACATGATGCATTTCGAATACTTCTTGTACCGCGTTTAAGCTCGTTTAAGTCGTTTATGGATTTCCTTGGATGTTTCCCCCTCAAAAAATGCCGAATTAAATAACATTTCGAAATCCAATTTTATCCACTTTGTTTATCACTCGAAAGATTGAAATGACATTTTAAGCAATTTACTATTGCAAAAATTACTTGCAAAATTAAATTTATCATTTAAATGGAGGAAATTTCATGACTACATTGAAATCCATTCTTATGCTCTATATGAAACAAGTTATGTATCAAAAAATTATTTTTCTCTCTTTAACTCTAAGGGATTATAACATAGTCCAAATTAAGCAGAAAAGTCTTAATGAACATGTGCCGGAGATACGGAGAACTTTTATATTATTTAAAATTATGTGCAAATATTGCAAATTAAGAACAAAAGACAAAGGAAAAGCAACTCAAATAATAAACCTAACTATCATTGTCGCAGGGGCATTGAAAGTCATTCGGACATCATTGGCAATCAGGAATTGGTTTAAATTCGGTGGCATGTTTGACGAATTCGTTGTTTCAGTTCCTCGAAGTCAGTTACAAGTATAGCTATACAAAGATTTGTATAGACGCGGATTGAATCTGGCGATTTTGCATTTAATGGTACAGATCCGCACCTTCCTACCCAACTTCCTTTAAATATTCCGTTAAAGTATCCTCCAAATAAAAAAAGAGCAAACAACGTAATCTGGCGAATGGGATAAACTACAACTTACAGACATAGCGCTTATCTGGCATTTCCATTAGCACTACCATACATGAATTCAGTGTTAGAGTAAAATGACCCAGTGAAGATTATCAAAATGGTCCTTAACGACTTACTTTCAACTACAAGCTATATGCATGAGAAAGCATCTGTTACGAACATGTAAGTTCTATGAAAAAGAAAGGAGATTGTTGTTATTATTTTTTCTTTGTATATTAGGTGTAGTACTTCGCTCGAGCAGTTTTGTTCCAAAATTTAAGGCTTTATTGTAAAAAACTGCTTACACGTTTATGATTCAAAGTATTGCCCATCGCTGGCCACTACTTTCGCCCATCTTTCGGGCAATGTGCGAATCCCCTGTCGAAGAAACTGGTCAGCTTTTGATGCGATCCACGAAATAATCCAATTTTTCACTTCTTCATACGACTGGAAGTGCTGGTCAGCCAGGCCGTGTGCCATTGATCGGAACAAGCGATAATCAGAGGGAGCAATGTCTAGAGAATCCAGCGGGTGGAGTAGGACCTCCCGTTTTATCGTTTCCAAGTATGTTTGGACCACTTTACCAACATGAGGTCGAACATTGTCATGCTGCAAAATTACTTTATCGTGTTTCTCGTTGTATTGCGGCCGTTTATCTTTTGATGCTCGGCTCAAACGAATTAATTGTTTTTCTATCCCCTGTGATTGTTGTAACCGGTTTTAACAGCTGATAATACATTACGCCGAGCTGGTCCCACCAAAAACAGAGCATGACTTTGGTGCCGTGAATATTCGCTTTGGCCGTTAACATGGAAGCATAGTCGGGATATTCATATGATGCTTTGCGCTTGGGGTTATTGTAATGAATCCATTTTCATCGCCACTCACAATATGATGCAGAAATCCCTTCCATCTTTGTCTTTTAAGCAACTGTTCACAAGCAAACAACATCTCTCGATTTCAACTTGTACGGCACCCAATGTCGTTGTTTCTGAATCATACCCAAGACTTTGAGGCTCTTTGAAATTGCTTATTGAGTCACTCCCAATGATCGTGCCAATGCTTTTTGACTTTGACACGAGTCTTCATTAAGTATATCATTGAGAGCATTCGATGGGCCTCGGTCGCAGATTTCTTCATATCGAAGAGGAAAATTAAAACTTCCCGCAAATGACGAGAATTTTGCTCATAAACCGACATTTTCAATCGAGAATAACTTTGTGATTAAGACACAAATCGACTAATGTGTATGTGGTGTTATGTTGCCAGAAGCCCAAAGTTATTGCATGATGTGTACGATCTATTAATTTCGACCGCTGCTTCTCGCTAAAACCATTTGGAGGAAAACGACACGTTCAAGGTACTACACCTAATAGTTTGTAATGTTTAACATAATTGTAAATAATATAAAACCTGTAAAATGTTTCATATTTCCGAAACCGATCATTTCCGGATGTTCATTATGGCTTCAGTGCTTGTCCTGCACCTTATTATCACCCCTTGAAGTTTGTGACACTTTTTTAATTACTAATTTAATTATATGATTTGGATGAGAACTACATCAAGTGAGTGAACACACGACCGAGCCGGCAACACTTTCCACCGTATTAGGATCGCTATTTGTCCTTCATAAAATTGTGAAATTCATAAATGTGATGGAATTCAAAGTTTCTTGTTCCATTTAATTATTGACGAATCATTTTAAACCATGCTCCAACAATATTTAAATATTGATTACAAATATTTCAAAAACTTAGTGCGATAAATATTAAAATGACAGACAATTCTGTTAATTACAACGTATAGGAAAAGTGAAACGTTGCAAACATAGTTAACAAATGTGTATATGCTACATTAATCAGGATTAATACTGATCTATTATAGTTGATATGCTATGATATGATAATTGTTTCGTGTTATACTTTGTTCTACAATTATACGCATGTTGCAATTGGGAAAATAATTTGCATGTAGTTTTTGGCATCTTATATGTAGCCTCTTTGCAATCTTACATAGCCTATGTAAGAGCGACCAGTATTCTCTGCGATAAATAGAAAACTAATTTCGAATATAATTCCATCAATTTGTAATAAGTTACCAAATGAGAAAATTAATTAGGGAATCGTACACGCTTTGTCATCTCTCTTGTAAATTATTTTTTTGTTTGCTTTATTCAGAATTCGATTTGATTTCAATAATAAAGATTTCGTTTTAAGAATTCAGCTAACGAATGCGATAACCTGCTAAATTGTATGTTTGATGAAGAGCAGCCGGTGTTTTCGTAATGCTGCCTATACACGTGAGTGAGACCTTTTGCAATCTTTTGAATGCTAGATTTCTTCACTAGTGAATTAAAGTAAATACAAATTCTAAATTGGTAGTAAAACAAGTTTTACTATTCGTGGAACGAACAGGGGCCCTATTTTGCTACGATGAACTGCACAGTTAACACAGTTAATCATAGAGTTAGCATAGCTAAAGGTGCCAGCTTTCCAGATTTCATGAATAATTGCATTTTTTTTTCAAAAATCTTAAGCATAAATGTAAATATTTCAATTTGTAGACATTCCCTATGAACTTATAAGTAAAAAATATAAAGATATTTACTCTAAAGAGAGTGGTTGATTTTGCATTTATACAATAAAAAGTGTAAGTGCGCAAGATAATACTGGCATCCTCTATTCAGTCGCAAATGTTGTTTTCCCAATGCGCTGTCTTCCGTTTTTCTCTCATCAGACATCGTGTCATTGTGCACACGTACAATTACGTTAACTGTGCAATATTTCACCCAGTTATTTCATGCAGGTAACTGTGCAGGAGAACTGAGCCAGAATGAATTTTTGGAGAATCATTATTGCTTCAAATTTTTTCCCAATTTTCATTTATACTTCATGCATCAATTTACGTCGAACTTAATCGTTATTTTTATTCTTAATAATTTCATTATACTTATTTATCATCCACTTAAGTTTGAATGACACAATTGAAGAGGAGGGAAAGTTCTTTAATATGAAATGTTACTGTAACCGGAAATACGTAAATTATAGAAAAGTCGATAAAATATCATTGCTTCTCTAAGATATGTGCCAAAATGTCTCCCTAAATATATTACGAATAATTAATTATTCGCACCACTACTTACCCAATATGATTAATTTCGAAATGAAAATGCGCTAAGATTACCACATTAGTTTCTTAAAAATGAACTTTTAACATACATACACGGTATTAATTAATTATTCCCGTCGATGTTTCTCTAATTTCATTCATTTGCTTGAATATTACCCTAACTTTTTAATAATTCCATCAATTTCTGTCGATTATCCTCCTCAGTTTTTCCCCAATACCTCATTAATTATAATCGTCAGCAAAGTTTGAATGGCACCATCCTAAAAGACATCAAAACTTCTCATCACATACCGTGAATATCTCTAAAATATAATCTTCAAGTTTCTAAGGTCTACCCCTTTGGATGCCCGATATTATTCGGGAAACTTTACCGCACACTTGTGCTGTCATGTATTGATTCCTTCGTCGATGACGGCGTCACGTAGTAGGTCCGGCGCACATATCTCGCGTTCTTTTCTGGATCCTTTTCGATTTCCTTTTGTGCGACGATTCGTGAGCGCGAGATTTGAGAACACCCAAAAATTAGGAAAATAGATAGAGACACCCGGAAGATTCTTGTTTACCAGACAAGACATGCCTGTGTCCGCATTATTGCTATTAATATACAACAATAATATGAATCGTAGGAAACAGTTAAGTGCTGCTGATATGGAAACTGTGGCCGAGTTTCTTCTTCGAAACCCCACTATTGTCAAATTGGATCTTTCCTATAATCCAATCGGTAACAAGGGTCTCCATCGGTTGTGCGAAAAATTAATATGCAATGAGAAGCTAGCCTTTTTGCAATTGGAAGAGTTGCGCTTAATCCATTGCGAAATTGGTAGCAAGGGATTAGCTTATTTAGCAAAAAGCAATTTTGTAAAACGATGTTGCCAATCAATGAAAGTTTTGCGTTTGACGGGGAACAGTTTGCGCACCAGGGTGAGTTTTTTCTCATATATTGATTATTTTGCCTCTGTGATCTTTCTAGCTCTTCTGCTATTAGTAAAATACTGCAGACTTTCGCCATTATTCTTATTAGGTATTTCCGCTTAGTTAAAATGATTGATATCACAAATAAGTAAATATATAATACATATCTGATCTTCAGGGCGGAATTCATCTTTGCGAGGCGATCGATTCGTTGCCTTCCCTGGAACAATTAGATTTAGGCGATTGCGGCTTAACAATGGGCGCCTTAATGTATACACTGCATGCTTTGCAAAACAATGCTCACATTCGGTTACGCGTTTTGGATCTCTCGCGACCTACGCCAGACTCCCATTGCTACCAGTATCCACCCTCACACGTCGCGGAATCTGTCGGAATATATGTGAATGTATGTCATTTAAAATTTTATTGAGGTGGAAATACACGTGAGAATTTCTCGCACGCGTTTGCTCTCCGAGAGCAATACTGTATGCGCCCGTGAAAATAAAGATTTCTCACCGCTTGAAGACTCTCAACCTTTCAAATATTACAGTAAAAAACTGTTACATGTATACGCATCTGAGAGTACGGTTCTGAAAATTACTACAACTCCGTGAGTCGATTAAATTATTATGAACGCTATTGTGTCCGTCTGAGAATAGCTCCCAAAATATCAAAACTGCGGGGACCTCTCAGCAGTTTTTTGAACAAAACTATACAATATTCGTCCAAAATATTTTTTTTTTCACTTTCGACGTATTCACAAATAATAATCATGGCCTTTCTAACATTGTACAAATCAAATTGGTGCGTTTTTCCTGTAAAATATGGTATTTAGAATTGGTGTTTACTTTTGCGAAATTTCTTGGGGTACATTTAAGCAACACTGACCATGGCAATTACCACAAACTGGCGCACAATATAAACCAACTTTTCTACATCCACAATTTGAGCTACAGCCCTTAGTGCAGTAGCAAAAAGTAGTAATCAACATTATCTCTGGAGCAGATGGAAGCAAAGTTTGAATTGACACCAGAATGTTTTCTCTTAAGGTCCATCCCGATTCTGTGGGAGTAAGCTCGTTGTCGAGCTTCTTTTGAACTTACTAATTTGCATGATGTAAATGTTGCCGAGCAGCACTAGATGTTGGCGAAAGAATCGATTCAAGATGTTTTTTAAGCTGTGTAGATTTAAGAAAAGTTGAATATCTGTGAGTGTCAATACGGACTTTTTCTATTGGAGATTTTGTATAAATCCATGGCACAGCAAATTCTATTGTTGAAAACCACGTCTGCAGTACACTGTGTCTTAATAAACGTGAACGCATATTTTATTAATTCCTCATTATTTTCAAATAATTTGAAAACTTAAATTTTACCCTTGTTAGAAATTGCTAAAGTAGTAAAGTGTCGGAAATTGTCATTGCATCCAATAATAAAATATGATCCCTACAATTCGGATATGAATTCATACATTATGAGGAATACATTTCGAATTATTTTCAAAACGGTTGCTTCTACGAATAAAAGTGACAATAACTTTTCTCTGGGGAATTTCGTAATCTACAACATTGATAACGTGTGCGTTAGCTGTAAAAGTGACTCTTAACGAGTTATTCACGAACAACCACTCTTGGCCATCTTTGACAGCATATAAAATCTTTAGCTCAGCTCGGATCGATGGGGACTTTTGACATTTTGTCAAGGACATCATTATGAAAGTTCATGCAAAAATTAAGCTTTCCCTTAATTTTTCCGAAGTAAAAGTCTAATTTGACTGGACTAGTATTTAATCCTTCATTTTGTACAAATAAGACATACATATATTTTGGAAAGCGAAAATATTGCTAAAACCATGTTGAAGATATATAGGCACGTGTATTTCCACCAGTATAGAGGCAAAGCAAATCGAGAGAGCGATGGAATTTCTGTCAATTTATTTTTCCATTTTAACAGTACGTAATTGACAAATAAACGAACACGTTGCTAACAAATAGAAAGTTTTCTTTAGATTAATAACAATAAATTACAATAGGAAAACTTGCAATAAATTTTTCAAATTGATACCTTCGGCTTTTAAATAAAATCATAAGGCTAAAATAGAACAAATACTTTTTTTCTTTATGTAATAGAGACACGGCGAAACGATTCGTGAACTGCATCTACGCAAGTGCGAATTCGACGGCCATGATGTTCAGTTGCTTTTAAGTGGCTTCACAGAAATAAATAATAGCAACAAACAAGTGTCATCACTAAGGTTACTCGATTTGGCATCGAATCGGATCGGCGATCACGGCGTGGAGATGATCACAAATTGGTTGTGTGGAGAGAAGAGGCCGCCATTAGAGGCCCTAAATATTGCGGCCAACGGCATAACCAACAACGGTGCGCGTTCTTTAAGATCCTGTTTGCCGTTCACCCACATACGCCTTCTCGATGTAAGTGCGAATCGAATAGGCGACGATGGTATAGCAGACATTTTATTTACGATTAAAAAACCGTATCAATTGCGATTATTTCATATTTGGGGTAACACAATTGGTCGCAAATCGATGGAGGTAATGTTATAAACTTAATGAAATAAAAACCATGGTACGAGGGCAATTTAAAAAATCCACTTAGCTTTGAAACAAGAGACGGACAATTATAATTTCTTGGTGTTACATAGTTGTGTTACGTTTGATATTAATGCATACTTACAACTCCTGACCGAAATTAATCGCTTTTCCTAAATCAAGCGAAAAAAATGTATGATTTTTCAATGCAATCGTTGAATGGTAAATGTTCATTGTCATGCTTCAAACACCGCTAATTATAGAATTTACTTTCCTCGGACGCTGTAGGTTTGTCTAATTGGGGATTTTTTTTTGTCGAATTCACGAAGGCTCTCAATGTTGCTTTCGGTAACTGATGTTTTTTATCTTTCTGATCAATTATCATCAACAAACATCAACATAAACATCTTTTATGGTAAATGTTATTAAGAGTTTAAATTGAAAAAATATATATTTGCTCTTTTTAATATACACCCTTAAAAATGATGTTACGTTTTGCTTTATAACATGTTCTGCAATAGCCAAAATAGTATGTATGTGGTTGCTAATGGTTTAAGTGTTTTCAATGTGTGCTGTTGTACGTGTATAACAGCTGCACAGCGCAAAAGCTTGACGAAATTTCTGGAACTATGAGCCATTCCTGAATTTCGTCAATACCTTATATTATATAGTTCCGGTGTATTGTAGCACCTGGCGAATTCTTTTCATTTATAAATGCGAAAAAAATTCTTAGGGGAAAGCATTCGACATGAACAAGGAGTTAACGTTTACTTTTGACGACTAGTAGCTAGGTAGATTTTCTATTTGAATTGCCCACGTAGTATTGTCTTTAGACGATATGCCATAATTGACAAATAAATACACCAGTGTTAGATTAAATGAAATTAACCTGAAATATAATTCCAAACAACACTGGGTATTAATTATGAATTGAATGATCAACATTGATCTTCGTCCGACAGATAATCGAGCGAATGTTAAGAGCGGGCGTTCTCGTCCAAGAAAAATTGGATGTCAAAGTTTACCGCGATACAATGGATCCTTCATGTTTTCGCTGTGCGCTCTATCCAGCAGACAAATTCAGACATCGCTATTATTCGGTCACTGATTTTGGAACTAAAGCAAGCGATTTAAAGATCGAGCGATTTGTAGAGGATTATGAGAAGGACTGGCATCAGTATGGCCTGAAGAGAAAAGCCAAAGTTAATTTTCGGTTTTATGATACAATTTTGTAGCTGGAACAAATTTATAGAGGAATTGCTTAATTACGCAAATACATTAGATAAATAGTTTGAGAAAACTGTAAGAAATTATTGAAAATTGGATTAGTTGAAATAAATTTATGTTCTCCTATAGCTGTCACATATTTTATTTTATTCATTACATTTGTTCTCCTTATCGCTCCTCTAATTGAACCTATGGTGTGGCCATACGGAAGCAGGTACAGGGTGTTAAATGGAACCGCACACGCACTTATTATCAGGCTTGAAGATAATATATATAGAGACGACAACACTTCCAATCCAATTTTAGCAACTAGAAATATGAGCGACTATACTGTCACCGATGGCAGTAAAGTGAATTTAATTTTAAAGCGGCAATTTAATTTTTTTTGTGCAAGTACTTTTTAAAATAGTTCCAAGTTAATCGAGATTTTTATGTACCTTTGAATAAATAATTTGACCCCGTAAACTGCTGCCATCTCTGCAAATTAAATTGAAAATTGTAAATTTGGCAAGGCAGCTAATGTTTAATAACGCAATTCTGATATATTCTTTTCTGCTGGATTATAATACATTATTCCTTCAACTTCTTATCGCTACTTCTTCAGATCTAAAGGGATATTGCGTCACCGAAAAGATGTGTATTTGCGCGTATTTCAACAAATTTAAATTCAAATGAATAACCAAATAATTACTATTATGGCAATTATGCTATCCATGGACCTGTTTCGAAGAAAAGAGATATTTAGAATGTATGTTACACAATTGATAATGAACATAGTATAACTAAAAACATTTGTATTTTGTAAAACAATAGTAATTAGCAAGTAACCTTTATTCGTGCATTGAAATTACTCTTTCATTTGAATGGGAATATTAAAAATTATGCGAAATATTAATACGAACTCGTACAATAATTTCACTGAAAATTTGTACATACATCAAAAGTTCCTAAGAAAAACCAAACTAAACTGCTAATATGACATAGACATGTAAGGGCAATTATTTTAAGAAAGCTTGCAAAAGTTCTACCAGATTAAAGTCCATCTCACAGTGGGATTGGTTCTCATTTTAATGAAGCTTGTTTTCAGCAAATATAGATGATAAATATTCTCTTAACATAAGTCAAGGGTTGAAATAAGTTATTAATTATTAGTGTTGTTTATGTTCTTTGAAAGGATACTGTCCTGCTATTGAAAATCATTTTTCAATAAACGAACGAACCACAAATTTAAATTACGCAAATAAAGATATGGATTTTAACAAAATTGGTGAAGAAATGTAGTTTCAAATATAAACAAGGAATAAATGACAAATTTGGTGAAGAATATTTTGAGACAGTTCCTCAGGACAATCGAGAAAAATTTAATAATACGGCATCGCATAGATTACTTAAAGTAATAAATAATTTAAAAACATCTTAACATTATCTCAATGAAACATTAGAAACTTTCCTTATTTTTTGTTTGTCCTGTAGAATTTGAGTTTATTTAGATGTTATCTTGACCATTCTCACTGAATTAATTTTGTGAGGAAACTGTTATTTTATTATAAAATTATAGCTTCATATATTTGTAATTTATTAAATTAATTTCATAAATGAACAAGTAACAATTATTTCGAATTTAAAATCTCATGCGCTACTTTATGTGCGTTACGTCGAAATATAATTGTTCAGCAATAGTTTCGTAAATTAAATCGAAAGAGTGTTGGAAGTGCGATAAAATAACACTCGCAAAAAGTAATTAATTTAATGAGTATTCGTAATCAAAAACCGTGTAACGTTGCCAATTTTCTTCAACATATTCGTATCGATTTAGTTACCAACAACAATAACTCCGATTATCCTTTATTAGTGCGCGTATTCGAGCCTCCGAGCGCGAGACGTATCGCTTAGAATTGTTCAGGTCGAGGACTAGGGTATATATCTCCGATGGAGACGTAAGACGACTGTTTGTTTACATCGGAGTTGATCAGCTGGTGGTGTCGCCTCTTAATTTAATGTGTATTCGTAATCAGAAACCGTGTAGCGTTGCCAATTTTATTCCACATATTCTATACTAGCAACAATAACTCTGATTATCCTTTATTACTGCGCGTATTCGTAACTCCGAGTGCGACACGTATCGCCTAGAATTGTGCAGGTCGAGGACTAGGGTATATGTCTCCGATGGAGACGTAAGACGATTGTTTGTTTACATCGTAGTTGATCAGCTGGTACTGTCGCTCTTAACCTTAAAGAAGAAATTCCCACAATATCGACATCCGCGCATCAGGAGCGTCGGATGTAAGAATATTCACAGATTTCCGTTACTAATTTTCGTTTCTTCCGCAGGATCTTGGACGAAGAAAAGGTGGTTTACCACACGTTTTCACTACCGGAGGAGAAGAACCTAAAAATCGTTCTGCGAGGCGTCCCGGAGACGATCACCGAGACAGAAATAGAAGAAAACCTTAAGGACCAGGGATTCCAGTTCCAGTCCGTCAAACGACTCCGCAACAAGTACCGGCCTTTCCCGCTAGTACTTGTCAACGCCGAAAGAAACAACGAAGGAAAGAAGATCTTTGAGTGCCAGGAGGTACTCAAAGCAAAAATCTCCACCGAGGCCAAGAGACGAACAACGAGGACATCCCAATGCTACCGCTGCCAGGAGCATGGACACGTGCAGCGTTTCTATTATCGGTGCCTGAAATGCGGAAAAACCCACCCGACGTGGGAATGCAAGATGCCGAAAAACGGTAAGTTAACTTGTTGTTTATGCGGTGGCGAACACACCGCTGCTTTCAGGGACTGTCCGGAGAACCCGGACTACAAGAAACGAATCGCCGAGGAGAACCGACGCGCCGCACGAGAAGCCGCCGACGCGAGGAGACGCCAATTCACCGAAGCCAGGACAACGCCGGGCGTAAGTTACGCCAGACGCCAACCGGCGCACGCAGATGCGCCAACCTATGACAGCTTGGAGGCGAAGCTGAAAGCGCTGATACAGGGGCTCCTCCCGACGCTCCTGCAAGAGATTTTAAGCCACGGATAGGACAACCAGAGGGCGCCTGCGGCGCCCCCGAGAAGCCACGGACCCACCAAGAAGCCAGGATCACGAGGATCGCAGCCGACGAAGACAAACACGCAGGATTAATTAAAATATAATGTACAATATCTAAGACAAAATTAATTGTAAATAGCCGGGAAGGTGCCCCCTGCGCACCTTCTTGCGCATACGGCTAACTTGCCATTGTATAAAACAGAAGCACTTTAAATAAACGAAGTTAAACAAACAAAAAGCATAACAACAAGGCTGAAGAAGAGGGAATAACCTCTTGAACAGTCACAACTTATGTATATTGTATCCCCCTTGTAGTTTAAATTGTAAATATTTGATTAATAAACACTTTCATTCATTCATTTGGCATAACGACATTCACATACACATGTATGCAGGAAATCGTCTGCCGAACTCCCAATTCGGCTTCCGAGGACGACTAAGCGCGACGACCCCAAGCGCTGCACCTGGACATCGCCACCAGGAACAGGACTACGGGGAAAATGCAGAATATATCGCTGCATTTCTGGACCTTGAAAAGGCGTTCGACTCCGTCTGGAGAGACGCGATCCTTTTCAAGGCGGGAAGGTTAGAAATTCCTTATTACTAATGATTGTTTCTTTTCTAGAAAATAGAAGATTCCGCGTCCGGATGAACGGCGCCCTCTCCGGCTGGAGAACCGCCGCGGAAGGAGTACCGCAAGGAGCCGCCTTGTCGCCGATGTTGTTCGACATCGGCGTCTGCGACCACCAGCGATGCCGGCCAGAATGTGGGTCCTGCAGTTCGCCGACGACACCGCGCTGCTGGTACAAGGGTACCGACAACACGCGGTGAAAAAGATTGAGAGCGGACAATCTCAGTTGACAAGTTGGCTCGAAAAATGGCGATTCTCGATCAACGAGAAGAAAACTGAGATAGTCAACCTGGGACCGAGGACGACAATAACGACCCACATCCAAACGAGCACGACGAGGATCCCCATCAGGACGTTCGGGAAGTACCTGGGGATCACCTTCCAGCAACGGACGAAGAAGAGGCCGCGGTGGACACGCCACTCCAAAGACCGCACCAACGTCGCGAGGATAACAGGGCGAAGATTGTACCCGCTCTTGGCGAAGTCGAGCGCGATGGACGCCCGTAACAAGGTGGCCATCGTGAAGTGATACTCACGCCGCTACTTTTGTACGGTTGTGAGTTGTGGGCGAACGAGGAGTCGACTGCGATCAAACGATTGCAATCGACGAGGAATCGTTTGCTCCGCCAAGCGGTGGGTGCACACTACCTGACCAAGAACGCCGAGATACACGCCAGGAGAAGATAAGGGAACACCAAGACGCCAGGATCGCAGCCGAAGAAGACGCCTCTATCGCATGATTATTTAGATTAAAAATGTAAAATAATTAAGATAAACTAGTTGTAAATAGCAGAGAAGGATACCACTGCTATCCTTCTCGAGCTCAATGTTCACTTGCCATTATGTACATAGAAGCATTTTAAATAAACGAAGTTAAACAAAAAGCATAACGACATATCCGCTGCTGTTGCGGATGGAACACATAGCCATCATCACCAGTCAAGGAGGAAGGACGATACACGAATAGTGGCCATCAATTCGTCCCAGATGAAGAAACTTGACCAGAAGGACTTCGAGGAAATCCTGAAAAATGACCGTATACCTACCAACGGTCATAGTGGGCGACTTTAACGCCATTCACCCGGACTGGAATCGGACGTCGACAGCGACAACACGAGGACGAAAGCTGCATCAATTCGTGAGGAATCTACGAGGGACCATCCACGCGCCGGGCGTAACCATGCGCTACCAGGACGAGGAAACACGCTCGACATCGCTATTTCCTGGAACTCGCCGGTAGCGTTCACGTCGGAAGTACGGTACGAATTGGATTCGGACCACTACCCCGTCATTATCGAAGCCGAGGCACACCCAATGACGCTCAAGTCGCTACCATTCGCAAGAGGACAACGCGTAAATTGGTTCCGCTACGCGTACTACATTGAACAAAAAGAACCGGACAGCAAACACATCGACGACGCCGCAGCGATAGACGCCGCCGTGGAAAAAATCACCACCAGCATCATGTGCGCAATGGAAAGGAGCACCGTCGAGCGGAAAACCGCCTGGGATTGCCGGGCTGATTCTTTACTCTGGACGGTGTAACTAAGTTAATACGCCTGTTCAAACGCTGATAGCGCTGATTCTTTACTCTGGACGGTGAAACTAAGTTAATACGCCTGTTCAAACGCTGATAGCGCTGATTCTTTACTCTGGACGGTGAAACTAAGTTAATACGCCTGTTCAAACGCTGATAGCGCTGATTCTTTACTCTGGACGGTGTAGCTAAGTTAATACGCCTGTTCAAATGCTGATAGCGCTGATTCTTTACTCTGGACAGTGTAACTAAGTTAATACGCCTGTTCAAATGCTGATAGCGCTGATTCTTTACTCTGGACGGTGTAGTTAAGTTAATACGCCTGTTCAAATGCTGATAGCGCTGATTCTTTACTCCGGACGGTGTAGCTAAGTTAATACGCCTGTTCAAATGCTGATAGCGCTGATTCTTTACTCTGGACGGTGTAACTAAATAAATACGCCTGTTCAAACGCTGATAGCGCTGATTCTTTACTCTGGACGGTGTAGCTAAGTTAATACGCCTGTTCAAACGCTGATAGCGCTGATTCTTTACTCTGGACGGTGTAGCTAACTTAATACGCCTGTTCAAACGCTGATAGCGCTGATTCTTTACTCTGGACGGTGAAACTAAGTTAATACGCCTGTTCAAACGGTGATAGCGCTGATTCCTTACTCTGGACGGTGTAACTAAGTTAATACGTCTGTTCAAACGCTGATAGCGCTGATTATTTACTCTGGACGGTGTAACTAAGTAAATACGCCTGTTCAAACGCTGATAGCGCTGATTCTTTACTCTGGACGGTGTAGCTAAGTTAATACGCCTGTTCAAACGCTGATAGCGCTGATTCTTTACTCTGGACGGTGTAGCTAAGTTAATACGCCTGTTCAAACGCTGACAGCGCTGATTCTTTACTCTGGACGGTGAAACTAAGTTAATACGCCTGTTCAAATGCTGATAGCGCTGACTCTTTACTCTGGACGGTGAAACTAAGTTAATACGCCTGTTCAAATGCTGATAGCGCTGATTCTTTGCTCTGGACGGTGTAGCTAAGTTAATACGCCTGTTCAAACGCTGATAGCGCTGATTCTTTACTTTGGATGGTGAAACTAAGTTAATACGCCTGTTCAAACGCTGATAGCGCTGATTCTTTACTCTGGACGGTGTAGCTAAGTTAATACGCCTGTTCAAATGCTGATAGCGCTGATTCTTTACTCTGGACGGTGTAGTTAAGTTAATCCGCCTGTTCAAATGCTGATAGCGCTGATTCTTTACTCCGGACGGTGTAGCTAAGTTAATACGCCTGTTCAAATGCTGATAGCGCTGATTCTTTACTCTAGACGGTGAAACTAAATTAATATGCCTGTTCAAGCGCTGATAGCGCTGATTCTTTACTCTGGACGGTGAAACTAAGTTAATACGCCTGTTCAAACGGTGATAGCGCTGATTCCTTACTCTGGACGGTGTAACTAAGTTAATACGTCTGTTCAAACGCTGATAGCGCTGATTATTTACTCTGGACGGTGAAACTAAGTTAATACGCCTGTTCAAACGCTGATAGCGCTGATTCTTTACTCTGAACGGTGTAACTAAGTTAATACGCCTGTTCAAACGCTGATAGCGCTGATTCTTTACTCTGGGCGGTGTAACTAAGTTAATACGCCTGTTCAAACGCTGATAGCGCTGATTCTTTGCTCTGGACGGTGTAACTAAGTTAATACGCCCGTTCAAACGCTGATAGCGCTGATACTTTACTGTGGACGGTGTAATTAAGTTAATACGCCTATTCAAACGCTGATTATTTACTTTGGACGGTGTAACTAAGTTAATACGCCCGTTCAAACGCTGATAGGGCTGATTCTTTACTATGAACGGCGTAACAAAGTTAATACGCCTGTTCAAATGCTGAAAGCGCTGATTCTTTACTCTGGATTGTAAAACTAAGTTAATACGGCCGTTCAAACGCTGGGAGGGCTTCTTCTTCACTCTGGACTGTAAAACTAAGTTTATACGGCCGTTCAAACGCTGGGAGCGCTTATTCTTCACTCTGGACTGTAAAACTAAGTTTATACGGCCGTTCAAACGCTGGGAGCGCTTATTCTTCACTCTGGACTGTAAAACTAAGTTTATACGGCCGTTCAAACGTTGAGAGCGCTTATTCTTCACTCTGGACTGTAGAACTAAGTTAATACGGCCGTTCAAACGCTGGGAGGGCTTCTTCTTCACTCTGGACTGTAAAACTAAGTTTATACGGCCGTTAAAACGCTGGGAGCGCTTATTCTTCACTCTGGACTGTAAAACTAAGTTTATACGGCCGTTCAAATGTTGAGAGCGCTTATTCTTCACTCTGGACTGTAGAACTAAGTTAATACGGCCGTTCAAACGCTGGGAGGGCTTCTTCTTCACTCTGGACTGTAAAACTAAGTTTATACGGCCGTTAAAACGCTGGGAGCGCTTATTCTTTACTCTGGACTGTAAAACTAAGTTAATACGGCCGTTCAAACGCTGGGAGCGCTTATTCTTCACTCTGGACTGTAAAACTAAGTTTATACGGCCGTTCAAACGTTGAGAGCGCTTATTCTTCACTCTGGACTGTAGAACTAAGTTAATACGGCCGTTCAAACGCTGGGAGGGCTTCTTCTTCACTCTGGACTGTAAAACTAAGTTTATACGGCCGTTAAAACGCTGGGAGCGCTTATTTTTCATTCTGGACTGTAAAACTAAATTAATACGGTCGTTCAAACGCTGGGAGCGCTTATTCTTCACTCTGGACTGTAAAACTAAGTTTATACGGCCGTTAAAACGTTGAGAGCGCTTATTCTTCACTCTGGACGGTAAAACTAAATTAATACGGTCGTTCAAACGCTGGGAGCGCTTATTTTTCATTCTGGACTGTAAAACTAAATTAATACGGCCGTTCAAACGCTGGGAGCGCTTATTCTTCACTCTGGATTGTAAAGCTAAGTTAATACGGCCGTTCAAACGCTGGGAGCGCTTATTCTTCACTCTGGACTGTAAAACTAAGTTAATACGGCCGTTAAAACGCTGGGAGCGCTTATTCTTCACTCCGGACTGTAAAACTAAGTTAATACGGTCGTTCAAACGCTGGGAGCGCTTATTCTTCACTCTGGACTGTAAAACTAAGTTAATACGGCCGTTCAAACGGTGGGAGCGCTTATTCTTCACTCTGGACTGTAAAACTAAGTTAATACGGCCGTCCAAACGCTGAGAGCCCTGATTCTTCCCTCCGGACTGTAAAACTAAGTTAATACGGCCGCTCAAACGCTGGGAGCGCTTATTCTTCACTCCGGACTGTAAAACTAAGTTAATACGGCCGTCCAAACGCTGGGAGCGCTTATTCTTCACCCTGGACTGTAAAACTGAGTTAATACGGCCGTTCAAACGCTGGGAGCGCTTATTCTTCACTCTGGACTGTAAAACTAAGTTAATACGGCCGTTCAAACGGTGGGAGCGCTTATTCTTCACTCTGGACTGTAAAACTAAGTTAATACGGCCGTTCAAACGCTGAGAGCGCTGATTCTTCACTCTGGACTGTAAAACTAAGTTAATACGGCCGTTCAAACGCTGAGAGCCCTGATTCTTCCCTCCGGACTGTAAAACTAAGTTAATACGGCCGTTCAAACGCTGAGAGCGCTTATTCTTCACTCTGGACTGTAAAACTAAATTAATACGGCCGCTCAAACGCTGGGAGCGCTTATTCTTCACTCCGGACTGTAAAACTAAGTTAATACGGCCGTTCAAACGCTGGGAGCGCTTATTCTTCACTCCGGACTGTAAAACTAAGTTAATACGGCCGCTCAAACGCTGGGAGCGCTTATTCTTCACTCCGGACTGTAAAACTAAGTTAATACGGCCGTTCAAACGCTGGGAGCGCTTATTCTTCACTCTGGACTGTAAAACTAAGTTAATACGGCCGTTCAAACGGTGGGAGCGCTTATTCTTCACTCTGGACTGTAAAACTAAGTTAATACGGCCGTTCAAACGCTGAGAGCCCTGATTCTTCCCTCCGGACTGTAAAACTAAGTTTCACATTCACATACACATGTATGCAGGAAATCGTCTGCCGAACTCCCAATTCGGCTTCCGAGGACGACTAAGCGCGACGACCCCAAGCGCTGCACCTGGACATCGCCACCAGGAACAGGACTACGGGGAAAATGCAGAATATATCGCTGCATTTCTGGACCTTGAAAAGGCGTTCGACTCCGTCTGGAGAGACGCGATCCTTTTCAAGGCGGGAAGGTTAGAAATTCCTTATTACTAATGATTGTTTCTTTTCTAGAAAATAGAAGATTCCGCGTCCGGATGAACGGCGCCCTCTCCGGCTGGAGAACCGCCGCGGAAGGAGTACCGCAAGGAGCCGCCTTGTCGCCGATGTTGTTCGACATCGGCGTCTGCGACCACCAGCGATGCCGGCCAGAATGTGGGTCCTGCAGTTCGCCGACGACACCGCGCTGCTGGTACAAGGGTACCGACAACACGCGGTGAAAAAGATTGAGAGCGGACAATCTCAGTTGACAAGTTGGCTCGAAAAATGGCGATTCTCGATCAACGAGAAGAAAACTGAGATAGTCAACCTGGGACCGAGGACGACAATAACGACCCACATCCAAACGAGCACGACGAGGATCCCCATCAGGACGTTCGGGAAGTACCTGGGGATCACCTTCCAGCAACGGACGAAGAAGAGGCCGCGGTGGACACGCCACTCCAAAGACCGCACCAACGTCGCGAGGATAACAGGGCGAAGATTGTACCCGCTCTTGGCGAAGTCGAGCGCGATGGACGCCCGTAACAAGGTGGCCATCGTGAAGTGATACTCACGCCGCTACTTTTGTACGGTTGTGAGTTGTGGGCGAACGAGGAGTCGACTGCGATCAAACGATTGCAATCGACGAGGAATCGTTTGCTCCGCCAAGCGGTGGGTGCACACTACCTGACCAAGAACGCCGAGATACACGCCAGGAGAAGATAAGGGAACACCAAGACGCCAGGATCGCAGCCGAAGAAGACGCCTCTATCGCATGATTATTTAGATTAAAAATGTAAAATAATTAAGATAAACTAGTTGTAAATAGCAGAGAAGGATACCACTGCTATCCTTCTCGAGCTCAATGTTCACTTGCCATTATGTACATAGAAGCATTTTAAATAAACGAAGTTAAACAAAAAGCATAACGACATATCCGCTGCTGTTGCGGATGGAACACATAGCCATCATCACCAGTCAAGGAGGAAGGACGATACACGAATAGTGGCCATCAATTCGTCCCAGATGAAGAAACTTGACCAGAAGGACTTCGAGGAAATCCTGAAAAATGACCGTATACCTACCAACGGTCATAGTGGGCGACTTTAACGCCATTCACCCGGACTGGAATCGGACGTCGACAGCGACAACACGAGGACGAAAGCTGCATCAATTCGTGAGGAATCTACGAGGGACCATCCACGCGCCGGGCGTAACCATGCGCTACCAGGACGAGGAAACACGCTCGACATCGCTATTTCCTGGAACTCGCCGGTAGCGTTCACGTCGGAAGTACGGTACGAATTGGATTCGGACCACTACCCCGTCATTATCGAAGCCGAGGCACACCCAATGACGCTCAAGTCGCTACCATTCGCAAGAGGACAACGCGTAAATTGGTTCCGCTACGCGTACTACATTGAACAAAAAGAACCGGACAGCAAACACATCGACGACGCCGCAGCGATAGACGCCGCCGTGGAAAAAATCACCACCAGCATCATGTGCGCAATGGAAAGGAGCACCGTCGAGCGGAAAACCGCCTGGGATTGCCGGGCTGATTCTTTACTCTGGACGGTGTAACTAAGTTAATACGCCTGTTCAAACGCTGATAGCGCTGATTCTTTACTCTGGACGGTGAAACTAAGTTAATACGCCTGTTCAAACGCTGATAGCGCTGATTCTTTACTCTGGACGGTGAAACTAAGTTAATACGCCTGTTCAAACGCTGATAGCGCTGATTCTTTACTCTGGACGGTGTAGCTAAGTTAATACGCCTGTTCAAATGCTGATAGCGCTGATTCTTTACTCTGGACGGTGTAGTTAAGTTAATACGCCTGTTCAAATGCTGATAGCGCTGATTCTTTACTCCGGACGGTGTAGCTAAGTTAATACGCCTGTTCAAATGCTGATAGCGCTGATTCTTTACTCTGGACGGTGTAACTAAGTAAATACGCCTGTTCAAACGCTGATAGCGCTGATTCTTTACTCTGGACGGTGTAGCTAAGTTAATACGCCTGTTCAAACGCTGATAGCGCTGATTCTTTACTCTGGACGGTGTAGCTAACTTAATACGCCTGTTCAAACGCTGATAGCGCTGATTCTTTACTCTGGACGGTGAAACTAAGTTAATACGCCTGTTCAAACGGTGATAGCGCTGATTCCTTACTCTGGACGGTGTAACTAAGTTAATACGTCTGTTCAAACGCTGATAGCGCTGATTATTTACTCTGGACGGTGTAACTAAGTAAATACGCCTGTTCAAACGCTGATAGCGCTGATTCTTTACTCTGGACGGTGTAGCTAAGTTAATACGCCTGTTCAAACGCTGATAGCGCTGATTCTTTACTCTGGACGGTGTAGCTAAGTTAATACGCCTGTTCAAACGCTGACAGCGCTGATTCTTTACTCTGGACGGTGAAACTAAGTTAATACGCCTGTTCAAATGCTGATAGCGCTGACTCTTTACTCTGGACGGTGAAACTAAGTTAATACGCCTGTTCAAATGCTGATAGCGCTGATTCTTTGCTCTGGACGGTGTAGCTAAGTTAATACGCCTGTTCAAACGCTGATAGCGCTGATTCTTTACTTTGGATGGTGAAACTAAGTTAATACGCCTGTTCAAACGCTGATAGCGCTGATTCTTTACTCTGGACGGTGTAGCTAAGTTAATACGCCTGTTCAAATGCTGATAGCGCTGATTCTTTACTCTGGACGGTGTAGTTAAGTTAATCCGCCTGTTCAAATGCTGATAGCGCTGATTCTTTACTCCGGACGGTGTAGCTAAGTTAATACGCCTGTTCAAATGCTGATAGCGCTGATTCTTTACTCTAGACGGTGAAACTAAATTAATATGCCTGTTCAAGCGCTGATAGCGCTGATTCTTTACTCTGGACGGTGAAACTAAGTTAATACGCCTGTTCAAACGGTGATAGCGCTGATTCCTTACTCTGGACGGTGTAACTAAGTTAATACGTCTGTTCAAACGCTGATAGCGCTGATTATTTACTCTGGACGGTGAAACTAAGTTAATACGCCTGTTCAAACGCTGATAGCGCTGATTCTTTACTCTGAACGGTGTAACTAAGTTAATACGCCTGTTCAAACGCTGATAGCGCTGATTCTTTACTCTGGGCGGTGTAACTAAGTTAATACGCCTGTTCAAACGCTGATAGCGCTGATTCTTTGCTCTGGACGGTGTAACTAAGTTAATACGCCCGTTCAAACGCTGATAGCGCTGATACTTTACTGTGGACGGTGTAATTAAGTTAATACGCCTATTCAAACGCTGATTATTTACTTTGGACGGTGTAACTAAGTTAATACGCCCGTTCAAACGCTGATAGGGCTGATTCTTTACTATGAACGGCGTAACAAAGTTAATACGCCTGTTCAAATGCTGAAAGCGCTGATTCTTTACTCTGGATTGTAAAACTAAGTTAATACGGCCGTTCAAACGCTGGGAGGGCTTCTTCTTCACTCTGGACTGTAAAACTAAGTTTATACGGCCGTTCAAACGCTGGGAGCGCTTATTCTTCACTCTGGACTGTAAAACTAAGTTTATACGGCCGTTCAAACGCTGGGAGCGCTTATTCTTCACTCTGGACTGTAAAACTAAGTTTATACGGCCGTTCAAACGTTGAGAGCGCTTATTCTTCACTCTGGACTGTAGAACTAAGTTAATACGGCCGTTCAAACGCTGGGAGGGCTTCTTCTTCACTCTGGACTGTAAAACTAAGTTTATACGGCCGTTAAAACGCTGGGAGCGCTTATTCTTCACTCTGGACTGTAAAACTAAGTTTATACGGCCGTTCAAATGTTGAGAGCGCTTATTCTTCACTCTGGACTGTAGAACTAAGTTAATACGGCCGTTCAAACGCTGGGAGGGCTTCTTCTTCACTCTGGACTGTAAAACTAAGTTTATACGGCCGTTAAAACGCTGGGAGCGCTTATTCTTTACTCTGGACTGTAAAACTAAGTTAATACGGCCGTTCAAACGCTGGGAGCGCTTATTCTTCACTCTGGACTGTAAAACTAAGTTTATACGGCCGTTCAAACGTTGAGAGCGCTTATTCTTCACTCTGGACTGTAGAACTAAGTTAATACGGCCGTTCAAACGCTGGGAGGGCTTCTTCTTCACTCTGGACTGTAAAACTAAGTTTATACGGCCGTTAAAACGCTGGGAGCGCTTATTTTTCATTCTGGACTGTAAAACTAAATTAATACGGTCGTTCAAACGCTGGGAGCGCTTATTCTTCACTCTGGACTGTAAAACTAAGTTTATACGGCCGTTAAAACGTTGAGAGCGCTTATTCTTCACTCTGGACGGTAAAACTAAATTAATACGGTCGTTCAAACGCTGGGAGCGCTTATTTTTCATTCTGGACTGTAAAACTAAATTAATACGGCCGTTCAAACGCTGGGAGCGCTTATTCTTCACTCTGGATTGTAAAGCTAAGTTAATACGGCCGTTCAAACGCTGGGAGCGCTTATTCTTCACTCTGGACTGTAAAACTAAGTTAATACGGCCGTTAAAACGCTGGGAGCGCTTATTCTTCACTCCGGACTGTAAAACTAAGTTAATACGGTCGTTCAAACGCTGGGAGCGCTTATTCTTCACTCTGGACTGTAAAACTAAGTTAATACGGCCGTTCAAACGGTGGGAGCGCTTATTCTTCACTCTGGACTGTAAAACTAAGTTAATACGGCCGTCCAAACGCTGAGAGCCCTGATTCTTCCCTCCGGACTGTAAAACTAAGTTAATACGGCCGCTCAAACGCTGGGAGCGCTTATTCTTCACTCCGGACTGTAAAACTAAGTTAATACGGCCGTCCAAACGCTGGGAGCGCTTATTCTTCACCCTGGACTGTAAAACTGAGTTAATACGGCCGTTCAAACGCTGGGAGCGCTTATTCTTCACTCTGGACTGTAAAACTAAGTTAATACGGCCGTTCAAACGGTGGGAGCGCTTATTCTTCACTCTGGACTGTAAAACTAAGTTAATACGGCCGTTCAAACGCTGAGAGCGCTGATTCTTCACTCTGGACTGTAAAACTAAGTTAATACGGCCGTTCAAACGCTGAGAGCCCTGATTCTTCCCTCCGGACTGTAAAACTAAGTTAATACGGCCGTTCAAACGCTGAGAGCGCTTATTCTTCACTCTGGACTGTAAAACTAAATTAATACGGCCGCTCAAACGCTGGGAGCGCTTATTCTTCACTCCGGACTGTAAAACTAAGTTAATACGGCCGTTCAAACGCTGGGAGCGCTTATTCTTCACTCCGGACTGTAAAACTAAGTTAATACGGCCGCTCAAACGCTGGGAGCGCTTATTCTTCACTCCGGACTGTAAAACTAAGTTAATACGGCCGTTCAAACGCTGGGAGCGCTTATTCTTCACTCTGGACTGTAAAACTAAGTTAATACGGCCGTTCAAACGGTGGGAGCGCTTATTCTTCACTCTGGACTGTAAAACTAAGTTAATACGGCCGTTCAAACGCTGAGAGCCCTGATTCTTCCCTCCGGACTGTAAAACTAAGTTAATACGGCCGCTCAAACGCTGGGAGCGCTTATTCTTCACTCCGGACTGTAAAACTAAGTTAATACGGCCGTTCAAACGCTGGGCGCGCATATTCATCACTCTGGACTGTAAAACTAAGTCAATACGGCCGTTCAAACGCTGGGAGCGCTTATTCTTCACTCCGGACTGTAAAACTAAGTCAATACGGCCGTTCAAACGCTGGGAGCGCTTATTCTTCACTCCGGACTGTAAAACTAAGTCAATACGGCCGTTCAAACGCTGGGAGCGCTTATTCTTCACTCCGGACTGTAAAACTAAGTTAATACGGCCGCTCAAACGCTGGGAGCGCTTATTCTTCACTCCGGACTGTAAAACTAAGTCAATACGGCCGTTCAAACGCTGGGAGCGCTTATTCTTCACTCTGGACTGTAAAACTAAGTCAATACGGCCGTTCAAACGCTGGGAGCGCTTATTCTTCACTCCGGACTGTAAAACTAAGTTAATACGGCCGTTCAAACGCTGGGAGCGCTTATTCTTCACTCCGGACTGTAAAACTAAGTTAATACGGCCGCTCAAACGCTGGGAGCGCTTATTCTTCACTCCGGACTGTAAAACTAAGTTAATACGGCCGTTCAAACGCTGGGAGCGCTTATTCTTCACTCTGGACTGTAAAACTAAGTCAATACGGCCGTTCAAACGCTGGGAGCGCTTATTCTTCACTCCGGACTGTAAAACTAAGTTAATACGGCCGTTCAAACGCTGGGAGCGCTTATTCTTCACTCTGGACTGTAAAACTAAGTTAATACGGCCGTTCAAACGCTGGGAGCGCTTATTCTTCACTCTGGACTGTAAAACTAAGTTAATACGGCCGTTCAAACGCTGGGAGCGCTTATTCTTCACTCCGGACTGTAAAACTAAGTTAATACGGCCGTTCAAACGCTGGGAGCGCTTATTCTTCACTCTGGACTGTAAAACTAAGTTAATACGGCCGTTCAAACGCTGGGAGCGCTTATTCTTCACTCTGGACTGTAAAACTAAGTTAATACGGCCGTTCAAACGCTGGGAGCGCTTATTCTTCACTCCGGACTGTAAAACTAAGTTAATACGGCCGTTCAAACGCTGGGAGCGCTTATTCTTCACTCTGGACTGTAAAACTAAGTTAATACGGCCGTTCAAACGCTGGGAGCGCTTATTCTTCACTCCGGACTGTAAAACTAAGTTAATACGGCCGTTCAAACGCTGGGAGCGCTTATTCTTGACTCTGGACTGTAAAACTAAGTTAATACGGCCGTTCAAACGCTGGGAGCGCTTATTCTTCACTCTGGACTGTAAAACTAAGTTAATACGGCCGTTCAAAAGCTGGGAGCGCTTATTCTTCACTCTGGACTGTAAAACTAAGTTAATACGGCCGTTCAAACGCTGGGAGCGCTTATTCTTCACTCCGGACTGTAAAACTAAGTTAATACGGCCGTTCAAACGCTGGGAGCGCTTATTCTTCACTCTGGACTGTAAAACTAAGTTAATACGGCCGTTCAAACGGTGGGAGCGCTTATTCTTCACTCTGGACTGTAAAACTAAGTTAATACGGCCGTTCAAACGCTGAGAGCGCTGATTCTTCACTCCGGACTGTAAAACTAAGTTAATACGGCCGTTCAAACGCTGGGAGCGCTTATTCTTCACTCTGGACTGTAAAACTAAGTTAATACGGCCGTTCAAACGCTGGGAGCGCTTATTCTTCACTCTGGACTGTAAAACTAAGTTAATACGGCCGTTCAAACGCTGGGAGCGCTTATTCTTCACTCTGGACTGTAAAACTAAGTTAATACGGCCGTTCAAACGCTGGGAGCGCTTATTCTTCACTCTGGACTGTAAAACTAAGTTAATACGGCCGTTCAAACGCTGGGAGCGCTTATTCTTCACTCTGGACTGTAAAACTAAGTTAATACGGCCGCTCAAACGCTGGGAGCGCTTATTCTTCACTCTGGACTGTAAAAGTAAGTTAATACTGCCGTTCAAACGCAGGGAGCGCTGATTCTTCACTCTGGACTGTAAAACTAAGTTAATACGGCCGCTCAAACGCAGGGAGCGCTGATTCTTCACTCTGGACTGTAAAACTAAGTTAATACGGCCGCTCAAACGCTGGGAGCGCTAATTCTTCACTCTCAACAGTAAAAGTAAGTTAATACTGCCGTTCAAACGCAGGGAGCGCTGATTCTTCACTCTGGACTGTAAAACTAAGTTAATACGGCCGCTCAAACGCAGGGAGCGCTGATTCTTCACTCTGGACTGTAAAACTAAGTTAATACGGCCGCTCAAACGCTGGGAGCGCTAATTCTTCACTCTCAACAGTAAAAGTAAGTTAATACTGCCGTTCAAACGCAGGGAGCGCTGATTCTTCACTCTGGACTGTAAAACTAAGTTAATACGGCCGCTCAAACGCAGGGAGCGCTGATTCTTCACTCTGGACTGTAAAACTAAGTTAATACGGCCGCTCAAACGCTGGGAGCGCTAATTCTTCACTCTCAACAGTAAAAGTAAGTTAATACTGCCGTTCAAACGCAGGGAGCGCTGATTCTTCACTCTGGACTGTAAAACTAAGTTAATACGGCCGCTCAAACGCAGGGAGCGCTGATTCTTCACTCTGGACTGTAAAACTAAGTTAATACGGCCGCTCAAACGCTGGGAGCGCTAATTCTTCACTCTCAACAGTAAAAGTAAGTTAATACTGCCGTTCAAACGCAGGGAGCGCTGATTCTTCACTCTGGACTGTAAAACTAAGTTAATACGGCCGCTCAAACGCAGGGAGCGCTGATTCTTCACTCTGGACTGTAAAACTAAGTTAATACGGCCGCTCAAACGCTGGGAGCGCTAATTCTTCACTCTCAACAGTAAAAGTAAGTTAATACTGCCGTTCAAACGCAGGGAGCGCTGATTCTTCACTCTGGACTGTAAAACTAAGTTAATACGGCCGCTCAAACGCTGGGAGCGCTAATTCTTCACTCTCAACAGTAAAAGTAAGTTAATACTGCCGTTCAAACGCAGGGAGCGCTTATTCTTCACTCTGGGCTGTAAAACTAAGTTAATACGGCCGCTCAAACGCTGAGAGCGCCTATTCTTCACTCTGGACTGTAAAACTAAATTAATACGGCCGCTCAAACGCTGGGAGCGCTAATTCTTCACTCTCAACTGTAAAACTAAGTTAATACTGCCGTTCAAACGCAGGGAGCGCTTATTCTTCACTCTGGACTGTAAAACTAAGTTAATACGGCCGCTCAAACGCTGGGAGCGCTTATTCTTCACTCTGGACTGTAAAACTAAATTAATACGGCCGCTCAAACGCTGGGAGCGCTAATTCTTCATTCTCAACTGTAAAACTAAGTTAACACTGCCGTTCAAACGCAGGGAGCGCTTATTCTTCACTCTGGACTGTAAAACTAAGTTAATACGGCCGTTCAAACGCTGGGAGCGCTAATTCTTCACTCTCAACTGTAAAACTAAGTTAATACTTCCGTTCAAACGCAGGGAGCGCTTATTCTTCACTCTGGACTGTAAAACTAAGTTAATACGGCCGTTCAAACGCTGGGAGCGCTAATTCTTCACTCTCAACTGTAAAACTAAGTTAATACTTCCGTTCAAACGCAGGGAGCGCTTATTCTTCACTCTGGACTGTAAAACTAAGTTAATACGGCCGTTCAAACGCTGGGAGCGCTTATTCTTCACTCTGGACTGTAAAACTAAGTTAATACGGCCGTTCAAACGCTGGGAGCGCTTATTCTTCACTCTGGACTGTAAAACTAAGTTAATACGGCCGTTCAAACGCTGGGAGCGCTTATTCTTCACTCTGGACTGTAAAACTAAATTAATACTGCCGCTCAAACGCTGGGAGCGCTAATTCTTCACTCTCAACTGTAAAACTAAGTTAATACTGCCGTTCAAACGCAGGGAGCGCTTATTCTTCACTCTGGACTGTAAAACCAAGTTAATACGGCCGTTCAAACGCTGGGAGCGCTAATTCTTCACTCTCAACTGTAAAACTAAGTTAATATTTCCGTTCAAACGCAGGGAGCGCTTATTCCTCACTCTGGACTGTAAAACTAAGTTAATACGGCCGTTCAAACGCTGGGAGCGCTTATTCTTCACTCTGGACTGTAAAACTAAGTTAATACGGCCGTTCAAACGCTGGGAGCGCTAATTCTTCACTCTCAACTGTAAAACTAAGTTAATATTTCCGTTCAAACGCAGGGAGCGCTTATTCTTCACTCTGGACTGTAAAACTAAGTGAATACTGCCGTTCAAACGCTGGGAGCGCTTATTCTTCACTCTGGACTGTAAAACTAAGTTAATACGGCCGTTCAAACGCTGGGAGCGCTAATTCTTCACTCTCAACTGTAAAACTAAGTTAATATTTCCGTTCAAACGCAGGGAGCGCTTATTCTTCACTCTGGACTGTAAAACTAAGTTAATACGGCCGTTCAAACGCTGGGAGCGCTTATTCTTCACTCTGGACTGTAAAACTAAGTTAATACGGCCGTTCAAACGCTGGGAGCGCTAATTCTTCACTCTCAACTGTAAAACTAAGTTAATATTTCCGTTCAAACGCAGGGAGCGCTTATTCTTCACTCTGGACTGTAAAACTAAGTTAATATTTCCGTTCAAACGCAGGGAACGCTTATTCTTCACTCTGGACTGTAAAACTAAGTTAATACGGCCGTTCAAACGCTGGGAGCGCTTATTCTTCACTCTGGACTGTAAAACTAAGTTAATACGGCCGTTCAAACGCTGGGAGCGCTTATTCTTCACTCTGGACTGTAAAACTAAGTTAATACGGCCGTTCAAACGCTGGGAGCGCTAATTCTTCACTCTCAACTGTAAAACTAAGTTAATACTGCCGTTCAAACGCAGGGAGCGCTTATTCTTCACTCTGGACTGTAAAACCAAGTTAATACGGCCGTTCAAACGCTGGGAGCGCTAATTCTTCACTCTCAACTGTAAAACTAAGTTAATACTGCCGTTCAAACGCTGGGAGCGCTAATTCTTCACTCTCAACTGTAAAACTAAGTTAATACTGCCGTTCAAACGCAGGGAGCGCTTATTCTTCACTCTGGACTGTAAAACCAAGTTAATACGGCCGTTCAAACGCTGGGAGCGCTAATTCTTCACTCTCAACTGTAAAACTAAGTTAATACTGCCGTTCAAACGCAGGGAGCGCTTATTCTTCACTCTGGACTGTAAAACCAAGTTAATACGGCCGTTCAAACGCTGGGAGCGCTAATTCTTCACTCTCAACTGTAAAACTAAGTTAATACGGCCGTTCAAACGCTGGGAGCGCTAATTCTTCACTCTCAACTGTAAAACTAAGTTAATACTGCCGTTCAAACGCTGGGAGCGCTAATTCTTCACTCTCAACTGTAAAACTAAGTTAATACTGCCGTTCAAACGCTGGGAGCGCTAATTCTTCACTCTCAACTGTAAAACTAAGTTAATACTGCCGTTCAAACGCAGGGAGCGCTTATTCTTCACTCTGGACTGTAAAACCAAGTTAATACGGCCGTTCAAACGCTGGGAGCGCTAATTCTTCACTCTCAACTGTAAAACTAAGTTAATACGGCCGTTCAAACGCTGGGAGCGCTAATTCTTCACTCTCAACTGTAAAACTAAGTTAATACTGCCGTTCAAACGCAGGGAGCGCTTATTCTTCACTCTGGACTGTAAAACCAAGTTAATACGGCCGTTCAAACGCTGGGAGCGCTTATTCTTCACTCTGGACTGTAAAACTAAGTTAATACGGCCGTTCAAACGCTGGGAGCGCTAATTCTTCACTCTCAACTGTAAAACTAAGTTAATATTTCCGTTCAAACGCAGGGAGCGCTTATTCTTCACTCTGGACTGTAAAACTAAGTTAATACGGCCGTTCAAACGCTGGGAGCGCTTATTCTTCACTCTGGACTGTAAAACTAAGTTAATACGGCCGTTCAAACGCTGGGAGCGCTTATTCTTCACTCTGGACTGTAAAACTAAATTAATACTGCCGCTCAAACGCTGGGAGCGCTAATTCTTCACTCTCAACTGTAAAACTAAGTTAATACGGCCGCTCAAACGCTGGGCGCGCATATTCATCATTCTGGACAGTAAAACTAAGTTAATACGGCCGTTCAAACGCTGGGAGCGCATATTCTTCACTCTGGACTGTAAAACTAAGTTTATACGGCCGTTCAAACGTTGAGAGCGCTTATTCTTCACTCTGGACTGTAAAACTAAGTTAATACGGCCGTTCAAACGCTGGGAGGGCTTATTCTTCACTCTGGACAGTAAAACTAAGTTAATGCGGCCGTTCAAACGCTGGGAGCGCTTATTCTTCATTCTGGACTGTAAAACTAAATTAATACGGCCGTTCAAACACTGGGAGCGCTTAATCTTCACTCTGGACTGTAAAACTAAGTTAATGCGGCCGTTCAATCGCTGGGAGCGCTTATTCTTCACTCTGGACTGTAAAACTAAGTTAATACGGCCGTTCAAACGCTGGGAGCGCTTATTCTTCACTCTGGACTGTAAAACTAAGTTAATACGGCCGTTCAAACGGTGGGAGCGCTTATTCTTCACTCTGGACTGTAAAACTAAGTTAATACGGCCGTTCAAACGCTGAGAGCGCTGTTTCTTCACTCTGGACTGTAAAACTAAGTTAATACGGCCGTTCAAACGCTGAGAGCGCTGATTCTTCACTCTGGAGTGTAAAACTAAGTTAATGCGGCCGTTCAAACGCTGAGAGCGCTTATTCTTCACTCTGGACTGTAAAACTAAATTAATACGGCCGCTCAAACGCTGGGAGCGCTAATTCTTCACTCTCAACTGTAAAACTAAGTTAATACTGCCGTTCAAACGCAGGGAGCGCTTATTCTTCACTCTGGACTGTAAAACTAAGTTAATACGGCCGTTCAAACGCCGGGAGCGCTTATTCTTCACTCTGGACTGTAAAACTAAGTTAATACGGCCGTTCAAACGCTGGGAGCGCTTATTCTTCACTCTGGACTGTAAAACTAAGTTAATACTGCCGTTCAAACGCAGGGAGCGTTTATTCTTCACTCTGGACTGTAAAACTAAGTTAATACGGCCGTTCAAACGCTGGGAGCGCCTATTCTTCACTCTGGACTGTAAAACTAAGTTAATACGGCCGTTCAAACACTGGGAGCGCTTATTCTTCACTCTGGACTGTAAAACTAAATTAATACGGCCGTTCAAACACTGGGAGCGTTTATTCTTCACTCTGGACTGTAAAACCAAGTTAATACGGCCGTTCAAACGCAGGGAGCGCTTATTCTTCACTCTGGACTGTAAAACTAAGTTAATACGGCCGTTCAAACACTGGGAGCGCTTATTCTTCACTCTGGACTGTAAAACTAAGTTAATACGGCCGTTCAAACGCAGGGAGCGTTTATTCTTCACTCTGGACTGTAAAACTAAGTTAATACGGCCGTTCAAACGCAGGGAGCGTTTATTTTTCACTCTGGACTGTAAAACTAAGTTAATACGGCCGTTCAAACGCAGGGAGCGCTTATTCTTCACTCTGGACTGTAAAACTAAGTTAATACGGCCGTTCAAACACTGGGAGCGCTTATTCTTCACTCTGGACTGTAAAACTAAGTTAATACGGCCGTTCAAACACTGGGAGCGTTTATTCTTCACTCTGGACTGTAAAACCAAGTTAATGCGGCCGTTCAAACGCAGGGAGCGTTTATTCTTCACTCTGGACTGTAAAACTAAGTTAATACGGCCGTTCAAACGCTGGGAGCGCTTATTCTTCACTCTGGACTGTAAAACTAAGTTAATACGGCCGTTCAAACACTGGGAGCGCTTATTCTTCACTCTGGACTGTAAAACTAAATTAATACGGCCGTTCAAACACTGGGAGCGTTTATTCTTCACTCTGGACTGTAAAACTAAGTTAATACTGCCGTTCAAACGCTGGGAGCGCTTATTCTTCACTCTGGACTGTAAAACTAAGTTAATACGGCCGTTCAAACACTGGGAGCGCTTATTCTTCACTCTGGACTGTAAAACTAAGTTAATACGGCCGTTCAAACACTGGGAGCGTTTATTCTTCACTCTGGACTGTAAAACTAAGTTAATACGGCCGTTCAAACGCAGGGAGCGCTTATTCTTCACTCTGGACTGTAAAACCAAGTTAATACTGCCGTTCAAACGCTGGGAGCGCTAATTCTTCACTCTCAACTGTAAAACTAAGTTAATACTGCCGTTCAAACGCAGGGAGCGCTTATTCTTCACTCTGGACTGTAAAACCAAGTTAATACGGCCGTTCAAACGCTGGGAGCGCTAATTCTTCACTCTCAACTGTAAAACTAAGTTAATACGGCCGTTCAAACGCTGGGAGCGCTAATTCTTCACTCTCAACTGTAAAACTAAGTTAATACTGCCGTTCAAACGCAGGGAGCGCTTATTCTTCACTCTGGACTGTAAAACCAAGTTAATACGGCCGTTCAAACGCTGGGAGCGCTAATTCTTCACTCTCAACTGTAAAACTAAGTTAATACTGCCGTTCAAACGCAGGGAGCGCTTATTCTTCACTCTGGACTGTAAAACCAAGTTAATACGGCCGTTCAAACGCTGGGAGCGCTAATTCTTCACTCTCAACTGTAAAACTAAGTTAATACGGCCGCTCAAACGCTGGGCGCGCATATTCATCATTCTGGACAGTAAAACTAAGTTAATACGGCCGTTCAAACGCTGGGAGCGCATATTCTTCACTCTGGACTGTAAAACTAAGTTTATACGGCCGTTCAAACGTTGAGAGCGCTTATTCTTCACTCTGGACTGTAAAACTAAGTTAATACGGCCGTTCAAACGCTGGGAGGGCTTATTCTTCACTCTGGACAGTAAAACTAAGTTAATGCGGCCGTTCAAACGCTGGGAGCGCTTATTCTTCATTCTGGACTGTAAAACTAAATTAATACGGCCGTTCAAACACTGGGAGCGCTTAATCTTCACTCTGGACTGTAAAACTAAGTTAATGCGGCCGTTCAATCGCTGGGAGCGCTTATTCTTCACTCTGGACTGTAAAACTAAGTTAATACGGCCGTTCAAACGCTGGGAGCGCTTATTCTTCACTCTGGACTGTAAAACTAAGTTAATACGGCCGTTCAAACGGTGGGAGCGCTTATTCTTCACTCTGGACTGTAAAACTAAGTTAATACGGCCGTTCAAACGCTGAGAGCGCTGTTTCTTCACTCTGGACTGTAAAACTAAGTTAATACGGCCGTTCAAACGCTGAGAGCGCTGATTCTTCACTCTGGAGTGTAAAACTAAGTTAATGCGGCCGTTCAAACGCTGAGAGCGCTTATTCTTCACTCTGGACTGTAAAACTAAATTAATACGGCCGCTCAAACGCTGGGAGCGCTAATTCTTCACTCTCAACTGTAAAACTAAGTTAATACTGCCGTTCAAACGCAGGGAGCGTTTATTCTTCACTCTGGACTGTAAAACTAAGTTAATACGGCCGTTCAAACGCTGGGAGCGCTTATTCTTCACTCTGGACTGTAAAACTAAGTTAATACGGCCGTTCAAACACTGGGAGCGCTTATTCTTCACTCTGGACTGTAAAACTAAATTAATACGGCCGTTCAAACACTGGGAGCGTTTATTCTTCACTCTGGACTGTAAAACCAAGTTAATACGGCCGTTCAAACGCAGGGAGCGCTTATTCTTCACTCTGGACTGTAAAACTAAGTTAATACGGCCGTTCAAACACTGGGAGCGCTTATTCTTCACTCTGGACTGTAAAACTAAGTTAATACGGCCGTTCAAACGCAGGGAGCGTTTATTCTTCACTCTGGACTGTAAAACTAAGTTAATACGGCCGTTCAAACGCAGGGAGCGTTTATTCTTCACTCTGGACTGTAAAACTAAGTTAATACGGCCGTTCAAACGCAGGGAGCGCTTATTCTTCACTCTGGACTGTAAAACTAAGTTAATACGGCCGTTCAAACACTGGGAGCGCTTATTCTTCACTCTGGACTGTAAAACTAAGTTAATACGGCCGTTCAAACACTGGGAGCGTTTATTCTTCACTCTGGACTGTAAAACCAAGTTAATGCGGCCGTTCAAACGCAGGGAGCGTTTATTCTTCACTCTGGACTGTAAAACTAAGTTAATACGGCCGTTCAAACGCTGGGAGCGCTTATTCTTCACTCTGGACTGTAAAACTAAGTTAATACGGCCGTTCAAACACTGGGAGCGCTTATTCTTCACTCTGGACTGTAAAACTAAATTAATACGGCCGTTCAAACACTGGGAGCGTTTATTCTTCACTCTGGACTGTAAAACTAAGTTAATACTGCCGTTCAAACGCTGGGAGCGCTTATTCTTCACTCTGGACTGTAAAACTAAGTTAATACGGCCGTTCAAACACTGGGAGCGCTTATTCTTCACTCTGGACTGTAAAACTAAGTTAATACGGCCGTTCAAACACTGGGAGCGTTTATTCTTCACTCTGGACTGTAAAACTAAGTTAATACGGCCGTTCAAACGCAGGGAGCGCTTATTCTTCACTCTGGACTGTAAAACCAAGTTAATACTGCCGTTCAAACGCTGGGAGCGCTAATTCTTCACTCTCAACTGTAAAACTAAGTTAATACTGCCGTTCAAACGCAGGGAGCGCTTATTCTTCACTCTGGACTGTAAAACCAAGTTAATACGGCCGTTCAAACGCTGGGAGCGCTAATTCTTCACTCTCAACTGTAAAACTAAGTTAATACGGCCGTTCAAACGCTGGGAGCGCTAATTCTTCACTCTCAACTGTAAAACTAAGTTAATACTGCCGTTCAAACGCAGGGAGCGCTTATTCTTCACTCTGGACTGTAAAACCAAGTTAATACGGCCGTTCAAACGCTGGGAGCGCTAATTCTTCACTCTCAACTGTAAAACTAAGTTAATATTTCCGTTCAAACGCAGGGAGCGCTTATTCTTCACTCTGGACTGTAAAACTAAGTTAATACGGCCGTTCAAACGCTGGGAGCGCTTATTCTTCACTCTGGACTGTAAAACTAAGTTAATACGGCCGTTCAAACACTGGGAGCGCTTATTCTTCACTCTGGACTGTAAAACTAAGTTAATACGGCCGTTCAAACGGTGGGAGCGCTTATTCTTCACTCTGGACTGTAAAACTAAGTTAATACGGCCGTTCAAACGCTGAGAGCGCTGTTTCTTCACTCTGGACTGTAAAACTAAGTTAATACGGCCGTTCAAACGCTGAGAGCGCTGATTCTTCACTCTGGAGTGTAAAACTAAGTTAATGCGGCCGTTCAAACGCTGAGAGCGCTTATTCTTCACTCTGGACTGTAAAACTAAATTAATACGGCCGCTCAAACGCTGGGAGCGCTAATTCTTCACTCTGGACTGTAAAACTAAGTTAATGCGGCCGTTCAATCGCTGGGAGCGCTTATTCTTCACTCTGGACTGTAAAACTAAGTTAATACGGCCGTTCAAACGCTGGGAGCGCTTATTCTTCACTCTGGACTGTAAAACTAAGTTAATACGGCCGTTCAAACGGTGGGAGCGCTTATTCTTCACTCTGGACTGTAAAACTAAGTTAATACGGCCGTTCAAACGCTGAGAGCGCTGTTTCTTCACTCTGGACTGTAAAACTAAGTTAATACGGCCGTTCAAACGCTGAGAGCGCTGATTCTTCACTCTGGAGTGTAAAACTAAGTTAATGCGGCCGTTCAAACGCTGAGAGCGCTTATTCTTCACTCTGGACTGTAAAACTAAATTAATACGGCCGCTCAAACGCTGGGAGCGCTAATTCTTCACTCTCAACTGTAAAACTAAGTTAATACTGCCGTTCAAACGCAGGGAGCGCTTATTCTTCACTCTGGACTGTAAAACTAAGTTAATACGGCCGTTCAAACGCCGGGAGCGCTTATTCTTCACTCTGGACTGTAAAACTAAGTTAATACGGCCGTTCAAACGCTGGGAGCGCTTATTCTTCACTCTGGACTGTAAAACTAAGTTAATACTGCCATTCAAACGCAGGGAGCGTTTATTCTTCACTCTGGACTGTAAAACTAAGTTAATACGGCCGTTCAAACGCTGGGAGCGCTTATTCTTCACTCTGGACTGTAAAACTAAGTTAATACGGCCGTTCAAACACTGGGAGCGCTTATTCTTCACTCTGGACTGTAAAACTAAATTAATACGGCCGCTCAAACGCTGGGAGCGCTAATTCTTCACTCTCAACTGTAAAACTAAGTTAATACTGCCGTTCAAACGCAGGGAGCGCTTATTCTTCACTCTGGACTGTAAAACTAAGTTAATACGGCCGTTCAAACGCTGAGAGCGCTGATTCTTCACTCTGGACTGTAAAACTAAGTTAATACGGCCGCTCAAACGCTGGGAGCGCTAATTCTTCACTCTCAACTGTAAAAGTAAGTTAATACTGCCGTTCAAACGCAGGGAGCGCTTATTCTTCACTCTGGACTGTAAAACTAAGTTAATACGGCCGCTCAAACGCTGAGAGCGCCTATTCTTCACTCTGGACTGTAAAACTAAATTAATACGGCCGCTCAAACGCTGGGAGCGCTAATTCTTCACTCTCAACTGTAAAACTAAGTTAATACTGCCGTTCAAACGCAGGGAGCGCTTATTCTTCACTCTGGACTGTAAAACTAAGTTAATACGGCCGCTCAAACGCTGGGAGCGCTTATTCTTCACTCTGGACTGTAAAACTAAATTAATACGGCCGCTCAAACGCTGGGAGCGCTAATTCTTCATTCTCAACTGTAAAACTAAGTTAACACTGCCGTTCAAACGCAGGGAGCGCTTATTCTTCACTCTGGACTGTAAAACTAAGTTAATACGGCCGTTCAAACGCTGGGAGCGCTAATTCTTCACTCTCAACTGTAAAACTAAGTTAATACTTCCGTTCAAACGCAGGGAGCGCTTATTCTTCACTCTGGACTGTAAAACTAAGTTAATACAGCCGTTCAAACGCTGGGAGCGCTAATTCTTCACTCTCAACTGTAAAACTAAGTTAATACTTCCGTTCAAACGCAGGGAGCGCTTATTCTTCACTCTGGGCTGTAAAACTAAGTTAATACGGCCGTTCAAACGCTGGGAGCGCTTATTCTTCACTCTGGACTGTAAAACTAAGTTAATACGGCCGTTCAAACGCTGGGAGCGCTTATTCTTCACTCTGGACTGTAAAACTAAGTTAATACGGCCGTTCAAACGCTGGGAGCGCTTATTCTTCACTCTGGACTGTAAAACTAAATTAATACTGCCGCTCAAACGCTGGGAGCGCTAATTCTTCACTCTCAACTGTAAAACTAAGTTAATACTGCCGTTCAAACGCAGGGAGCGCTTATTCTTCACTCTGGACTGTAAAACCAAGTTAATACGGCCGTTCAAACGCTGGGAGCGCTAATTCTTCACTCTCAACTGTAAAACTAAGTTAATATTTCCGTTCAAACGCAGGGAGCGCTTATTCTTCACTCTGGACTGTAAAACTAAGTTAATACGGCCGTTCAAACGCTGGGAGCGCTTATTCTTCACTCTGGACTGTAAAACTAAGTTAATACGGCCGTTCAAACGCTGGGAGCGCTAATTCTTCACTCTCAACTGTAAAACTAAGTTAATATTTCCGTTCAAACGCAGGGAGCGCTTATTCTTCACTCTGGACTGTAAAACTAAGTTAATACGGCCGTTCAAACGCTGGGAGCGCTTATTCTTCACTCTGGACTGTAAAACTAAGTTAATACGGCCGTTCAAACGCTGGGAGCGCTAATTCTTCACTCTCAACTGTAAAACTAAGTTAATATTTCCGTTCAAACGCAGGGAGCGCTTATTCTTCACTCTGGACTGTAAAACTAAGTTTATACGACCGTTCAAACGCTGGGAGCGCTTATTCTTCACTCTGGACTGTAAAACTAAGTTAATACTGCCGTTCAAACGCTGGGAGCGCTTATTCTTCACTCTGGACTGTAAAACTAAGTTTATACGACCGTTCAAACGCTGGGAGCGCTTATTCTTCAGTCTGGACTGTAAAACTAAGTTAATACTGCCGTTCAAACGCTGGGAGCGCTTATTCTTTATTCTGGACTGTAAAACTAAGTTAGTACGGCCGTTCAAACGCTGGGAGCGCTAATTCTTCACTCTGAACTGTAAAACTAAGTTAATACTGCCGTTCAAACGCTGGGAGCGCTTATTCTTCACTCTGGACTGTAAAACTAAGTTTATACGGCCGCTCAAACGCTGGGAGCGCTAATTCTTCACTCTGAACTGTAAAACTAAGTTAATGCTGCCGCTCAAACGCTGGGAGCGCTAATTCTTCACTCTGAACTGTAAAACTAAGTTAATACTGCCGTTCAAACGCTGGGAGCGCTTATTCTTCACTCTGGACTGTAAAACTAAGTTAATACGGCCGTTCAAACGCTGGGAGCGCTTATTCTTCACTCTGGACTGTAAAACTAAATTAATACTGCCGCTCAAACGCTGGGAGCGCTAATTCTTCACTCTCAACTGTAAAACTAAGTTAATACGGCCGCTCAAACGCTGGGCGCGCATATTCATCATTCTGGACAGTAAAACTAAGTTAATACGGCCGTTCAAACGCTGGGAGCGCATATTCTTCACTCTGGACTGTAAAACTAAGTTTATACGGCCGTTCAAACGTTGAGAGCGCTTATTCTTCACTCTGGACTGTAAAACTAAGTTAATACGGCCGTTCAAACGCTGGGAGGGCTTATTCTTCACTCTGGACAGTAAAACTAAGTTAATGCGGCCGTTCAAACGCTGGGAGCGCTTATTCTTCATTCTGGACTGTAAAACTAAATTAATACGGCCGTTCAAACACTGGGAGCGCTTAATCTTCACTCTGGACTGTAAAACTAAGTTAATGCGGCCGTTCAATCGCTGGGAGCGCTTATTCTTCACTCTGGACTGTAAAACTAAGTTAATACGGCTGTTCAAACGCTGGGAGCGCTTATTCTTCACTCTGGACTGTAAAACTAAGTTAATACGGCCGTTCAAACGGTGGGAGCGCTTATTCTTCACTCTGGACTGTAAAACTAAGTTAATACGGCCGTTCAAACGCTGAGAGCGCTGTTTCTTCACTCTGGACTGTAAAACTAAGTTAATACGGCCGTTCAAACGCTGAGAGCGCTGATTCTTCACTCTGGAGTGTAAAACTAAGTTAATGCGGCCGTTCAAACGCTGAGAGCGCTTATTCTTCACTCTGGACTGTAAAACTAAATTAATACGGCCGCTCAAACGCTGGGAGCGCTAATTCTTCACTCTCAACTGTAAAACTAAGTTAATACTGCCGTTCAAACGCAGGGAGCGCTTATTCTTCACTCTGGACTGTAAAACTAAGTTAATACGGCCGTTCAAACGCTGGGAGCGCTTATTCTTCACTCTGGACTGTAAAACTAAGTTAATACGGCCGTTCAAACGCTGGGAGCGCTTATTCTTCACTCTGGACTGTAAAACTAAGTTAATACTGCCGTTCAAACGCAGGGAGCGTTTATTCTTCACTCTGGACTGTAAAACTAAGTTAATACGGCCGTTCAAACGCTGGGAGCGCTTATTCTTCACTCTGGACTGTAAAACTAAGTTAATACGGCCGTTCAAACACTGGGAGCGCTTATTCTTCACTCTGGACTGTAAAACTAAATTAATACGGCCGCTCAAACGCTGGGAGCGCTAATTCTTCACTCTCAACTGTAAAACTAAGTTAATACTGCCGTTCAAACGCAGGGAGCGCTTATTCTTCACTCTGGACTGTAAAACTAAGTTAATACGGCCGTTCAAACGCTGAGAGCGCTGATTCTTCACTCTGGACTGTAAAACTAAGTTAATACGGCCGCTCAAACGCTGGGAGCGCTAATTCTTCACTCTCAACTGTAAAAGTAAGTTAATACTGCCGTTCAAACGCAGGGAGCGCTTATTCTTCACTCTGGACTGTAAAACTAAGTTAATACGGCCGCTCAAACGCTGAGAGCGCCTATTCTTCACTCTGGACTGTAAAACTAAATTAATACGGCCGCTCAAACGCTGGGAGCGCTAATTCTTCACTCTCAACTGTAAAACTAAGTTAATACTGCCGTTCAAACGCAGGGAGCGCTTATTCTTCACTCTGGACTGTAAAACTAAGTTAATACGGCCGCTCAAACGCTGGGAGCGCTTATTCTTCACTCTGGACTGTAAAACTAAATTAATACGGCCGCTCAAACGCTGGGAGCGCTAATTCTTCATTCTCAACTGTAAAACTAAGTTAACACTGCCGTTCAAACGCAGGGAGCGCTTATTCTTCACTCTGGACTGTAAAACTAAGTTAATACGGCCGTTCAAACGCTGGGAGCGCTAATTCTTCACTCTCAACTGTAAAACTAAGTTAATACTTCCGTTCAAACGCAGGGAGCGCTTATTCTTCACTCTGGACTGTAAAACTAAGTCAATACGGCCGTTCAAACGCTGGGAGCGCTAATTCTTCACTCTCAACTGTAAAACTAAGTTAATACTTCCGTTCAAACGCAGGGAGCGCTTATTCTTCACTCTGGGCTGTAAAACTAAGTTAATACGGCCGTTCAAACGCTGGGAGCGCTTATTCTTCACTCTGGACTGTAAAACTAAGTTAATACGGCCGTTCAAACGCTGGGAGCGCTTATTCTTCACTCTGGACTGTAAAACTAAGTTAATACGGCCGTTCAAACGCTGGGAGCGCTTATTCTTCACTCTGGACTGTAAAACTAAATTAATACTGCCGCTCAAACGCTGGGAGCGCTAATTCTTCACTCTCAACTGTAAAACTAAGTTAATACGGCCGCTCAAACGCTGGGAGCGCTAATTCTTCACTCTGGACTGTAAAACTAAGTTAATACGGCCGCTCAAACGCTGGGAGCGCTAATTCTTCACTCTGGACTGTAAAACTAAGTTAATACGGCCGCTCAAACGCTGGGAGCGCTAATTCTTCACTCTGGACTGTAAAACTAAGTTAATACGGCCGCTCAAACGCTGGGAGCGCTAATTCTTCACTCTGGACTGTAAAACTAAGTTAATACGGCCGCTCAAACGCTGGGAGCGCTAATTCTTCACTCTGGACTGTAAAACTAAGTTAATACGACCGTTCAAACGCTGGGAGCGCTAATTCTTCACTCTGGACTGTAAAACTAAGTTTATACGGCCGTTCAAACGCAGGGAGCGCTTATTCTTCACTCTGGACTGTAAAACCAAGTTAATACGGCCGTTCAAACGCTGGGAGCGCTAATTCTTCACTCTCAACTGTAAAACTAAGTTAATATTTCCGTTCAAACGCAGGGAGCGCTTATTCTTCACTCTGGACTGTAAAACTAAGTTAATACGGCCGTTCAAACGCTGGGAGCGCTTATTCTTCACTCTGGACTGTAAAACTAAGTTAATACGGCCGTTCAAACGCTGGGAGCGCTTATTCTTCACTCTGGACTGTAAAACTAAATTAATACTGCCGCTCAAACGCTGGGAGCGCTAATTCTTCACTCTCAACTGTAAAACTAAGTTAATACGGCCGCTCAAACGCTGGGAGCGCTAATTCTTCACTCTGGACTGTAAAACTAAGTTAATACGGCCGCTCAAACGCTGGGAGCGCTAATTCTTCACTCTGGACTGTAAAACTAAGTTAATACGGCCGCTCAAACGCTGGGAGCGCTAATTCTTCACTCTGGACTGTAAAACTAAGTTAATACGGCCGCTCAAACGCTGGGAGCGCTAATTCTTCACTCTGGACTGTAAAACTAAGTTAATACGGCCGCTCAAACGCTGGGAGCGCTAATTCTTCACTCTGGACTGTAAAACTAAGTTAATACGACCGTTCAAACGCTGGGAGCGCTAATTCTTCACTCTGGACTGTAAAACTAAGTTTATACGGCCGTTCAAACGCAGGGAGCGCTTATTCTTCACTCTGGACTGTAAAACCAAGTTAATACGGCCGTTCAAACGCTGGGAGCGCTAATTCTTCACTCTCAACTGTAAAACTAAGTTAATATTTCCGTTCAAACGCAGGGAGCGCTTATTCTTCACTCTGGACTGTAAAACTAAGTTAATACGGGCGTTCAAACGCTGGGAGCGCTTATTCTTCACTCTGGACTGTAAAACTAAGTTAATACGGCCGTTCAAACGCTGGGAGCGCTAATTCTTCACTCTCAACTGTAAAACTAAGTTAATATTTCCGTTCAAACGCAGGGAGCGCTTATTCTTCACTCTGGACTGTAAAACTAAGTTAATACGGCCGTTCAAACGCTGGGAGCGCTTATTCTTCACTCTGGACTGTAAAACTAAGTTAATACGGCCGTTCAAACGCTGGGAGCGCTAATTCTTCACTCTCAACTGTAAAACTAAGTTAATACTGCCGTTCAAACGCAGGGAGCGTTTATTCTTCACTCTGGACTGTAAAACTAAGTTAATACGGCCGTTCAAACGCTGGGAGCGCTTATTCTTCACTCTGGACTGTAAAACTAAGTTAATACGGCCGTTCAAACACTGGGAGCGCTTATTCTTCACTCTGGACTGTAAAACTAAATTAATACGGCCGCTCAAACGCTGGGAGCGCTAATTCTTCACTCTCAACTGTAAAACTAAGTTAATACTGCCGTTCAAACGCAGGGAGCGCTTATTCTTCACTCTGGACTGTAAAACTAAGTTAATACGGCCGTTCAAACGCTGAGAGCGCTGATTCTTCACTCTGGACTGTAAAACTAAGTTAATACGGCCGCTCAAACGCTGGGAGCGCTAATTCTTCACTCTCAACTGTAAAAGTAAGTTAATACTGCCGTTCAAACGCAGGGAGCGCTTATTCTTCACTCTGGACTGTAAAACTAAGTTAATACGGCCGCTCAAACGCTGAGAGCGCCTATTCTTCACTCTGGACTGTAAAACTAAATTAATACGGCCGCTCAAACGCTGGGAGCGCTAATTCTTCACTCTCAACTGTAAAACTAAGTTAATACTGCCGTTCAAACGCAGGGAGCGCTTATTCTTCACTCTGGACTGTAAAACTAAGTTAATACGGCCGCTCAAACGCTGGGAGCGCTTATTCTTCACTCTGGACTGTAAAACTAAATTAATACGGCCGCTCAAACGCTGGGAGCGCTAATTCTTCATTCTCAACTGTAAAACTAAGTTAACACTGCCGTTCAAACGCAGGGAGCGCTTATTCTTCACTCTGGACTGTAAAACTAAGTTAATACGGCCGTTCAAACGCTGGGAGCGCTAATTCTTCACTCTCAACTGTAAAACTAAGTTAATACTTCCGTTCAAACGCAGGGAGCGCTTATTCTTCACTCTGGACTGTAAAACTAAGTCAATACGGCCGTTCAAACGCTGGGAGCGCTAATTCTTCACTCTCAACTGTAAAACTAAGTTAATACTTCCGTTCAAACGCAGGGAGCGCTTATTCTTCACTCTGGGCTGTAAAACTAAGTTAATACGGCCGTTCAAACGCTGGGAGCGCTTATTCTTCACTCTGGACTGTAAAACTAAGTTAATACGGCCGTTCAAACGCTGGGAGCGCTTATTCTTCACTCTGGACTGTAAAACTAAGTTAATACGGCCGTTCAAACGCTGGGAGCGCTTATTCTTCACTCTGGACTGTAAAACTAAATTAATACTGCCGCTCAAACGCTGGGAGCGCTAATTCTTCACTCTCAACTGTAAAACTAAGTTAATACGGCCGCTCAAACGCTGGGAGCGCTAATTCTTCACTCTGGACTGTAAAACTAAGTTAATACGGCCGCTCAAACGCTGGGAGCGCTAATTCTTCACTCTGGACTGTAAAACTAAGTTAATACGGCCGCTCAAACGCTGGGAGCGCTAATTCTTCACTCTGGACTGTAAAACTAAGTTAATACGGCCGCTCAAACGCTGGGAGCGCTAATTCTTCACTCTGGACTGTAAAACTAAGTTAATACGGCCGCTCAAACGCTGGGAGCGCTAATTCTTCACTCTGGACTGTAAAACTAAGTTAATACGACCGTTCAAACGCTGGGAGCGCTAATTCTTCACTCTGGACTGTAAAACTAAGTTTATACGGCCGTTCAAACGCAGGGAGCGCTTATTCTTCACTCTGGACTGTAAAACCAAGTTAATACGGCCGTTCAAACGCTGGGAGCGCTAATTCTTCACTCTCAACTGTAAAACTAAGTTAATATTTCCGTTCAAACGCAGGGAGCGCTTATTCTTCACTCTGGACTGTAAAACTAAGTTAATACGGCCGTTCAAACGCTGGGAGCGCTTATTCTTCACTCTGGACTGTAAAACTAAGTTAATACGGCCGTTCAAACGCTGGGAGCGCTTATTCTTCACTCTGGACTGTAAAACTAAATTAATACTGCCGCTCAAACGCTGGGAGCGCTAATTCTTCACTCTCAACTGTAAAACTAAGTTAATACGGCCGCTCAAACGCTGGGAGCGCTAATTCTTCACTCTGGACTGTAAAACTAAGTTAATACGGCCGCTCAAACGCTGGGAGCGCTAATTCTTCACTCTGGACTGTAAAACTAAGTTAATACGGCCGCTCAAACGCTGGGAGCGCTAATTCTTCACTCTGGACTGTAAAACTAAGTTAATACGGCCGCTCAAACGCTGGGAGCGCTAATTCTTCACTCTGGACTGTAAAACTAAGTTAATACGGCCGCTCAAACGCTGGGAGCGCTAATTCTTCACTCTGGACTGTAAAACTAAGTTAATACGACCGTTCAAACGCTGGGAGCGCTAATTCTTCACTCTGGACTGTAAAACTAAGTTTATACGGCCGTTCAAACGCAGGGAGCGCTTATTCTTCACTCTGGACTGTAAAACCAAGTTAATACGGCCGTTCAAACGCTGGGAGCGCTAATTCTTCACTCTCAACTGTAAAACTAAGTTAATATTTCCGTTCAAACGCAGGGAGCGCTTATTCTTCACTCTGGACTGTAAAACTAAGTTAATACGGGCGTTCAAACGCTGGGAGCGCTTATTCTTCACTCTGGACTGTAAAACTAAGTTAATACGGCCGTTCAAACGCTGGGAGCGCTAATTCTTCACTCTCAACTGTAAAACTAAGTTAATATTTCCGTTCAAACGCAGGGAGCGCTTATTCTTCACTCTGGACTGTAAAACTAAGTTAATACGGCCGTTCAAACGCTGGGAGCGCTTATTCTTCACTCTGGACTGTAAAACTAAGTTAATACGGCCGTTCAAACGCTGGGAGCGCTAATTCTTCACTCTCAACTGTAAAACTAAGTTAATATTTCCGTTCAAACGCAGGGAGCGCTTATTCTTCACTCTGGACTGTAAAACTAAGTTTATACGACCGTTCAAACGCTGGGAGCGCTTATTCTTCACTCTGGACTGTAAAACTAAGTTAATACTGCCGTTCAAACGCTGGGAGCGCTTATTCTTCACTCTGGACTGTAAAACTAAGTTTATACGACCGTTCAAACGCTGGGAGCGCTTATTCTTCACTCTGGACTGTAAAACTAAGTTAATACTGCCGTTCAAACGCTGGGAGCGCTTATTCTTCATTCTGGACTGTAAAACTAAGTTAGTACGGCCGTTCAAACGCTGGGAGCGCTAATTCTTCACTCTGAACTGTAAAACTAAGTTAATACTGCCGTTCAAACGCTGGGAGCGCTTATTCTTCACTCTGGACTGTAAAACTAAGTTTATACGGCCGCTCAAACGCTGGGAGCGCTAATTCTTCACTCTGAACTGTAAAACTAAGTTAATACTGCCGCTCAAACGCTGGGAGCGCTAATTCTTCACTCTGAACTGTAAAACTAAGTTAATACTGCCGTTCAAACGCTGGGAGCGCTTATTCTTCACTCTGGACTGTAAAACTAAGTTAATACGGCCGCTCAAACGCTGGGAGCGCTAATTCTTCACTCTGAACTGTATAACTATGTTAATACTGCCGTTCAAACGCTGGGAGCGCTTATTCTTCACTCTGGACTGTAAAACTAAGTTAATACGGCCGCTCAAACGCTGGGAGCGCTAATTCTTCACTCTGAACTGTAAAACTAAGTTAATACTGCCGTTCAAACGCTGGGAGCGCTTATTCTTCACTCTGGACTGTAAAACTAAGTTAATACGGCCGCTCAAACGCTGGGAGCGCTAATTCTTCACTCTGAACTGTAAAACTAAGTTAATACTGCCGTTCAAACGCTGGGAGCGCTTATTCTTCACTCTGGACTGTAAAACTAAGTTAATACGGCCGTTCAAACACTGGGAGCGCTTATTCTTCACTCTGGACTGTAAAACTAAGTTAATACGGCCGCTCAAACGCTGGGAGCGCTAATTCTTCACTCTGGACTGTAAAACTAAGTTAATACGGCCGCTCAAACGCTGGGAGCGCTAATTCTTCACTCTGAACTGTAAAACTAAGTTAATACTGCCGTTCAAACGCTGGGAGCGCTTATTCTTCACTCTGGACTGTAAAACTAAGTTTATACGGCCGTTCAAACACTGGGAGCGCTTAATCTTCACTCTGGACTGTAAAACTAAGTTAATACGGCCGCTCAAACGCTGGGAGCGCTAATTCTTCACTCTGGACTGTAAAACTAAGTTTATACGACCGTTCAAACGCTGGGAGCGCTTATTCTTCACTCTGGACTGTAAAACTAAGTTTATACGGCCGTTCAAACGTCGAGAGCGCTTATTCTTCACTCTGGACTGTAAAACTAAGTTAATACGGCCGTTCAAACGCTGGGAGCGCATATTCTTCACTCTGGACTGTAAAACTAAATTATTACGGCCGTTCAAACGCTGGGAGCGCTTATTCTTCACTCTGGACTGTAAAAGTAAGTTAATACGGCCGTTCAAACGCTGGGAACGCCTATTCTTCACTCTGGACTGTAAAACTAAGTTAATACGGCCGTTCAAACGCTGGGAGCGCTTATTCTTCACTCTGGACTGTAAAACTAAGTTAATACGGCCGTTCAAACGCTGGGAGCGCTTATTCTTCACTCTGGACTGTAAAACTAAGTTAATACGGCCGTTCAAACGCTGGGAGCGCTTATTCTTCACTCTGGACTGTAAAACTAAATTAATACTGCCGCTCAAACGCTGGGAGCGCTAATTCTTCACTCTCAACTGTAAAACTAAGTTAATACTGCCGTTCAAACGCAGGGAGCGCTTATTCTTCACTCTGGACTGTAAAACCAAGTTAATACGGCCGTTCAAACGCTGGGAGCGCTAATTCTTCACTCTCAACTGTAAAACTAAGTTAATATTTCCGTTCAAACGCAGGGAGCGCTTATTCTTCACTCTGGACTGTAAAACTAAGTTAATACGGCCGTTCAAACGCTGGGAGCGCTTATTCTTCACTCTGGACTGTAAAACTAAGTTAATACGGCCGTTCAAACGCTGGGAGCGCTAATTCTTCACTCTCAACTGTAAAACTAAGTTAATATTTCCGTTCAAACGCAGGGAGCGCTTATTCTTCACTCTGGACTGTAAAACTAAGTTAATACGGCCGTTCAAACGCTGGGAGCGCTTATTCTTCACTCTGGACTGTAAAACTAAGTTAATACGGCCGTTCAAACGCTGGGAGCGCTAATTCTTCACTCTCAACTGTAAAACTAAGTTAATATTTCCGTTCAAACGCAGGGAGCGCTTATTCTTCACTCTGGACTGTAAAACTAAGTTTATACGACCGTTCAAACGCTGGGAGCGCTTATTCTTCACTCTGGACTGTAAAACTAAGTTAATACTGCCGTTCAAACGCTGGGAGCGCTTATTCTTCACTCTGGACTGTAAAACTAAGTTTATACGACCGTTCAAACGCTGGGAGCGCTTATTCTTCACTCTGGACTGTAAAACTAAGTTAATACTGCCGTTCAAACGCTGGGAGCGCTTATTCTTCATTCTGGACTGTAAAACTAAGTTAGTACGGCCGTTCAAACGCTGGGAGCGCTAATTCTTCACTCTGAACTGTAAAACTAAGTTAATACTGCCGTTCAAACGCTGGGAGCGCTTATTCTTCACTCTGGACTGTAAAACTAAGTTTATACGGCCGCTCAAACGCTGGGAGCGCTAATTCTTCACTCTGAACTGTAAAACTAAGTTAATACTGCCGCTCAAACGCTGGGAGCGCTAATTCTTCACTCTGAACTGTAAAACTAAGTTAATACTGCCGTTCAAACGCTGGGAGCGCTTATTCTTCACTCTGGACTGTAAAACTAAGTTAATACTGCCGTTCAAACGCTGGGAGCGCTTATTCTTCACTCTGGACTGTAAAACTAAGTTAATACGGCCGCTCAAACGCTGGGAGCGCTAATTCTTCACTCTGAACTGTAAAACTAAGTTAATACTGCCGTTCAAACGCTGGGAGCGCTTATTCTTCACTCTGGACTGTAAAACTAAGTTAATACGGCCGTTCAAACACTGGGAGCGCTTATTCTTCACTCTGGACTGTAAAACTAAGTTAATACGGCCGCTCAAACGCTGGGAGCGCTAATTCTTCACTCTGGACTGTAAAACTAAGTTAATACGGCCGCTCAAACGCTGGGAGCGCTAATTCTTCACTCTGAACTGTAAAACTAAGTTAATACTGCCGTTCAAACGCTGGGAGCGCTTATTCTTCACTCTGGACTGTAAAACTAAGTTTATACGGCCGTTCAAACACTGGGAGCGCTTAATCTTCACTCTGGACTGTAAAACTAAGTTAATACGGCCGCTCAAACGCTGGGAGCGCTAATTCTTCACTCTGGACTGTAAAACTAAGTTTATACGACCGTTCAAACGCTGGGAGCGCTTATTCTTCACTCTGGACTGTAAAACTAAGTTTATACGGCCGTTCAAACGTCGAGAGCGCTTATTCTTCACTCTGGACTGTAAAACTAAGTTAATACGGCCGTTCAAACGCTGGGAGCGCATATTCTTCACTCTGGACTGTAAAACTAAATTATTACAGCCGTTCAAACGCTGGGAGCGCTTATTCTTCACTCTGGACTGTAAAAGTAAGTTAATACGGCCGTTCAAACGCTGGGAACGCCTATTCTTCACTCTGGACTGTAAAACTAAGTTAATACGGCCGTTCAAACGCTGGGCGCGCATATTCATCACTCTGGACTGTAAAACTAAGTTAATACGGCCGTTCAAACGTTGAGAGCGCTTATTCTTCACTCTGGACTGTAGAACTAAGTTAGTACGGCCGTTCAAACGCCGGGAGGGCTTCTTCTTCACTCTGGACTGTAAAACTAAATTAATACGGTCGTTCAAACGCTGGGAGCGCTTATTTTTCATTCTGGACGGTAAAACTAAATTAATACGGCCGTTCAAACGCTGGGAGCGCTTATTCTTCATTCTGGATTGTAAAACTAAGTTAATACGGCCGTTAAAACGCTGGGAGCGCTTATTCTTCACTCTGGACTGCAAAACTAAGTTTATACGGCCGTTAAACCGCTAGGAGCGCTTATTCTTCACTCTGGACTGCAAAACTAAGTTTATACGGCCGTTAAAACGCTGGGAGCGCTTATTCTTCACTCTGGACTGCAAAACTAAGTTAGTACGGCCGTTCAAACGCCGGGAGGGCTTCTTCTTCACTCTGGACTGTAAAACTAAATTAATACGGTCGTTCAAACGCTGGGAGCGCTTATTTTTCATTCTGGACGGTAAAACTAAATTAATACGGTCGTTCAAACGCTGGGAGCGCTCATTTTTCATTCTGGACGGTAAAACTAAATTAATACGGCCGTTCAAACGCTGGGAGCGCTTATTCTTCACTCTGGACTGTAAAACTAAGTTAATACGGCCGTTAAAACGCTGGGAGCGCTTATTCTTCACTCTGGACTGCAAAACTAAGTTTATACGGCCGTTAAAACGCTGGGAGCGCTTATTCTTCACTCTGGACTGTAAAACTAAGTTTATACGGCCGTTAAAACGCTGGGAGCGCTTATTCTTCACTCTGGACTGTAAAACTAAGTTTATACGGCCGTTAAAACGCTGGGAGCGCTTATTCTTCACTCTGGACTGTAAAACTAAGTTTATACGGCCGTTCAAACGCTGGGAGCGCTTATTCTTCACTCTGGACTGCAAAACTAAGTTTATACGGCCGTTAAAACGCTGGGAGCGCTTATTCTTCACTCTGGACTGTAAAACTAAGTTTATACGGCCGTTAAAACGCTGGGAGCGCTTATTCTTCACTCTGGACTGTAAAACTAAGTTTATACGGCCGTTAAAACGCTGGGAGCGCTTATTCTTCACTCCGGACTGTAAAACTAAGTTAATACGGCCGTTAAAACGCTGGGAGCGCTTATTCTTCACTCTGGACTGTAAAACTAAGTTTATACGGCCGTTCAAACGTTGAGAGCGCTTATTCTTCACTCTGGACTGTAAAACTAAGTTAATACGGCCGCTCAAACGCTGGGAGCGCTAATTCTTCACTCTGGACTGTAAAACTAAGTTAATACGGCCGCTCAAACGCTGGGAGCGCTAATTCTTCACTCTGAACTGTAAAACTAAGTTAATACTGCCGTTCAAACGCTGGGAGCGCTTATTCTTCACTCTGGACTGTAAAACTAAGTTTATACGGCCGTTCAAACACTGGGAGCGCTTAATCTTCACTCTGGACTGTAAAACTAAGTTAATACGGCCGCTCAAACGCTGGGAGCGCTAATTCTTCACTCTGGACTGTAAAATTAAGTTTATACGACCGTTCAAACGCTGGGAGCGCTTATTCTTCACTCTGGACTGTAAAACTAAGTTTATACGGCCGTTCAAACGTCGAGAGCGCTTATTCTTCACTCTGGACTGTAAAACTAAGTTAATACGGCCGTTCAAACGCTGGGAGCGCATATTCTTCACTCTGGACTGTAAAACTAAATTATTACGGCCGTTCAAACGCTGGGAGCGCTTATTCTTCACTCTGGACTGTAAAAGTAAGTTAATACGGCCGTACAAACGCTGGGAACGCCTATTCTTCACTCTGGACTGTAAAACTAAGTTAATACGGCCGTTCAAACGCTGGGCGCGCATATTCATCACTCTGGACTGTAAAACTAAGTTAATACGGCCGTTCAAACGTTGAGAGCGCTTATTCTTCACTCTGGACTGTAGAACTAAGTTAGTACGGCCGTTCAAACGCCGGGAGGGCTTCTTCTTCACTCTGGACTGTAAAACTAAATTAATACGGTCGTTCAAACGCTGGGAGCGCTTATTTTTCATTCTGGACGGTAAAACTAAATTAATACGGCCGTTCAAACGCTGGGAGCGCTTATTCTTCATTCTGGATTGTAAAACTAAGTTAATACGGCCGTTAAAACGCTGGGAGCGCTTATTCTTCACTCTGGACTGCAAAACTAAGTTTATACGGCCGTTAAACCGCTAGGAGCGCTTATTCTTCACTCTGGACTGCAAAACTAAGTTTATACGGCCGTTAAAACGCTGGGAGCGCTTATTCTTCACTCTGGACTGCAAAACTAAGTTAGTACGGCCGTTCAAACGCCGGGAGGGCTTCTTCTTCACTCTGGACTGTAAAACTAAATTAATACGGTCGTTCAAACGCTGGGAGCGCTTATTCTTCATTCTGGATTGTAAAACTAAGTTAATACGGCCGTTAAAACGCTGGGAGCGCTTATTCTTCACTCTGGACTGCAAAACTAAGTTTATACGGCCGTTAAACCGCTAGGAGCGCTTATTCTTCACTCTGGACTGCAAAACTAAGTTTATACGGCCGTTAAAACGCTGGGAGCGCTTATTCTTCACTCTGGACTGCAAAACTAAGTTAGTACGGCCGTTCAAACGCCGGGAGGGCTTCTTCTTCACTCTGGACTGTAAAACTAAATTAATACGGTCGTTCAAACGCTGGGAGCGCTTATTTTTCATTCTGGACGGTAAAACTAAATTAATACGGTCGTTCAAACGCTGGGAGCGCTCATTTTTCATTCTGGACGGTAAAACTAAATTAATACGGCCGTTCAAACGCTGGGAGCGCTTATTCTTAACTCTGGACTGTAAAACTAAGTTAATACGGCCGTTAAAACGCTGGGAGCGCTTATTCTTCACTCTGGACTGTAAAACTAAGTTTATACGGCCGTTAAAACGCTGGGAGCGCTTATTCTTCACTCTGGACTGTAAAACTAAGTTTATACGGCCGTTAAAACGCTGGGAGCGCTTATTCTTCACTCTGGACTGTAAAACTAAGTTTATACGGCCGTTCAAACGCTGGGAGCGCTTATTCTTCACTCTGGACTGCAAAACTAAGTTTATACGGCCGTTAAAACGCTGGGAGCGCTTATTCTTCACTCTGGACTGTAAAACTAAGTTTATACGGCCGTTAAAACGCTGGGAGCGCTTATTCTTCACTCTGGACTGTAAAACTAAGTTTATACGGCCGTTAAAACGCTGGGAGCGCTTATTCTTCACTCCGGACTGTAAAACTAAGTTAATACGGCCGTTAAAACGCTGGGAGCGCTTATTCTTCACTCTGGACTGTAAAACTAAGTTTATACGGCCGTTCAAACGTTGAGAGCGCTTATTCTACACTCTGGACTGTAGAACTAAGTTAGTACGGCCGTTCATACGCTGGGAGCGCTTATTCTTCACTCTGGACTGTAAAACTAAGTTTATACGGCCGTTCAAACGCTGGGAGCGCTTATTCTTCACTCTGGACTGTAAAACTAAGTTTATACGGCCGTTCAAACGTTGAGAGCGCTTATTCTTCACTCTGGACTGTAAAACTAAGTTTATACGGCCGTTCAAACGCTGGGAGCGCTTATTCTTCACTCCGGACTGTAAAACTAAGTTAATACGGCCGTTAAAACGCTGGGAGCGCTTATTCTTCACTCTGGACTGTAAAACTAAGTTTATACGGCCGTTCAAACGTTGAGAGCGCTTATTCTTCACTCTGGACTGTAGAACTAAGTTAGTACGGCCGTTCATACGCTGGGAGCGCTTATTCTTCACTCTGGACTGTAGAACTAAGTTAATACGGCCGTTAAAACGCTGGGAGCGCTTATTCTTCACTCTGGACTGTAGAACTAAGTTAGTACGGCCGTTCATACGCTGGGAGCGCTTATTCTTCACTCTGGACTGTAAAACTAAGTTTATACGGCCGTTCAAACGCTGGGAGCGCTTATTCTTCACTCTGGACTGTAAAACTAAGTTTATACGGCCGTTCAAACGCTGGGAGCGCTTATTCTTCACTCCGGACTGTAAAACTAAGTTAATACGGCCGTTAAAACGCTGGGAGCGCTTATTCTTCACTCTGGACTGTAAAACTAAGTTTATACGGCCGTTAAAACGCTGGGAGCGCTTATTCTTCACTCTGGACTGTAAAACTAAGTTTATACGGCCGTTAAAACGCTGGGAGCGCTTATTCTTCACTCTGGACTGTAAAACTAAGTTTATACGGCCGTTCAAACGCTGGGAGCGCTTATTCTTCACTCCGGACTGTAAAACTAAGTTTATACGGCCGTTCAAACGTTGAGAGCGCTTATTCTTCACTCTGGACTGTAAAACTAAGTTTATACGGCCGTTAAAACGCCGGGAGCGCTTATTCTTCACTCTGGACTGTAAAACTAAGTTTATACGGCCGTTCAAACGTTGAGAGCGCTTATTCTTCACTCTGGACTGTAAAACTAAGTTTATACGGCCGTTCAAACGTTGAGAACGCTTATTCTTCACTCTGGACTGTAGAACTAAGTTAATACGGCCGTTAAAACGCTGGGAGCGCTTATTCTTCACTCTGGACTGTAAAACTAAGTTTATACGGCCGTTAAAACGCTGGGAGCGCTTATTCTTCACTCTGGACTGTAAAACTAAGTTTATACGGCCGTTCAAACGTTGAGAGCGCTTATTCTTCACTCTGGACTGTAGAACTAAGTTAATACGGCCGTTAAAACGCTGGGAGCGCTTATTCTTCACTCTGGACTGTAAAACTAAGTTTATACGGCCGTTAAAACGCTGGGAGCGCTTATTCTTCACTCTGGACTGTAAAACTAAGTTTATACGGCCGTTCAAACGTTGAGAGCGCTTATTCTTCACTCTGGACTGTAAAACTAAGTTTATACGGCCGTTAAAACGCTGGGAGCGCTTATTCTTCACTCTGGACTGTAAAACTAAGTTAATACGGCCGTTAAAACGCTGGGAGCGCTTATTCTTCACTCTGGACTGTAAAACTAAGTTTATACGGCCGTTCAAACGTTGAGAGCGCTTATTCTTCACTCTGGACTGTAAAACTAAATTAATACGGTCGTTCAAACGCTGGGAGCGCTTATTTTTCATTCTGGACGGTAAAACTAAATTAATACGGCCGTTCAAACGCTGGGAGCGCTTATTCTTCATTCTGGATTGTAAAACTAAGTTAATACGGCCGTTAAAACGCTGGGAGCGCTTATTCTTCACTCTGGACTGCAAAACTAAGTTTATACGGCCGTTAAAACGCTGGGAGCGCTTATTCTTCACTCTGGACTGCAAAACTAAGTTTATACGGCCGTTAAAACGCTGGGAGCGCTTATTCTTCACTCTGGACTGCAAAACTAAGTTAGTACGGCCGTTCAAACGCCGGGAGGGCTTCTTCTTCACTCTGGACTGTACAACTAAATTAATACGGTCGTTCAAACGCTGGGAGCGCTTATTTTTCATTCTGGACGGTAAAACTAAATTAATACGGTCGTTCAAACGCTGGGAGCGCTTATTTTTCATTCTGGACGGTAAAACTAAATTAATACGGCCGTTCAAACGCTGGGAGCGCTTATTCTTCACTCTGGACTGTAAAACTAAGTTAATACGGCCGTTAAAACGCTGGGAGCGCTTATTCTTCACTCTGGACTGCAAAACTAAGTTTATACGGCCGTTAAAACGCTGGGAGCGCTTATTCTTCACTCTGGACTGTAAAACTAAGTTAGTACGGCCGTTAAAACGCTGGGAGCGCTTATTCTTCACTCTGGACAGCAAAACTAAGTTTATACGGCCGTTAAAACGCTGGGAGCGCTTATTCTTCACTCTGGACTGTAAAACTAAGTTAATACGGCCGTTAAAACGCTGGGAGCGCTTATTCTTCACTCTGGACTGCAAAACTAAGTTTATACGGCCGTTAAAACGCTGGGAGCGCTTATTCTTCACTCTGGACTGTAAAACTAAGTTTATACGGCCGTTCAAACGTCGAGAGCGCTTATTCTTCACTGTGGACTGTAAAACTAAGTTAATACGGCCGTTCAAACGCTGGGAACGCCTATTCTTCACTCTGGACTGTAAAACTAAGTTAATACGGCCGTTCAAACGCTGAGAGCGCTGATTCTTCACTCTGGACTGTAAAACTAAGTTAATACGGCCGTTCAAACGCTGAGAGCCCTGATTTTTCCCTCCGGACTGTAAAACTCAGTTAATACGGTCGTTCAAACGCTGGGAGCGCTTATTCTTCACTCTGGACTGTAAAACTAAGTTAATACGGCCGTTCAAACGCTGAGAGCGCTGATTCTTCACTCTGGACTGTAAAACTAAGTTAATACGGCCGTTCAAACGCTGAGAGCCCTGATTTTTCCCTCCGGACTGTAAAACTCAGTTAATACGGTCGTTCAAACGCTGGGAACGCCTGTTCTTCACTCTGGACTGTAAAACTAAGTTAATACGGCCGTTCAAACGCTGAGAGCGCTGATTCTTCACTCTGGACTGTAAAACTAAGTTAATACGGCCGTTCAAACGCTGAGAGCCCTGATTTTTCCCTCCGGACTGTAAAACTCAGTTAATACGGTCGTTCAAACGCTGGGAACGCCTATTCTTCACTCTGGACTGTAAAACTAAGTTAATACGGCCGTTCAAACGCTGAGAGCGCTGATTCTTCACTCTGGACTGTAAAACTAAGTTAATACGGCCGTTCAAACGCTGAGAGCCCTGATTTTTCCCTCCGGACTGTAAAACTAAGTTAATACGGCCGTTCAAACGCTGGGAACCCCTATTCTTCACTCTGGACTGTAAAACTAAGTTAATACGCCTGTTCAAACGCTGGGAGCGCTTATTCTTCACTCTGGACTGTAAAACTAAGTTAATACGGCCGTTCAAACGCTGGGAACGCCTATTCTTCACTCTGGACTGTAAAACTAAGTTAATACGGCCGTTCAAACGCTGAGAGCGCTGATTCTTCACTCTGAACTGTAAAACTAAGTTAATACTGCCGCTCAAACGCTGGGAACCCCTATTCTTCACTCTGGACTGTAAAACTAAGTTAATACGCCTGTTCAAACGCTGGGAGCGCTTATTCTTCACTCTGGACTGTAAAACTAAGTTAATACGGCCGTTCAAACGCTGAGAGCCCTGATTTTTCCCTCCGGACTGTAAAACTAAGTTAATACGGCCGTTCAAACGCTGGGAACGCCTATTCTTCACTCTGGACTGTAAAACTAAGTTAATACGGCCGTTCAAACGCTGAGAGCCCTGATTTTTCCCTCCGGACTGTAAAACTCAGTTAATACGGTCGTTCAAACGCTGGGAACGCCTATTCTTCACTCTGGACTGTAAAACTAAGTTAATACGGCCGTTCAAACGCTGAGAGCGCTGATTCTTCACTCTGGACTGTAAAACTAAGTTAATACGGCCGTTCAAACGCTGAGAGCCCTGATTTTTCCCTCCGGACTGTAAAACTAAGTTAATACGGCCGTTCAAACGCTGGGAACCCCTATTCTTCACTCTGGACTGTAAAACTAAGTTAATACGCCTGTTCAAACGCTGGGAGCGCTTATTCTTCACTCTGGACTGTAAAACTAAGTTAATACGGCCGTTCAAACGCTGGGAACGCCTATTCTTCACTCTGGACTGTAAAACTAAGTTAATACGGCCGTTCAAACGCTGAGAGCGCTGATTCTTCACTCTGAACTGTAAAACTAAGTTAATACGGCCGTTCAAACGCTGGGAACCCCTATTCTTCACTCTGGACTGTAAAACTAAGTTAATACGCCTGTTCAAACGCTGGGAGCGCTTATTCTTCACTCTGGACTGTAAAACTAAGTTAATACGGCCGTTCAAACGCTGAGAGCGCTTATTCTTCACTCTGGACTGTAAAACTAAGTTAATACGGCCGTTCAAACGCTGGGAACGCCTATTCTTCACTCTGGACTGTAAAACTAAGTTAATACGGCCGTTCAAACGCTGAGAGCGCTGATTCTTCACTCTGAACTGTAAAACTAAGTTAATACGGCCGTTCAAACGCTGAGAGCGCTGATTCTTCACTCTGGACTGTAAAACTAAGTTAATACGCCTGTTCAAACGCTTGGAGCGCTTATTCTTCACTCTGGACTGTAAAACTAAGTTAATACGGCCGTTCAAACGCTGGGAACGCCTATTCTTCACTCTGGACTGTAAAACTAAGTTAATACGGCCGTTCAAACGCTGGGAACCCCTATTTTTCACTCTGGACTGTAAAACTAAGTTAATACGCCTGTTCAAACGCTGAGAGCGCTGATTCTTCACTCTGAACTGTAAAACTAAGTTAATACGGCCGTTCAAACGCTGGGAACCCCTATTCTTCACTCTGGACTGTAAAACTAAGTTAATACGCCTGTTCAAACGCTGGGAGCGCTTATTCTTCACTCTGGACTGTAAAACTAAGTTAATACGGCCGTTCAAACGCTGGGAACGCCTATTCTTCACTCTGGACTGTAAAACTAAATTATTACGGCCGTTCAAACGCTGGGAGCGCTTATTCTTCACTCCGAACGGTAAAACTAAGTTAATACGGCCGTTCAAACGCTGGGAACGCCTATTCTTCACTCTGGACTGTAAAACTAAATTATTACGGCCGTTCAAACGCTGGGAGCGCTTATTCTTCACTCTGGACTGTAAAACTAAATTATTACGGCCGTTCAAACGCTGAAAGCGCTTATTCTTCACTCCGAACAGTAAAACTAAGTTAATACGGCCGTTCAAACGCTGGGAACGCCTATTCTTCACTCTGGACTGTAAAACTAAGTTTATACGGCCGCTCAAACGCTGGGCGCGCATATTCATCACTCTGGACAGTAAAACTAAGTTAATACGGCCGTTCAAACGCTGGGAGCGCATATTCTTCACTCTGGACTGTAAAACTAAGTTTATACGGCCGTTCAAACGTTGAGAGCGCTTATTCTTCACTCTGGACTGTAAAACTAAGTTAATACGGCCGTTCAAACGCTGGGAGCGCTTATTCTTCACTCTGGACTGTAAAACTAAGTTAATACGGCCGTTCAAACGTTGAGAGCGCTTATTCTTCACTCTGGACTGTAGAACTAAGTTAGTACGGCCGTTCAAACGCCGGGAGGGCTTCTTCTTCACTCTGGACTGTAAAACTAAATTAATACGGTCGTTCAAACGCTGGGAGCGCTTATTTTTCATTCTGGACGGTAAAACTAAATTAATACGGCCGTTCAAACGCTGGGAGCGCTTATTCTTCATTCTGGATTGTAAAACTAAGTTAATACGGCCGTTAAAACGCTGGGAGCGCTTATTCTTCACTCTGGACTGCAAAACTAAGTTTATACGGCCGTTAAACCGCTAGGAGCGCTTATTCTTCACTCTGGACTGCAAAACTAAGTTTATACGGCCGTTAAAACGCTGGGAGCGCTTATTCTTCACTCTGGACTGCAAAACTAAGTTAGTACGGCCGTTCAAACGCCGGGAGGGCTTCTTCTTCACTCTGGACTGTAAAACTAAATTAATACGGTCGTTCAAACGCTGGGAGCGCTTATTTTTCATTCTGGACGGTAAAACTAAATTAATACGGTCGTTCAAACGCTGGGAGCGCTCATTTTTCATTCTGGACGGTAAAACTAAATTAATACGGCCGTTCAAACGCTGGGAGCGCTTATTCTTCACTCTGGACTGTAAAACTAAGTTAATACGGCCGTTAAAACGCTGGGAGCGCTTATTCTTCACTCTGGACTGCAAAACTAAGTTTATACGGCCGTTAAAACGCTGGGAGCGCTTATTCTTCACTCTGGACTGTAAAACTAAGTTTATACGGCCGTTAAAACGCTGGGAGCGCTTATTCTTCACTCTGGACTGTAAAACTAAGTTTATACGGCCGTTAAAACGCTGGGAGCGCTTATTCTTCACTCTGGACTGTAAAACTAAGTTTATACGGCCGTTCAAACGCTGGGAGCGCTTATTCTTCACTCTGGACTGCAAAACTAAGTTTATACGGCCGTTAAAACGCTGGGAGCGCTTATTCTTCACTCTGGACTGTAAAACTAAGTTTATACGGCCGTTAAAACGCTGGGAGCGCTTATTCTTCACTCTGGACTGTAAAACTAAGTTTATACGGCCGTTAAAACGCTGGGAGCGCTTATTCTTCACTCCGGACTGTAAAACTAAGTTAATACGGCCGTTAAAACGCTGGGAGCGCTTATTCTTCACTCTGGACTGTAAAACTAAGTTTATACGGCCGTTCAAACGTTGAGAGCGCTTATTCTACACTCTGGACTGTAGAACTAAGTTAGTACGGCCGTTCATACGCTGGGAGCGCTTATTCTTCACTCTGGACTGTAAAACTAAGTTTATACGGCCGTTCAAACGCTGGGAGCGCTTATTCTTCACTCTGGACTGTAAAACTAAGTTTATACGGCCGTTCAAACGTTGAGAGCGCTTATTCTTCACTCTGGACTGTAAAACTAAGTTTATACGGCCGTTCAAACGCTGGGAGCGCTTATTCTTCACTCCGGACTGTAAAACTAAGTTAATACGGCCGTTAAAACGCTGGGAGCGCTTATTCTTCACTCTGGACTGTAAAACTAAGTTTATACGGCCGTTCAAACGTTGAGAGCGCTTATTCTTCACTCTGGACTGTAGAACTAAGTTAGTACGGCCGTTCATACGCTGGGAGCGCTTATTCTTCACTCTGGACTGTAGAACTAAGTTAATACGGCCGTTAAAACGCTGGGAGCGCTTATTCTTCACTCTGGACTGTAGAACTAAGTTAGTACGGCCGTTCATACGCTGGGAGCGCTTATTCTTCACTCTGGACTGTAAAACTAAGTTTATACGGCCGTTCAAACGCTGGGAGCGCTTATTCTTCACTCTGGACTGTAAAACTAAGTTTATACGGCCGTTCAAACGCTGGGAGCGCTTATTCTTCACTCCGGACTGTAAAACTAAGTTAATACGGCCGTTAAAACGCTGGGAGCGCTTATTCTTCACTCTGGACTGTAAAACTAAGTTTATACGGCCGTTAAAACGCTGGGAGCGCTTATTCTTCACTCTGGACTGTAAAACTAAGTTTATACGGCCGTTAAAACGCTGGGAGCGCTTATTCTTCACTCTGGACTGTAAAACTAAGTTTATACGGCCGTTCAAACGCTGGGAGCGCTTATTCTTCACTCCGGACTGTAAAACTAAGTTTATACGGCCGTTCAAACGTTGAGAGCGCTTATTCTTCACTCTGGACTGTAAAACTAAGTTTATACGGCCGTTAAAACGCCGGGAGCGCTTATTCTTCACTCTGGACTGTAAAACTAAGTTTATACGGCCGTTCAAACGTTGAGAGCGCTTATTCTTCACTCTGGACTGTAAAACTAAGTTTATACGGCCGTTCAAACGTTGAGAACGCTTATTCTTCACTCTGGACTGTAGAACTAAGTTAATACGGCCGTTAAAACGCTGGGAGCGCTTATTCTTCACTCTGGACTGTAAAACTAAGTTTATACGGCCGTTAAAACGCTGGGAGCGCTTATTCTTCACTCTGGACTGTAAAACTAAGTTTATACGGCCGTTCAAACGTTGAGAGCGCTTATTCTTCACTCTGGACTGTAGAACTAAGTTAATACGGCCGTTAAAACGCTGGGAGCGCTTATTCTTCACTCTGGACTGTAAAACTAAGTTTATACGGCCGTTAAAACGCTGGGAGCGCTTATTCTTCACTCTGGACTGTAAAACTAAGTTTATACGGCCGTTCAAACGTTGAGAGCGCTTATTCTTCACTCTGGACTGTAAAACTAAGTTTATACGGCCGTTAAAACGCTGGGAGCGCTTATTCTTCACTCTGGACTGTAAAACTAAGTTAATACGGCCGTTAAAACGCTGGGAGCGCTTATTCTTCACTCTGGACTGTAAAACTAAGTTTATACGGCCGTTCAAACGTTGAGAGCGCTTATTCTTCACTCTGGACTGTAAAACTAAATTAATACGGTCGTTCAAACGCTGGGAGCGCTTATTTTTCATTCTGGACGGTAAAACTAAATTAATACGGCCGTTCAAACGCTGGGAGCGCTTATTCTTCATTCTGGATTGTAAAACTAAGTTAATACGGCCGTTAAAACGCTGGGAGCGCTTATTCTTCACTCTGGACTGCAAAACTAAGTTTATACGGCCGTTAAAACGCTGGGAGCGCTTATTCTTCACTCTGGACTGCAAAACTAAGTTTATACGGCCGTTAAAACGCTGGGAGCGCTTATTCTTCACTCTGGACTGCAAAACTAAGTTAGTACGGCCGTTCAAACGCCGGGAGGGCTTCTTCTTCACTCTGGACTGTACAACTAAATTAATACGGTCGTTCAAACGCTGGGAGCGCTTATTTTTCATTCTGGACGGTAAAACTAAATTAATACGGTCGTTCAAACGCTGGGAGCGCTTATTTTTCATTCTGGACGGTAAAACTAAATTAATACGGCCGTTCAAACGCTGGGAGCGCTTATTCTTCACTCTGGACTGTAAAACTAAGTTAATACGGCCGTTAAAACGCTGGGAGCGCTTATTCTTCACTCTGGACTGCAAAACTAAGTTTATACGGCCGTTAAAACGCTGGGAGCGCTTATTCTTCACTCTGGACTGTAAAACTAAGTTAGTACGGCCGTTAAAACGCTGGGAGCGCTTATTCTTCACTCTGGACAGCAAAACTAAGTTTATACGGCCGTTAAAACGCTGGGAGCGCTTATTCTTCACTCTGGACTGTAAAACTAAGTTAATACGGCCGTTAAAACGCTGGGAGCGCTTATTCTTCACTCTGGACTGCAAAACTAAGTTTATACGGCCGTTAAAACGCTGGGAGCGCTTATTCTTCACTCTGGACTGTAAAACTAAGTTTATACGGCCGTTCAAACGTCGAGAGCGCTTATTCTTCACTGTGGACTGTAAAACTAAGTTAATACGGCCGTTCAAACGCTGGGAACGCCTATTCTTCACTCTGGACTGTAAAACTAAGTTAATACGGCCGTTCAAACGCTGAGAGCGCTGATTCTTCACTCTGGACTGTAAAACTAAGTTAATACGGCCGTTCAAACGCTGAGAGCCCTGATTTTTCCCTCCGGACTGTAAAACTCAGTTAATACGGTCGTTCAAACGCTGGGAACGCCTGTTCTTCACTCTGGACTGTAAAACTAAGTTAATACGGCCGTTCAAACGCTGAGAGCGCTGATTCTTCACTCTGGACTGTAAAACTAAGTTAATACGGCCGTTCAAACGCTGAGAGCCCTGATTTTTCCCTCCGGACTGTAAAACTCAGTTAATACGGTCGTTCAAACGCTGGGAACGCCTATTCTTCACTCTGGACTGTAAAACTAAGTTAATACGGCCGTTCAAACGCTGAGAGCGCTGATTCTTCACTCTGGACTGTAAAACTAAGTTAATACGGCCGTTCAAACGCTGAGAGCCCTGATTTTTCCCTCCGGACTGTAAAACTAAGTTAATACGGCCGTTCAAACGCTGGGAACCCCTATTCTTCACTCTGGACTGTAAAACTAAGTTAATACGCCTGTTCAAACGCTGGGAGCGCTTATTCTTCACTCTGGACTGTAAAACTAAGTTAATACGGCCGTTCAAACGCTGGGAACGCCTATTCTTCACTCTGGACTGTAAAACTAAGTTAATACGGCCGTTCAAACGCTGAGAGCGCTGATTCTTCACTCTGAACTGTAAAACTAAGTTAATACTGCCGCTCAAACGCTGGGAACCCCTATTCTTCACTCTGGACTGTAAAACTAAGTTAATACGCCTGTTCAAACGCTTGGAGCGCTTATTCTTCACTCTGGACTGTAAAACTAAGTTAATACGGCCGTTCAAACGCTGGGAACGCCTATTCTTCACTCTGGACTGTAAAACTAAGTTAATACGGCCGTTCAAACGCTGGGAACCCCTATTTTTCACTCTGGACTGTAAAACTAAGTTAATACGCCTGTTCAAACGCTGAGAGCGCTGATTCTTCACTCTGAACTGTAAAACTAAGTTAATACGGCCGTTCAAACGCTGGGAACCCCTATTCTTCACTCTGGACTGTAAAACTAAGTTAATACGCCTGTTCAAACGCTGGGAGCGCTTATTCTTCACTCTGGACTGTAAAACTAAGTTAATACGGCCGTTCAAACGCTGGGAACGCCTATTCTTCACTCTGGACTGTAAAACTAAATTATTACGGCCGTTCAAACGCTGGGAGCGCTTATTCTTCACTCCGAACGGTAAAACTAAGTTAATACGGCCGTTCAAACGCTGGGAACGCCTATTCTTCACTCTGGACTGTAAAACTAAATTATTACGGCCGTTCAAACGCTGGGAGCGCTTATTCTTCACTCTGGACTGTAAAACTAAATTATTACGGCCGTTCAAACGCTGGGAGCGCTTATTCTTCACTCCGAACAGTAAAACTAAGTTAATACGGCCGTTCAAACGCTGGGAACGCCTATTCTTCACTCTGGACTGTAAAACTAAGTTTATACGGCCGCTCAAACGCTGGGCGCGCATATTCATCACTCTGGACAGTAAAACTAAGTTAATACGGCCGTTCAAACGCTGGGAGCGCATATTCTTCACTCTGGACTGTAAAACTAAGTTTATACGGCCGTTCAAACGTTGAGAGCGCTTATTCTTCACTCTGGACTGTAAAACTAAGTTAATACGGCCGTTCAAACGCTGGGAGCGCTTATTCTTCATTCTGTACTGTAAAACTAAATTAATACGGCCGTTCAAACACTATGAGCGCTTAATCTTCACTCTGGATTGTAAAACTAAGTTAATGCGGCCGTTCAATCGCTGGGAGCGCATATTCTTCACTCTGGAATGTAAAACTAAGTTAATACGGTCGCTCAAACGCTGGGCGCGCATATTCATCACTCTGGACTGTAAAACTAAGTTAATACGGCCGTTCAAACGCTGAGAGCGCTGATTCTTCACTCTGGAATGTAAAACTAAGTTAATACGGCCGTTCAAACGCTGAGAGCCCTGATTTTTCCCTCTGGACTGTAAAACTCAGTTAATACGGTCGTTCAAACGCTGGGAACGCCTGTTCTTCACTCTGGACTGTAAAACTAAGTTAATACGGCCGTTCAAACGCTGAGAGCGCTGATTCTTCACTCTGGACTGTAAAACTAAGTTAATACGGCCGTTCAAACGCTGAGAGCCCTGATTTTTCCCTCCGGACTGTAAAACTCAGTTAATACGGTCGTTCAAACGCTGGGAACGCCTATTCTTCACTCTGGACGGTAAAACTAAGTTAATACGGCCGTTCAAACGCTGAGAGCGCTGATTCTTCACTCTGGACTGTAAAACTAAGTTAATACGGCCGTTCAAACGCTGAGAGCCCTGATTTTTCCCTCCGGACTGTAAAACTAAGTTAATACGGCCGTTCAAACGCTGGGAACCCCTATTCTTCACTCTGGACTGTAAAACTAAGTTAATACGCCTGTTCAAACGCTGGGAGCGCTTATTCTTCACTCTGGACTGTAAAACTAAGTTAATACGGCCGTTCAAACGCTGGGAACGCCTATTCTTCACTCTGGACTGTAAAACTAAGTTAATACGGCCGTTCAAACGCTGAGAGCGCTGATTCTTCACTCTGAACTGTAAAACTAAGTTAATACTGCCGCTCAAACGCTGGGAACCCCTATTCTTCACTCTGGACTGTAAAACTAAGTTAATACGCCTGTTCAAACGCTTGGAGCGCTTATTCTTCACTCTGGACTGTAAAGCTAAGTTAATACGGCCGTTCAAACGCTGGGAACGCCTATTCTTCACTCTGGACTGTAAAACTAAGTTAATACGGCCGTTCAAACGCTGGGAACCCCTATTTTTCACTCTGGACTGTAAAACTAAGTTAATACGCCTGTTCAAACGCTGAGAGCGCTGATTCTTCACTCTGAACTGTAAAACTAAGTTAATACGGCCGTTCAAACGCTGGGAACCCCTATTCTTCACTCTGGACTGTAAAACTAAGTTAATACGCCTGTTCAAACGCTGGGAGCGCTTATTCTTCACTCTGGACTGTAAAACTAAGTTAATACGGCCGTTCAAACGCTGGGAACGCCTATTCTTCACTCTGGACTGTAAAACTAAATTATTACGGCCGTTCAAACGCTGGGAGCGCTTATTCTTCACTCCGAACGGTAAAACTAAGTTAATACGGCCGTTCAAACGCTGGGAACGCCTATTCTTCACTCTGGACTGTAAAACTAAATTATTACGGCCGTTCAAACGCTGGGAGCGCTTATTCTTCACTCTGGACTGTAAAACTAAATTATTACGGCCGTTCAAACGCTGGGAGCGCTTATTCTTCACTCCGAACAGTAAAACTAAGTTAATACGGCCGTTCAAACGCTGGGAACGCCTATTCTTCACTCTGGACTGTAAAACTAAGTTTATACGGCCGCTCAAACGCTGGGCGCGCATATTCATCACTCTGGACAGTAAAACTAAGTTAATACGGCCGTTCAAACGCTGGGAGCGCATATTCTTCACTCTGGACTGTAAAACTAAGTTTATACGGCCGTTCAAACGTTGAGAGCGCTTATTCTTCACTCTGGACTGTAAAACTAAGTTAATACGGCCGTTCAAACGCTGGGAGCGCTTATTCTTCATTCTGTACTGTAAAACTAAATTAATACGGCCGTTCAAACACTATGAGCGCTTAATCTTCACTCTGGATTGTAAAACTAAGTTAATGCGGCCGTTCAATCGCTGGGAGCGCATATTCTTCACTCTGGAATGTAAAACTAAGTTTATACGGTCGCTCAAACGCTGGGCGCGCATATTCATCACTCTGGACAGTAAAACTAAGTTAATACGGCCGTTCAAACGCTGGGAGCGCATATTCTTCACTCTGGACTGTAAAACTAAGTTTATACGGCCGTTCAAACGTTGAGAGCGCTTATTCTTCACTCTGGACTGTAAAACTAAGTTAATACGGCCGTTCAAACGCTGGGAGCGCTTATTCTTCATTCTGTACTGTAAAACTAAATTAATACGGCCGTTCAAACACTATGAGCGCTTAATCTTCACTCTGGATTGTAAAACTAAGTTAATGCGGCCGTTCAATCGCTGGGAGCGCATATTCTTCACTCTGGAATGTAAAACTAAGTTAATACGGCCGTTCAAACGCTGGGAGCGCTTATTCTTCATTCTGTACTGTAAAACTAAATTAATACGGCCGTTCAAACACTATGAGCGCTTAATCTTCACTCTGGATTGTAAAACTAAGTTAATACGGCCGTTCAAACGCTGGGAGCGCATATTCTTCACTCTGGACTGTAAAACTAAGCTTATACGGCCGTTCAAACGTCGAGAGGGCTTATTTTTCACTCTGGACTGTAAAACTAAGTTAATACGGCCGTTCAAACGCTGGGAGCGCTTATTCTTCATTCTGGACTGTAAAACTAATTTATTACGGCCGTTCAAACGCTGGGAGCGCTTATTCTTCACTCTGGACTGTAAAACTAAGTTAATACGGCCGTTCAAACGCTGAGAGCCCTGATTTTTCCCTCCGGACTGAAAAACTAAGTTAATACGGCCGTTCAAACGCTGGGAGCGCTTATTCTTCACTCTGGACTGTAAAACTAAGTTAGTACGGCCGTTAAAACGCTGGGAGCGCTTATTCTTCACTCTGGACTGTAAAACTAAGTTTATACGGCCGTTCAAACGCTGGAAGCCCTTATTCTGCACTCTGGACTGTAAAACTAAGTTTATACGGCCGTTCAAACGTTGAGAGCGCTTATTCTTCACTCTGGACTGTAAAACTAAGTTAATACGGCCGTTCAAACGCTGGGAGGGCTTATTCTTCACTCTGGACAGTAAAACTAAGTTAATACCGCCGTTCAAACGCTGGGAGCGCTTATTCTTCATTCTGGACTGTAAAACTAAATTAATACGGCCGTTGAAACACTGGGAGCGCTTAATCTTCACTCTGGACTGTAAAACTAAGTTAATGCGGCCGTTCAATCGCTGGGAGCGCATATTCTTCACTCTGGACTGTAAAACTAAGTTAATACGCCTGTTCAAACGCTGGGAGCGCATATTCTTCACTCTGGACTGTAAAACTAAGTTAATACGCCTGTTCAAACGCTGGGAGCGCTTATTCTTCACTCTGGACTGTAAAACTAAGTTAATACGCCTGTTCAAACGCTGGGCGCGCATATTCATCACTCTGGACTGTAAAACTAAGTTAATACGGCCGTTCAAACGCTGGGAGCGCATATTCTTCACTCTGGACTGTAAAACTAAGCTTATACGGCCGTTCAAACGTCGAGAGGGCTTATTCTTCACTCTGGACTGTAAAACTAAGTTAATACGGCCGTTCAAACGCTGGGAGCGCTTATTCTTCATTCTGGACTGTAAAACTAATTTATTACGGCCGTTCAAACGCTGGGAACGCCTATTCTTCACTCTGGACTGTAAAACTAAGTTAATACGGCCGTTCAAACGCTGAGAGCCCTGATTTTTCCCTCCGGACTGAAAAACTAAGTTAATACGGCCGTTCAAACGCTGGGAGCGCTTATTCTTCACTCTGGACTGTAAAACTAAGTTAGTACGGCCGTTAAAACGCTGGGAGCGCTTATTCTTCACTCTGGACTGTAAAACTAAGTTTATACGGCCGTTCAAACACTGGAAGCCCTTATTCTGCACTCTGGACTGTAAAACTAAGTTTATACGGCCGTTCAAACGTTGAGAGCGCTTATTCTTCACTCTGGACTGTAAAACTAAGTTAATACGGCCGTTCAAACGCTGGGAGGGCTTATTCTTCACTCTGGACAGTAAAACTAAGTTAATACGGCCGTTCAAACGCTGGGAGCGCTTATTCTTCATTCTGGACTGTAAAACTAAATTAATACGGCCGTTGAAACACTGGGAGCGCTTAATCTTCACTCTGGACTGTAAAACTAAGTTAATGCGGCCGTTCAATCGCTGAGAGCGCATATTCTTCACTCTGGACTGTAAAACTAAGTTAATACGCCTGTTCAAACGCTGGGAGCGCTTATTCTTCACTCTGGACTGTAAAACTAAGTCAATACGGCCGTTCAAACGCTGGGAGCGCATATTCTTCACTCTGGACTGTAAAACGAAGTTTATACGGCCGTTCAAACGTCGAGAGCGCTTATTCTTCACTGTGGACTGAAAAACTAAGTTAATACGGCCGTTCAAACGCTGAGAGCGCTGATTCTTCACTCTGGACTGTAAAACTAAGTTAATACGGCCGTTCAAACGCTGAGAGCCCTGATTTTTCCCTCCGGACTGTAAAACTCAGTTAATACGGTCGTTCAAACGCTGGGAGCGCTTATTCTTCACTGTGGACTGTAAAACTAAGTTAATACGGCCGTTCAAACGCTGAGAGCGCTTATTCTTCACTCTGGACTGTAAAACTAAGTTTATACGGCCGTTCAAACGCTGGGAGCGCATATTCTTCACTCTGGACTGTAAAACTAAGTTAATACGGTCGCTCAAACGCTGGGCGCGCATATTCATCACTCTGGACTGTAAAACTAAGTTAATACGGCCGTTCAAACGCTGGGAGCGCATATTCTTCACTCTGGACTGTAAAACTAAGTTTATACGGCCGTTCAAACGTCGAGAGCGCTTATTCTTCACTGTGGACTGTAAAACTAAGTTAATACGGCCGTTCAAACGCTGAGAGCGCTGATTCTTCACTCTGGACTGTAAAACTAAGTTAATACGGCCGTTCAAACGCTGAGAGCGCTGATTCTTCACTCTGGACTGTAAAACTAAGTTAATACGGCCGTTCAAACGCTGAGAGCCCTGATTTTTCCCTCCGGACTGTAAAACTCAGTTAATACGGTCGTTCAAACGCTGGGAGCGCTTATTCTTCACTCTGGACTGTAAAACTAAGTTAATACGGCCGTTCAAACGCTGGGAACCCCTATTCTTCACTCTGGACTGTAAAACTAAGTTAATACGCCTGTTCAAACGCTGGGAGCGCTTATTCTTCACTCTGGACTGTAAAACTAAGTTAATACGGCCGTTCAAACGCTGGGAACGCCTATTCTTCACTCTGGACTGTAAAACTAAGTTAATACGGCCGTTCAAACGCTGAGAGCGCTGATTCTTCACTCTGAACTGTAAAACTAAGTTAATACTGCCGCTCAAACGCTGGGAACCCCTATTCTTCACTCTGGACTGTAAAACTAAGTTAATACGCCTGTTCAAACGCTTGGAGCGCTTATTCTTCACTCTGGACTGTAAAACTAAGTTAATACGGCCGTTCAAACGCTGGGAACGCCTATTCTTCACTCTGGACTGTAAAACTAAGTTAATACGGCCGTTCAAACGCTGAGAGCGCTGATTCTTCACTCTGAACTGTAAAACTAAGTTAATACTGCCGCTCAAACGCTGGGAACCCCTATTTTTCACTCTGGACTGTAAAACTAAGTTAATACGCCTGTTCAAACGCTGAGAGCGCTGATTCTTCACTCTGAACTGTAAAACTAAGTTAATACGGCCGTTCAAACGCTGGGAACCCCTATTCTTCACTCTGGACTGTAAAACTAAGTTAATACGCCTGTTCAAACGCTGGGAGCGCTTATTCTTCACTCTGGACAGTAAAACTAAGTTAATACGGCCGTTCAAACGCTGGGAACGCCTATTCTTCACTCTGGACTGTAAAACTAAATTATTACGGCCGTTCAAACGCTGGGAGCGCTTATTCTTCACTCCGAACAGTAAAACTAAGTTAATACGGCCGTTCAAACGCTGGGAACGCCTATTCTTCACTCTGGACTGTAAAGCTAAATTATTACGGCCGTTCAAACGCTGGGAGCGCTTATTCTTCACTCTGGACTGTAAAACTAAATTATTACGGCCGTTCAAACGCTGGGAGCGCTTATTCTTCACTCTGGACTGTAAAACTAAATTATTACGGCCGTTCAAACGCTGGGAGCGCTTATTCTTCACTCCGAACAGTAAAACTAAGTTAATACGGCCGTTCAAACGCTGGGAACGCCTATTCTTCACTCTGGACTGTAAAACTAAGTTAATACGGCCGTTCAAACGCTGGGAACGCGTATTCTTCACTCTGGACTGTAAAACTAAATTATTACGGCCGTTCAAACGCTGGGAGCGCTTATTCTTCACTCTGAACTGTAAAACTAAGTTAATACGGCCGTTCAAACGCTGGGAACGCCTATTCTTCACTCTGGACTGTAAAACTAAGTTAATACGCCTGTTCAAACGCTGGGAGCGCTTATTCTTCACTCTGGACTGTAAAACTAAGTTAATACGCCTGTTCAAACGCTGGGCGCGCATATTCATCACTCTGGACTGTAAAACTAAGTTAATACGGCCGTTCAAACGCTGGGAGCGCATATTCTTCACTCTGGACTGTAAAACTAAGCTTATACGGCCGTTCAAACGTCGAGAGGGCTTATTCTTCACTCTGGACTGTAAAACTAAGTTAATACGGCCGTTCAAACGCTGGGAGCGCTTATTCTTCATTCTGGACTGTAAAACTAATTTATTACGGCCGTTCAAACGCTGGGAACGCCTATTCTTCACTCTGGACTGTAAAACTAAGTTAATACGGCCGTTCAAACGCTGAGAGCCCTGATTTTTCCCTCCGGACTGAAAAACTAAGTTAATACGGCCGTTCAAACGCTGGGAGCGCTTATTCTTCACTATGGACTGTAAAACTAAGTTAGTACGGCCGTTAAAACGCTGGGAGCGCTTATTCTTCACTCTGGACTGTAAAACTAAGTTTATACGGCCGTTCAAACGCTGGAAGCCCTTATTCTGCACTCTCGACTGTAAAACTAAGTTTATACGGCCGTTCAAACGTTGAGAGCGCTTATTCTTCACTCTGGACTGTAAAACTAAGTTAATACGGCCGTTCAAACGCTGGGAGGGCTTATTCTTCACTCTGGACAGTAAAACTAAGTTAATACGGCCGTTCAAACGCTGGGAGCGCTTATTCTTCATTCTGGACTGTAAAACTAAATTAATACGGCCGTTGAAACACTGGGAGCGCTTAATCTTCACTCTGGACTGTAAAACTAAGTTAATGCGGCCGTTCAATCGCTGGGAGCGCATATTCTTCACTCTGGACTGTAAAACTAAGTTAATACGGCCGTTCAAACGCTGAGAGCGCTGATTCTTCACTCTGGACTGTAAAACTAAGTTAATACGGCCGTTCAAACGCTGAGAGCCCTGATTTTTCCCTCCGGACTGTAAAACTCAGTTAATACGGTCGTTCAAACGCTGGGAGCGCTTATTCTTCACTCTGGACTGTAAAACTAAGTTAATACGGCCGTTCAAACGCTGAGAGCGCTGATTCTTCACTCTGGACTGTAAAACTAAGTTAATACGGCCGTTCAAACGCTGAGAGCCCTGATTTTTCCCTCCGGACTGTAAAACTCAGTTAATACGGTCGTTCAAACGCTGGGAACGCCTATTCTTCACTCTGGACTGTAAAACTAAGTTAATACGGCCGTTCAAACGCTGAGAGCGCTGATTCTTCACTCTGGACTGTAAAACTAAGTTAATACGGCCGTTCAAACGCTGAGAGCCCTGATTTTTCCCTCCGGACTGTAAAACTCAGTTAATACGGTCGTTCAAACGCTGGGAACGCCTATTCTTCACTCTGGACTGTAAAACTAAGTTAATACGGCCGTTCAAACGCTGAGAGCGCTGATTCTTCACTCTGGACTGTAAAACTAAGTTAATACGGCCGTTCAAACGCTGAGAGCCCTGATTTTTCCCTCCGGACTGTAAAACTAAGTTAATACGGCCGTTCAAACGCTGAGAGCGCTGATTCTTCACTCTGGACTGTAAAACTAAGTTAATACGGCCGTTCAAACGCTGAGAGCCCTGATTTTTCCCTCCGGACTGTAAAACTAAGTTAATACGGCCGTTCAAACGCTGGGAACCCCTATTCTTCACTCTGGACTGTAAAACTAAGTTAATACGCCTGTTCAAACGCTGGGAGCGCTTATTCTTCACTCTGGACTGTAAAACTAAGTTAATACGGCCGTTCAAACGCTGGGAACGCCTATTCTTCACTCTGGACTGTAAAACTAAGTTAATACGGCCGTTCAAACGCTGAGAGCGCTGATTCTTCACTCTGAACTGTAAAACTAAGTTAATACTGCCGCTCAAACGCTGGGAACCCCTATTCTTCACTCTGGACTGTAAAACTAAGTTAATACGCCTGTTCAAACGCTTGGAGCGCTTATTCTTCACTCTGGACTGTAAAACTAAGTTAATACGGCCGTTCAAACGCTGGGAACGCCTATTCTTCACTCTGGACTGTAAAACTAAGTTAATACGGCCGTTCAAACGCTGGGAACCCCTATTTTTCACTCTGGACTGTAAAACTAAGTTAATACGCCTGTTCAAACGCTGAGAGCGCTGATTCTTCACTCTGAACTGTAAAACTAAGTTAATACGGCCGTTCAAACGCTGGGAACCCCTATTCTTCACTCTGGACTGTAAAACTAAGTTAATACGCCTGTTCAAACGCTGGGAGCGCTTATTCTTCACTCTGGACTGTAAAACTAAGTTAATACGGCCGTTCAAACGCTGGGAACGCCTATTCTTCACTCTGGACTGTAAAACTAAATTATTACGGCCGTTCAAACGCTGGGAGCGCTTATTCTTCACTCCGAACGGTAAAACTAAGTTAATACGGCCGTTCAAACGCTGGGAACGCCTATTCTTCACTCTGGACTGTAAAACTAAATTATTACGGCCGTTCAAACGCTGGGAGCGCTTATTCTTCACTCTGGACTGTAAAACTAAATTATTACGGCCGTTCAAACGCTGGGAGCGCTTATTCTTCACTCCGAACAGTAAAACTAAGTTAATACGGCCGTTCAAACGCTGGGAACGCCTATTCTTCACTCTGGACTGTAAAACTAAGTTTATACGGCCGCTCAAACGCTGGGCGCGCATATTCATCACTCTGGACAGTAAAACTAAGTTAATACGGCCGTTCAAACGCTGGGAGCGCATATTCTTCACTCTGGACTGTAAAACTAAGTTTATACGGCCGTTCAAACGTTGAGAGCGCTTATTCTTCACTCTGGACTGTAAAACTAAGTTAATACGGCCGTTCAAACGCTGGGAGCGCTTATTCTTCATTCTGTACTGTAAAACTAAATTAATACGGCCGTTCAAACACTATGAGCGCTTAATCTTCACTGTGGATTGTAAAACTAAGTTAATGCGGCCGTTCAATCGCTGGGAGCGCATATTCTTCACTCTGGAATGTAAAACTAAGTTAATACGGTCGCTCAAACGCTGGGCGCGCATATTCATCACTCTGGACTGTAAAACTAAGTTAATACGGCCGTTCAAACGCTGGGAGCGCATATTCTTCACTCTGGACTGTAAAACTAAGCTTATACGGCCGTTCAAACGTCGAGAGGGCTTATTCTTCACTCTGGACTGTAAAACTAAGTTAATACGGCCGTTCAAACGCTGGGAGCGCTTATTCTTCATTCTGGACTGTAAAACTAATTTATTACGGCCGTTCAAACGCTGGGAGCGCTTATTCTTCACTCTGGACTGTAAAACTAAGTTAATACGGCCGTTCAAACGCTGAGAGCCCTGATTTTTCCCTCCGGACTGAAAAACTAAGTTAATACGGCCGTTCAAACGCTGGGAGCGCTTATTCTTCACTCTGGACTGTAAAACTAAGTTAGTACGGCCGTTAAAACGCTGGGAGCGCTTATTCTTCACTCTGGACTGTAAAACTAAGTTTATACGGCCGTTCAAACGCTGGAAGCCCTTATTCTGCACTCTGGACTGTAAAACTAAGTTTATACGGCCGTTCAAACGTTGAGAGCGCTTATTCTTCACTCTGGACTGTAAAACTAAGTTAATACGGCCGTTTAAACGCTGGGAGGGCTTATTCTTCACTCTGGACAGTAAAACTAAGTTAATACGGCCGTTCAAACGCTGGGAGCGCTTATTCTTCATTCTGGACTGTAAAACTAAATTAATACGGCCGTTGAAACACTGGGAGCGCTTAATCTTCACTCTGGACTGTAAAACTAAGTTAATGCGGCCGTTCAATCGCTGGGAGCGCATATTCTTCACTCTGGACTGTAAAACTAAGTTAATACGCCTGTTCAAACGCTGGGAGCGCATATTCTTCACTCTGGACTGTAAAACTAAGTTAATACGCCTGTTCAAACGCTGGGAGCGCTTATTCTTCACTCTGGACTGTAAAACTAAGTTAATACGCCTGTTCAAACGCTGGGCGCGCATATTCATCACTCTGGACTGTAAAACTAAGTTAATACGGCCGTTCAAACGCTGGGAGCGCATATTCTTCACTCTGGACTGTAAAACTAAGCTTATACGGCCGTTCAAACGTCGAGAGGGCTTATTCTTCACTCTGGACTGTAAAACTAAGTTAATACGGCCGTTCAAACGCTGGGAGCGCTTATTCTTCATTCTGGACTGTAAAACTAATTTATTACGGCCGTTCAAACGCTGGGAACGCCTATTCTTCACTCTGGACTGTAAAACTAAGTTAATACGGCCGTTCAAACGCTGAGAGCCCTGATTTTTCCCTCCGGACTGAAAAACTAAGTTAATACGGCCGTTCAAACGCTGGGAGCGCTTATTCTTCACTCTGGACTGTAAAACTAAGTTAGTACGGCCGTTAAAACGCTGGGAGCGCTTATTCTTCACTCTGGACTGTAAAACTAAGTTTATACGGCCGTTCAAACGCTGGAAGCCCTTATTCTGCACTCTGGACTGTAAAACTAAGTTTATACGGCCGTTCAAACGTTGAGAGCGCTTATTCTTCACTCTGGACTGTAAAACTAAGTTAATACGGCCGTTCAAACGCTGGGAGGGCTTATTCTTCACTCTGGACAGTAAAACTAAGTTAATACGGCCGTTCAAACGCTGGGAGCGCTTATTCTTCATTCTGGACTGTAAAACTAAATTAATACGGCCGTTGAAACACTGGGAGCGCTTAATCTTCACTCTGGACTGTAAAACTAAGTTAATGCGGCCGTTCAATCGCTGGGAGCGCATATTCTTCACTCTGGACTGTAAAACTAAGTTAATACGCCTGTTCAAACGCTGGGAGCGCTTATTCTTCACTCTGGACTGTAAAACTAAGTCAATACGGCCGTTCAAACGCTGGGAGCGCATATTCTTCACTCTGGACTGTAAAACTAAGTCAATACGGCCGTTCAAACGCTGGGAGCGCATATTCTTCACTCTGGACTGTAAAACTAAGTTAATACGCCTGTTCAAACGCTGGGAGCGCATATTCTTCACTCTGGACTGTAAAACTAAGTCAATACGGCCGTTCAAACGCTGGGAGCGCATATTCTTCACTCTGGACTGTAAGACGAAGTTTATACGGCCGTTCAAACGTCGAGAGCGCTTATTCTTCACTGTGGACTGAAAAACTAAGTTAATACGGCCGTTCAAACGCTGAGAGCGCTGATTCTTCACTCTGGACTGTAAAACTAAGTTAATACGGCCGTTCAAACGCTGAGAGGGCTTATTCTTCACTCTGGACTGTAAAACGAAGTTTATACGGCCGTTCAAACGTCGAGAGCGCTTATTCTTCACTGTGGACTGAAAAACTAAGTTAATACGGCCGTTCAAACGCTGAGAGCGCTGATTCTTCACTCTGGACTGTAAAACTAAGTTATTACGGCCGTTCAAACGCTGGGAGGGCTTATTCTTCACTCTGGACTGTAAAACGAAGTTTATACGGCCGTTCAAACGTCGAGAGCGCTTATTCTTCACTGTGGACTGAAAAACTAAGTTAATACGGCCGTTCAAACGCTGAGAGCGCTGATTCTTCACTCTGGACTGTAAAACTAAGTTAATACGGCCGTTCAAACGCTGGGAGCGCATATTCTTCACTCTGGACTGTAAAACGAAGTTTATACGGCCGTTCAAACGTCGAGAGCGCTTATTCTTCACTGTGGACTGAAAAACTAAGTTAATACGGCCGTTCAAACGCTGGGAGCGCATATTCTTCACTCTGGACTGTAAAACGAAGTTTATACGGCCGTTCAAACGTCGAGAGCGCTGATTCTTCACTCTGGACTGTAAAACTAAGTTAATACGGCCGTTCAAACGCTGGGAGCGCATATTCTTCACTCTGGACTGTAAAACGAAGTTTATACGGCCGTTCAAACGTCGAGAGCGCTTATTCTTCACTGTGGACTGAAAAACTAAGTTAATACGGCCGTTCAAACGCTGAGAGCGCTGATTCTTCACTCTGGACTGTAAAACTAAGTTAATACGGCCGTTCAAACGCTGGGAGGGCTTATTCTTCACTCTGGACAGTAAAACTAAGTTAATACGGCCGTTCAAACGCTGGGAGCGCATATTCTTCACTTTGGACTGTAAAACGAAGTTTATACGGCCGTTCAAACGTCAAGAGCGCTGATTCTTCACTCTGGACTGTAAAACTAAGTTAATACGGCCGTTCAAACGCTGGGAGCGCATATTCTTCACTCTGGACTGTAAAACGAAGTTTATACGGCCGTTCAAACGTCGAGAGCGCTGATTCTTCACTCTGGACTGTAAAACTAAGTTAATACGGCCGTTCAAACGCTGGGAGCGCATATTCTTCACTCTGGACTGTAAAACGAAGTTTATACGGCCGTTCAAACGTCGAGAGCGCTTATTCTTCACTGTGGACTGAAAAACTAAGTTAATACGGCCGTTCAAACGCTGAGAGCGCTGATTCTTCACTCTGGACTGTAAAACTAAGTTAATACGGCCGTTCAAACGCTGGGAGGGCTTATTCTTCACTCTGGACAGTAAAACTAAGTTAATACGGCCGTTCAAACGCTGGGAGCGCTTATTCTTCATTCTGGACTGTAAAACTAAATTAATACGGCCGTTGAAACACTGGGAGCGCTTAATCTTCACTCTGGACTGTAAAACTAAGTTAATGCGGCCGTTCAATCGCTGGGAGCGCATATTCTTCACTCTGGACTGTAAAACTAAGTTAATACGCCTGTTCAAACGCTGGGAGCGCTTATTCTTCACTCTGGACTGTAAAACTAAGTCAATACGGCCGTTCAAACGCTGGGAGCGCATATTCTTCACTCTGGACTGTAAAACTAAGTCAATACGGCCGTTCAATCGCTGGGAGCGCATATTCTTCACTCTGGACTGTAAAACTAAGTTAATACGCCTGTTCAAACGCTGGGAGCGCATATTCTTCACTCTGGACTGTAAAACTAAGTCAATACGGCCGTTCAAACGCTGGGAGCGCATATTCTTCACTCTGGACTGTAAAACGAAGTTTATACGGCCGTTCAAACGTCGAGAGCGCTTATTCTTCACTGTGGACTGAAAAACTAAGTTAATACGGCCGTTCAAACGCTGAGAGCGCTGATTCTTCACTCTGGACTGTAAAACTAAGTTAATACGGCCGTTCAAACGCTGAGAGCCCTGATTTTTCCCTCCGGACTGTAAAACTCAGTTAATACGGTCGTTCAAACGCTGGGAGCGCTTATTCTTCACTGTGGACTGTAAAACTAAGTTAATACGGCCGTTCAAACGCTGAGAGCGCTTATTCTTCACTCTGGACTGTAAAACTAAGTTTATACGGCCGTTCAAACGCTGGGAGCGCATATTCTTCACTCTGGACTGTAAAACTAAGTTAATACGGTCGCTCAAACGCTGGGCGCGCATATTCATCACTCTGGACTGTAAAACTAAGTTAATACGGCCGTTCAAACGCTGGGAGCGCATATTCTTCACTCTGGACTGTAAAACTAAGTTTATACGGCCGTTCAAACGTCGAGAGCGCTTATTCTTCACTGTGGACTGTAAAACTAAGTTAATACGGCCGTTCAAACGCTGAGAGCGCTGATTCTTCACTCTGGACTGTAAAACTAAGTTAATACGGCCGTTCAAACGCTGAGAGCGCTGATTCTTCACTCTGGACTGTAAAACTAAGTTAATACGGCCGTTCAAACGCTGAGAGCCCTGATTTTTCCCTCCGGACTGTAAAACTCAGTTAATACGGTCGTTCAAACGCTGGGAGCGCTTATTCTTCACTCTGGACTGTAAAACTAAGTTAATACGGCCGTTCAAACGCTGGGAGGGCTTATTCTTCACTCTGGACAGTAAAACTAAGTTAATACGGCCGTTCAAACGCTGGGAGCGCTTATTCTTCATTCTGGACTGTAAAACTAAATTAATACGGCCGTTGAAACACTGGGAGCGCTTAATCTTCACTCTGGACAGTAAAACTAAGTTAATACGGCCGTTCAAACGCTGGGAGGGCTTATTCTTCACTCTGGACAGTAAAACTAAGTTAATGCGGCCGTTCAATCGCTGGGAGCGCATATTCTTCACTCTGGACTGTAAAACTAAGTTAATACGCCTGTTCAAACGCTGGGAGCGCTTATTCTTCACTCTGGACTGTAAAACTAAGTCAATACGGCCGTTCAAACGCTGGGAGCGCATATTCTTCACTCTGGACTGTAAAACTAAGTCAATACGGCCGTTCAAACGCTGGGAGCGCATATTCTTCACTCTGGACAGTAAAACTAAGTTAATACGGCCGTTCAAACGCTGGGAGCGCTTATTCTTCATTCTGGACTGTAAAACTAAATTAATACGGCCGTTGAAACACTGGGAGCGCTTAATCTTCACTCTGGACTGTAAAACTAAGTTAATGCGGCCGTTCAATCGCTGGGAGCGCATATTCTTCACTCTGGACTGTAAAACTAAGTTAATACGCCTGTTCAAACGCTGGGAGCGCTTATTCTTCACTCTGGACTGTAAAACTAAGTCAATACGGCCGTTCAAACGCTGGGAGCGCATATTCTTCACTCTGGACTGTAAAACTAAGTCAATACGGCCGTTCAATCGCTGGGAGCGCATATTCTTCACTCTGGACTGTAAAACTAAGTTAATACGCCTGTTCAAACGCTGGGAGCGCATATTCTTCACTCTGGACTGTAAAACTAAGTCAATACGGCCGTTCAAACGCTGGGAGCGCATATTCTTCACTCTGGACTGTAAAACGAAGTTTATACGGCCGTTCAAACGTCGAGAGCGCTTATTCTTCACTGTGGACTGAAAAACTAAGTTAATACGGCCGTTCAAACGCTGAGAGCGCTGATTCTTCACTCTGGACTGTAAAACTAAGTTAATACGGCCGTTCAAACGCTGAGAGCCCTGATTTTTCCCTCCGGACTGTAAAACTCAGTTAATACGGTCGTTCAAACGCTGGGAGCGCTTATTCTTCACTGTGGACTGTAAAACTAAGTTAATACGGCCGTTCAAACGCTGAGAGCGCTTATTCTTCACTCTGGACTGTAAAACTAAGTTTATACGGCCGTTCAAACGCTGGGAGCGCATATTCTTCACTCTGGACTGTAAAACTAAGTTAATACGGTCGCTCAAACGCTGGGCGCGCATATTCATCACTCTGGACTGTAAAACTAAGTTAATACGGCCGTTCAAACGCTGGGAGCGCATATTCTTCACTCTGGACTGTAAAACTAAGTTTATACGGCCGTTCAAACGTCGAGAGCGCTTATTCTTCACTGTGGACTGTAAAACTAAGTTAATACGGCCGTTCAAACGCTGAGAGCGCTGATTCTTCACTCTGGACTGTAAAACTAAGTTAATACGGCCGTTCAAACGCTGAGAGCGCTGATTCTTCACTCTGGACTGTAAAACTAAGTTAATACGGCCGTTCAAACGCTGAGAGCCCTGATTTTTCCCTCCGGACTGTAAAACTCAGTTAATACGGTCGTTCAAACGCTGGGAGCGCTTATTCTTCACTCTGGACTGTAAAACTAAGTTAATACGGCCGTTCAAACGCTGGGAACCCCTATTCTTCACTCTGGACTGTAAAACTAAGTTAATACGCCTGTTCAAACGCTGGGAGCGCTTATTCTTCACTCTGGACTGTAAAACTAAGTTAATACGGCCGTTCAAACGCTGGGAACGCCTATTCTTCACTCTGGACTGTAAAACTAAGTTAATACGGCCGTTCAAACGCTGAGAGCGCTGATTCTTCACTCTGAACTGTAAAACTAAGTTAATACTGCCGCTCAAACGCTGGGAACCCCTATTCTTCACTCTGGACTGTAAAACTAAGTTAATACGCCTGTTCAAACGCTTGGAGCGCTTATTCTTCACTCTGGACTGTAAAACTAAGTTAATACGGCCGTTCAAACGCTGGGAACGCCTATTCTTCACTCTGGACTGTAAAACTAAGTTAATACGGCCGTTCAAACGCTGAGAGCGCTGATTCTTCACTCTGAACTGTAAAACTAAGTTAATACGCCTGTTCAAACGCTTGGAGCGCTTATTCTTCACTCTGGACTGTAAAACTAAGTTAATACGGCCGTTCAAACGCTGGGAACGCCTATTCTTCACTCTGGACTGTAAAACTAAGTTAATACGGCCGTTCAAACGCTGAGAGCGCTGATTCTTCACTCTGGACTGTAAAACTAAGTTAATACGCCTGTTCAAACGCTGAGAGCGCTGATTCTTCACTCTGAACTGTAAAACTAAGTTAATACGGCCGTTCAAACGCTGGGAACCCCTATTCTTCACTCTGGACTGTAAAACTAAGTTAATACGCCTGTTCAAACGCTGGGAGCGCTTATTCTTCACTCTGGACTGTAAAACTAAGTTAATACGCCTGTTCAAACGCTTGGAGCGCTTATTCTTCACTCTGGACTGTAAAACTAAGTTAATACGGCCGTTCAAACGCTGGGAACGCCTATTCTTCACTCTGGACTGTAAAACTAAGTTAATACGGCCGTTCAAACGCTGAGAGCGCTGATTCTTCACTCTGAACTGTAAAACTAAGTTAATACTGCCGCTCAAACGCTGGGAACCCCTATTCTTCACTCTGGACTGTAAAACTAAGTTAATACGCCTGTTCAAACGCTTGGAGCGCTTATTCTTCACTCTGGACTCTAAAACTAAGTTAATACGGCCGTTCAAACGCTGGGAACGCCTATTCTTCACTCTGGACTGTAAAACTAAGTTAATACGGCCGTTCAAACGCTGAGAGCGCTGATTCTTCACTCTGAACTGTAAAACTAAGTTAATACTGCCGCTCAAACGCTGGGAACCCCTATTTTTCACTCTGGACTGTAAAACTAAGTTAATACGCCTGTTCAAACGCTGAGAGCGCTGATTCTTCACTCTGAACTGTAAAACTAAGTTAATACGGCCGTTCAAACGCTGGGAACCCCTATTCTTCACTCTGGACTGTAAAACTAAGTTAATACGCCTGTTCAAACGCTGGGAGCGCTTATTCTTCACTCTGGACTGTAAAACTAAGTTAATACGGCCGTTCAAACGCTGGGAACGCCTATTCTTCACTCTGGACTGTAAAACTAAATTATTACGGCCGTTCAAACGCTGGGAGCGCTTATTCTTCACTCCGAACGGTAAAACTAAGTTAATACGGCCGTTCAAACGCTGGGAACGCCTATTCTTCACTCTGGACTGTAAAACTAAATTATTACGGCCGTTCAAACGCTGGGAGCGCTTATTCTTCACTCTGGACTGTAAAACTAAATTATTACGGCCGTTCAAACGCTGGGAGCGCTTATTCTTCACTCTGGACTGTAAAACTAAATTATTACGGCCGTTCAAACGCTGGGAGCGCTTATTCTTCACTCCGAACAGTAAAACTAAGTTAATACGGCCGTTCAAACGCTGGGAACGCCTATTCTTCACTCTGGACTGTAAAACTAAGTTAATACGGCCGTTCAAACGCTGGGAACGCCTATTCTTCACTCTGGACTGTAAAACTAAATTATTACGGCCGTTCAAACGCTGGGAGCGCTTATTCTTCACTCTGAACTGTAAAACTAAGTTAATACGGCCGTTCAAACGCTGGGAACGCCTATTCTTCACTCTGGACTGTAAAACTAAATTATTACGGCCGTTCAAACGCTGAGAGCGCTGATTCTTCACTCTGAACTGTAAAACTAAGTTAATACTGCCGCTCAAACGCTGGGAACCCCTATTTTTCACTCTGGACTGTAAAATTAAGTTAATACGCCTGTTCAAACGCTGAGAGCGCTGACTCTTCACTCTGAACTGTAAAACTAAGTTAATACGGCCGTTCAAACGCTGGGAACCCCTATTCTTCACTCTGGACTGTAAAACTAAGTTAATACGCCTGTTCAAACGCTGGGAGCGCTTATTCTTCACTCTGGACTGTAAAACTAAGTTAATACGGCCGTTCAAACGCTGGGAACGCCTATTCTTCACTCTGGACTGTAAAACTAAATTATTACGGCCGCTCAAACGCTGGGAGCGCTTATTCTTCACTCTGGACTGTAAAACTAAGTTAATACGGCCGTTCAAACGCTGAGAGCGCTGATTCTTCACTCTGGACTGTAAAACTAAGTTAATACGGCCGTTCAAACGCTGAGAGCCCTGATTTTTCCCTCCGGACTGTAAAACTCAGTTAATACGGTCGTTCAAACGCTGGGAGCGCTTATTCTTCACTCTGGACTGTAAAACTAAGTTAATACGGCCGTTCAAACGCTGAGAGCGCTGATTCTTCACTCTGGACTGTAAAACTAAGTTAATACGGCCGTTCAAACGCTGAGAGCCCTGATTTTTCCCTCCGGACTGTAAAACTAAGTTAATACGCCTGTTCAAACGCTGGGAGCGCTTATTCTTCACTCTGGACTGTAAAACTAAGTTAATACGGCCGTTCAAACGCTGGGAACGCCTATTCTTCACTCTGGACTGTAAAACTAAATTATTACGGCCGCTCAAACGCTGGGAGCGCTTATTCTTCACTCTGGACTGTAAAACTAAGTTAATACGGCCGTTCAAACGCTGAGAGCGCTGATTCTTCACTCTGGACTGTAAAACTAAGTTAATACGGCCGTTCAAACGCTGAGAGCCCTGATTTTTCCCTCCGGACTGTAAAACTCAGTTAATACGGTCGTTCAAACGCTGGGAGCGCTTATTCTTCACTCTGGACTGTAAAACTAAGTTAATACGCCTGTTCAAACGCTGATAGCGCTGACTCTTTACTCTGGACGGTGAAACTAAGTTAATACGCCTGTTCAAACGCTGATAGCGCTGATTCTTTACTCTGGACGGTGAAACTAAGTTAATACGCCTGTTCAAACGCTGATAGCGCTGATTCCTTACTCTGGACGGTGTAACTAAGTTAATACGTCTGTTCAAACGCTGATAGCCCTGATTATTTACTCTGGACGGTGAAACTAAGTTAATACGCCTGTTCAAACGCTGATAGCGCTGATTCTTTACTCTGAACGGTGTAACTAAATTAATACGCCTGTTCAAACGCTGATAGCGCTGATTCTTTACTCTGGGCGGTGTAACTAAGTTAATACGCCTGTTCAAACGCTGATAGCGCTGATTCTTTGCTCTGGACGGTGTAACTAAGTTCATACGCCTGTTCAAACGCTGATTATTTACTTTGGACGGTGTAACTAAGTTAATACGCCCGTTCAAACGCTGATAGGGCTGATTCTTTACTATGAACGGCGTAACAAAGTTAATACGCCTATTCAAATGCTGAAAGCGCTGATTCTTTACTCTGAACGGTGTAACTAAATTAATACGCCTGTTCAAACGCTGATAGCGCTGATTCTTTACTCTGGGCGGTGTAACTAAGTTAATACGCCTGTTCAAACGCTGATAGCGCTGATTCTTTGCTCTGGACGGTGTAACTAAGTTAATACGCCTGTTCAAACGCTGATTATTTACTTTGGACGGTGTAACTAAGTTAATACGCCCGTTCAAACGCTGATAGGGCTGATTCTTTACTATGAACGGCGTAACAAAGTTAATACGCCTATTCAAATGCTGATAGCGCTGATTATTTACTCTGGGCGGTGTAACTAAATTAATACGCCTGTTCAAACGCTGATAGCGCTGATTCTTTACTCTGGGCGGTGTAACTAAGTTAATACGCCTGTTCAAACGCTGATAGCGCTGATTCTTTGCTCTGGACGGTGTAACTAAGTTAATACGCCTGTTCAAACGCTGATTATTTACTTTGGACGGTGTAACTAAGTTAATACGCCCGTTCAAACGCTGATAGGGCTGATTCTTTACTATGAACGGCGTAACAAAGTTAATATGCCTATTCAAATGCTGATAGCGCTGATTCTTTACTCTGAACGGTGTAACTAAATTAATACGCCTGTTCAAACGCTGATAGAGCTGATTCTTTACTCTGGGCGGTGTAACTAAATTAATACGCCTGTTCAAACGCTGATAGCGCTGATTCTTTACTCTGGGCGGTGTAACTAAATTAATACGCCTGTTCAAACGCTGATAGCGCTGATTCTTTGCTCTGGACGGTGTAACTAAGTTAATACGCCTGTTCAAACGCTGATTATTTACTTTGGACGGTGTAACTAAGTTAATACGCCCGTTCAAACGCTGATAGGGCTGATTCTTTACTATGAACGACGTAACAAAGTTAATACGCCTATTCAAATGCTGATAGCGCTGATTCTTTACTCTGAACGGTGTAACTAAATTAATACGCCTGTTCAAACGCTGATGGCGCTGATTCTTTACTCTGGGCGGTGTAACTAAGTTAATACGCCTGTTCAAACGCTGATAGCGCTGATTCTTTGCTCTGGACGGTGTAACTAAGTTAATACGCCTGTTCAAACGCTGATTATTTACTTTGGACGGTGTAACTAAGTTAATACGCCCGTTCAAACGCTGATAGGGCTGATTCTTTACTATGAACGGCGTAACAAAGTTAATACGCCTATTCAAATGCTGATAGCGCTGATTATTTACTCTGGACGGTGAAACTAAGTTATTACTCCTGTTCAAACGCGGATAGCGCTGATTCTTTACTCTGAACGGTGTAACTAAATTAATACGCCTGTTCAAACGCTGATAGCGCTGATTCTTTACTCTGGGCGGTGTAACTTACTTAATACGCCTGTTCAAACGCTGATAGCGCTGATTCCTTACTCTGGACGGTGTAATTAAGTTAATACGCCTGTTCAAACGCTGATTATTTACTTTGGACGGTGTAACTAAGTTAATACGCCCGTTCAAACGCTGATAGGGCTGATTCTTTACTATGAACGGCGTAACAAAGTTAATACGCCTATTCAAATGCTGAAAGCGCTGAAACTTTACTCTGGACGGTGTAACTAAGTTAATACGCCTGTTCAAACGCTGATAGCGCTGATTCTTTACTCTGGACTGTAAAACTAAGTTAATACGGCCGTTCAAACGCTGGGAGCGCTTATTCTTCACTCTGGACTGTAAAACTAAGTTTATACGGCCGTTAAAACGCTGGGAGCGCTTATTCTTCACTCTGGACTGCAAAACTAAGTTAGTACGGCCGTTCAAACGCCGGGAGGGCTTCTTCTTCACTCTGGACTGTAAAACTAAATTAATACGGTCGTTCAAACGCTGGGAGCGCTTATTTTTCATTCTGGACGGTAAAACTAAATTAATACGGTCGTTCAAACGCTGGGAGCGCTTATTTTTCATTCTGGACGGTAAAACTAAATTAATACGGCCGTTCAAACGCTGGGAGCGCTTATTCTTCACTCTGGACTGTAAAACTAAGTTAATACGGCCGTTAAAACGCTGGGAGCGCTTATTCTTCACTCTGGACTGCAAAACTAAGTTTATACGGCCGTTAAAACGCTGGGAGCGCTTATTCTTCACTCTGGACTGTAAAACTAAGTTTATACGGCCGTTAAAACGCTGGGAGCGCTTATTCTTCACTCTGGACTGTAAAACTAAGTTAATACGGCCGTTAAAACGCTGGGAGCGCTTATTCTTCACTCTGGACTGCAAAACTAAGTTTATACGGCCGTTAAAACGCTGGGAGCGCTTATTCTTCACTCTGGACTGTAAAACTAAGTTTATACGGCCGTTAAAACGCTGGGAGCGCTTATTCTTCACTCTGGACTGTAAAACTAAGTTTATACGGCCGTTAAAACGCTGGGAGCGCTTATTCTTCACTCTGGACTGCAAAACTAAGTTTATACGGCCGTTAAAACGCTGGGAGCGCTTATTCTTCACTCTGGACTGTAAAACTAAGTTTATACGGCCGTTAAAACGCTGGGAGCGCTTATTCTTCACTCTGGACTGCAAAACTAAGTTTATACGGCCGTTAAAACGCTGGGAGCGCTTATTCTTCACTCTGGACTGCAAAACTAAGTTTATACGGCCGTTAAAACGCTGGGAGCGCTTATTCTTCACTCTGGACTGTAAAACTAAGTTTATACGGCCGTTAAAACGCTGGGAGCGCTTATTCTTCACTCTGGACTGCAAAACTAAGTTTATACGGCCGTTAAAACGCTGGGAGCGCTTATTCTTCACTCTGGACTGTAAAACTAAGTTTATACGGCCGTTAAAACGCTGGGAGCGCTTATTCTTCACTCTGGACTGTAAAACTAAGTTTATACGGCCGTTAAAACGCTGGGAGCGCTTATTCTTCACTCTGGACTGTAAAACTAAGTTTATACGGCCGTTAAAACGCTGGGAGCGCTTATTCTTCACTCTGGACTGTAAAACTAAGTTTATACGGCCGTTAAAACGCTGGGAGCGCTTATTCTTCACTCTGGACTGTAAAACTAAGTTTATACGGCCGTTAAAACGCTGGGAGCGCTTATTCTTCACTCTGGACTGTAAAACTAAGTTTATACGGCCGTTAAAACGCTGGGAGCGCTTATTCTTCACTCTGGACTGTAAAACTAAGTTTATACGGCCGTTAAAACGCTGGGAGCGCTTATTCTTCACTCTGGACTGTAAAACTAAGTTTATACGGCCGTTAAAACGCTGGGAGCGCTTATTCTTCACTCTGGACTGTAAAACTAAGTTTATACGGCCGTTAAAACGCTGGGAGCGCTTATTCTTCACTCTGGACTGTAAAACTAAGTTTATACGGCCGTTAAAACGCTGGGAGCGCTTATTCTTCACTCTGGACTGCAAAACTAAGTTTATACGGCCGTTAAAACGCTGGGAGCGCTTATTCTTCACTCTGGACTGTAAAACTAAGTTTATACGGCCGTTAAAACGCTGGGAGCGCTTATTCTTCACTCTGGACTGTAAAACTAAGTTTATACGGCCGTTAAAACGCTGGGAGCGCTTATTCTTCACTCTGGACTGTAAAACTAAGTTTATACGGCCGTTAAAACGCTGGGAGCGCTTATTCTTCACTCTGGACTGTAAAACTAAGTTTATACGGCCGTTAAAACGCTGGGAGCGCTTATTCTTCACTCTGGACTGTAAAACTAAGTTTATACGGCCGTTAAAACGCTGGGAGCGCTTATTCTTCACTCTGGACTGTAAAACTAAGTTTATACGGCCGTTAAAACGCTGGGAGCGCTTATTCTTCACTCTGGACTGTAAAACTAAGTTTATACGGCCGTTAAAACGCTGGGAGCGCTTATTCTTCACTCTGGACTGTAAAACTAAGTTTATACGGCCGTTAAAACGCTGGGAGCGCTTATTCTTCACTCTGGACTGCAAAACTAAGTTTATACGGCCGTTAAAACGCTGGGAGCGCTTATTCTTCACTCTGGACTGTAAAACTAAGTTTATACGGCCGTTAAAACGCTGGGAGCGCTTATTCTTCACTCTGGACTGCAAAACTAAGTTTATACGGCCGTTAAAACGCTGGGAGCGCTTATTCTTCACTCTGGACTGCAAAACTAAGTTTATACGGCCGTTAAAACGCTGGGAGCGCTTATTCTTCACTCTGGACTGTAAAACTAAGTTTATACGGCCGTTAAAACGCTGGGAGCGCTTATTCTTCACTCTGGACTGCAAAACTAAGTTTATACGGCCGTTAAAACGCTGGGAGCGCTTATTCTTCACTCTGGACTGTAAAACTAAGTTAATACGGCCGTTAAAACGCTGGGAGCGCTTATTCTTCACTCTGGACTGCAAAACTAAGTTTATACGGCCGTTAAAACGCTGGGAGCGCTTATTCTTCACTCTGGACTGTAAAACTAAGTTTATACGGCCGTTCAAACGTCGAGAGCGCTTATTCTTCACTGTGGACTGTAAAACTAAGTTAATACGGCCGTTCAAACGCTGGGAACGCCTATTCTTCACTCTGGACTGTAAAACTAAGTTTATACGGCCGCTCAAACGCTGGGCGCGCATATTCATCACTCTGGACAGTAAAACTAAGTTAATACGGCCGTTCAAACGCTGGGAGCGCATATTCTTCACTCTGGACTGTAAAACTAAGTTTATACGGCCGTTCAAACGTTGAGAGCGCTTATTCTTCACTCTGGACTGTAAAACTAAGTTAATACGGCCGTTCAAACGCTGGGAGCGCTTATTCTTCATTCTGTACTGTAAAACTAAATTAATACGGCCGTTCAAACACTGGGAGCGCTTAATCTTCACTCTGGATTGTAAAACTAAGTTAATACGGTCGCTCAAACGCTGGGCGCGCATATTCATCACTCTGGACTGTAAAACTAAGTTAATACGGCCGTTCAAACGCTGGGAGCGCATATTCTTCACTCTGGACTGTAAAACTAAGCTTATACGGCCGTTCAAACGTCGAGAGGGCTTATTCTTCACTCTGGACTGTAAAACTAAGTTAATACGGCCGTTCAAACGCTGGGAGCGCTTATTCTTCATTCTGGACTGTAAAACTAATTTATTACGGCCGTTCAAACGCTGGGAGCGCTTATTCTTCACTCTGGACTGTAAAACTAAGTTAATACGGCCGTTCAAACGCTGGGAACGCCTATTCTTCACTCTGGACTGTAAAACTAAGTTAATACTGCCGTTCAAACGCTGAGAGCCCTGATTTTTCCCTCCGGACTGAAAAACTAAGTTAATACGGCCGTTCAAACGCTGGGAGCGCTTATTCTTCACTCTGGACTGTAAAACTAAGTTAGTACGGCCGTTAAAACGCTGGGAGCGCTTATTCTTCACTCTGGACTGTAAAACTAAGTTTATACGGCCGTTCAAACGCTGGAAGCCCTTATTCTGCACTCTGGACTGTAAAACTAAGTTTATACGGCCGTTCAAACGTTGAGAGCGCTTATTCTTCACTCTGGACTGTAAAACTAAGTTAATACGGCCGTTCAAACGCTGGGAGGGCTTATTCTTCACTCTGGACAGTAAAACTAAGTTAATACGGCCGTTCAAACGCTGGGAGCGCTTATTCTTCATTCTGGACTGTAAAACTAAATTAATACGGCCGTTCAAACACTGGGAGCGCTTAATCTTCACTCTGGACTGTAAAACTAAGTTAATGCGGCCGTTCAATCGCTGGGAGCGCATATTCTTCACTCTGGACTGTAAAACTAAGTTAATACGCCTGTTCAAACGCTGGGAGCGCTTATTCTTCACTCTGGACTGTAAAACTAAGTCAATACGGCCGTTCAAACGCTGGGAGCGCATATTCTTCACTCTGGACTGTAAAACTAAGTTTATACGGCCGTTCAAACGTCGAGAGCGTTTATTCTTCACTGTGGACTGTAAAACTAAGTTAATACGGCCGTTCAAACGCTGAGAGCGCTGATTCTTCACTCTGGACTGTAAAACTAAGTTAATACGGCCGTTCAAACGCTGAGAGCCCTGATTTTTCCCTCCGGACTGTAAAACTCAGTTAATACGGTCGTTCAAACGCTGGGAGCGCTTATTCTTCACTGTGGACTGTAAAACTAAGTTAATACGGCCGTTCAAACGCTGAGAGCGCTTATTCTTCACTCTGGACTGTAAAACTAAGTTTATACGGCCGTTCAAACGCTGGGAGCGCATATTCTTCACTCTGGACTGTAAAACTAAGTTAATACGGTCGCTCAAACGCTGGGCGCGCATATTCATCACTCTGGACTGTAAAACTAAGTTAATACGGCCGTTCAAACGCTGGGAGCGCATATTCTTCACTCTGGACTGTAAAACTAAGTTTATACGGCCGTTCAAACGTCGAGAGCGCTTATTATTCACTGTGGACTGTAAAACTAAGTTAATACGGCCGTTCAAACGCTGAGAGCGCTGATTCTTCACTCTGGACTGTAAAACTAAGTTAATACGGCCGTTCAAACGCTGAGAGCGCTGATTCTTCACTCTGGACTGTAAAACTAAGTTAATACGGCCGTTCAAACGCTGAGAGCCCTGATTTTTCCCTCCGGACTGTAAAACTCAGTTAATACGGTCGTTCAAACGCTGGGAGCGCTTATTCTTCACTCTGGACTGTAAAACTAAGTTAATACGGCCGTTCAAACGCTGGGAACCCCTATTCTTCACTCTGGACTGTAAAACTAAGTTAATACGCCTGTTCAAACGCTGGGAGCGCTTATTCTTCACTCTGGACTGTAAAACTAAGTTAATACGGCCGTTCAAACGCTGGGAACGCCTATTCTTCACTCTGGACTGTAAAACTAAGTTAATACGGCCGTTCAAACGCTGAGAGCGCTGATTCTTCACTCTGAACTGTAAAACTAAGTTAATACTGCCGCTCAAACGCTGGGAACCCCTATTCTTCACTCTGGACTGTAAAACTAAGTTAATACGCCTGTTCAAACGCTTGGAGCGCTTATTCTTCACTCTGGACTGTAAAACTAAGTTAATACGGCCGTTCAAACGCTGGGAACGCCTATTCTTCACTCTGGACTGTAAAACTAAGTTAATACGGCCGTTCAAACGCTGAGAGCGCTGATTCTTCACTCTGAACTGTAAAACTAAGTTAATACTGCCGCTCAAACGCTGGGAACCCCTATTTTTCACTCTGGACTGTAAAACTAAGTTAATACGCCTGTTCAAACGCTGAGAGCGCTGATTCTTCACTCTGAACTGTAAAACTAAGTTAATACGGCCGTTCAAACGCTGGGAACCCCTATTCTTCACTCTGGACTGTAAAACTAAGTTAATACGCCTGTTCAAACGCTGGGAGCGCTTATTCTTCACTCTGGACTGTAAAACTAAGTTAATACGGCCGTTCAAACGCTGGGAACGCCTATTCTTCACTCTGGACTGTAAAACTAAATTATTACGGCCGTTCAAACGCTGGGAGCGCTTATTCTTCACTCCGAACAGTAAAACTAAGTTAATACGGCCGTTCAAACGCTGGGAACGCCTATTCTTCACTCTGGACTGTAAAACTAAATTATTACGGCCGTTCAAACGCTGGGAGCGCTTATTCTTCACTCTGGACTGTAAAACTAAATTATTACGGCCGTTCAAACGCTGGGAGCGCTTATTCCTCACTCTGGACTGTAAAACTAAATTATTACGGCCGTTCAAACGCTGGGAGCGCTTATTCTTCACTCCGAACAGTAAAACTAAGTTAATACGGCCGTTCAAACGCTGGGAACGCCTATTCTTCACTCTGGACTGTAAAACTAAGTTAATACGGCCGTTCAAACGCTGGGAACGCCTATTCTTCACTCTGGACTGTAAAACTAAATTATTACGGCCGTTCAAACGCTGGGAGCGCTTATTCTTCACTCTGAACTGTAAAACTAAGTTAATACGGCCGTTCAAACGCTGGGAACGCCTATTCTTCACTCTGGACTGTAAAACTAAATTATTACGGCCGTTCAAACGCTGAGAGCGCTGATTCTTCACTCTGAACTGTAAAACTAAGTTAATACTGCCGCTCAAACGCTGGGAACCCCTATTTTTCACTCTGGATTGTAAAATTAAGTTAATACGCCTGTTCAAACGCTGAGAGCGCTGATTCTTCACTCTGAACTGTAAAACTAAGTTAATACGGCCGTTCAAACGCTGGGAACCCCTATTCTTCACTCTGGACTGTAAAACTAAGTTAATACGCCTGTTCAAACGCTGGGAGCGCTTATTCTTCACTCTGGACTGTAAAACTAAGTTAATACGGCCGTTCAAACGCTTGGAACGCCTATTCTTCACTCTGGACTGTAAAACTAAATTATTACGGCCGTTCAAACGCTGGGAGCGCTTATTCTTCACTCTGGACTGTAAAAGTAAGTTAATACGGCCGTTCAAACGCTGGGAACGCCTATTCTTCACTCTGGACTGTAAAACTAAGTTAATACGGCCGTTCAAACGCTGAGAGCGCTGATTCTTCACTCTGGACTGTAAAACTAAGTTAATACGGCCGTTCAAACGCTGAGAGCCCTGATTTTTCCCTCCGGACTGTAAAACTCAGTTAATACGGTCGTTCAAACGCTGGGAGCGCTTATTCTTCACTCTGGACTGTAAAACTAAGTTAATACGGCCGTTCAAACGCTGGGAACCCCTATTCTTCACTCTGGACTGTAAAACTAAGTTAATACGCCTGTTCAAACGCTGATAGCGCTGACTCTTTACTCTGGACGGTGAAACTAAGTTAATACGCCTGTTCAAACGCTGATAGCGCTGATTCTTTACTCTGGACGGTGAAACTAAGTTAATACGCCTGTTCAAACGCTGATAGCGCTGATTCCTTACTCTGGACGGTGTAACTAAGTTAATACGTCTGTTCAAACGCTGATAGCCCTGATTATTTACTCTGGACGGTGTAACAAAGTTAATACGCCTATTCAAATGCTGATAGCGCTGATTATTTACTCTGGGCGGTGTAACTAAATTAATACGCCTGTTCAAACGCTGATAGCGCTGATTCTTTACTCTGGGCGGTGTAACTAAGTTAATACGCCTGTTCAAACGCTGATAGCGCTGATTCTTTGCTCTGGACGGTGTAACTAAGTTAATACGCCTGTTCAAACGCTGATTATTTACTTTGGACGGTGTAACTAAGTTAATACGCCCGTTCAAACGCTGATAGGGCTGATTCTTTACTATGAACGGCGTAACAAAGTTAATACGCCTATTCAAATGCTGATAGCGCTGATTATTTACTCTGGACGGTGAAACTAAGTTATTACTCCTGTTCAAACGCGGATAGCGCTGATTCTTTACTCTGGGCGGTGTAACTAAGTTAATACGCCTGTTCAAACGCTGATAGCGCTGATTCTTTGCTCTGGACGGTGTAACTAAGTTAATACGCCTGTTCAAACGCTGATTATTTACTTTGGACGGTGTAACTAAGTTAATACGCCCGTTCAAACGCTGATAGGGCTGATTCTTTACTATGAACGGCGTAACAAAGTTAATACGCCTATTCAAATGCTGATAGCGCTGATTATTTACTCTGGACGGTGAAACTAAGTTATTACTCCTGTTCAAACGCGGATAGCGCTGATTCTTTACTCTGAACGGTGTAACTAAATTAATACGCCTGTTCAAACGCTGATAGCGCTGATTCTTTACTCTGGGCGGTGTAACTTACTTAATACGCCTGTTCAAACGCTGATAGCGCTGATTCCTTACTCTGGACGGTGTAATTAAGTTAATACGCCTGTTCAAACGCTGATTATTTACTTTGGACGGTGTAACTAAGTTAATACGCCCGTTCAAACGCTGATAGGGCTGATTCTTTACTATGAACGGCGTAACAAAGTTAATACGCCTATTCAAATGCTGAAAGCGCTGAAACTTTACTCTGGACGGTGTAACAAAGTTAATACGCCTGTTCAAACGCTGATAGCGCTGATTCTTTACTCTGGACTGTAAAACTAAGTTAATACGGCCGTTCAAACGCTGGGAGCGCTTATTCTTCACTCTGGACTGTAAAACTAAGTTTATACGGCCGTTCAAACGTTGAGAGCGCATATTCTTCACTCTGGACTGTAGAACTAAGTTAGTACGGCCGTTCAGACGCCGGGAGGGCTTCTTCTTCACTCTGGTCTGTAAAACTAAATTAATACGGTCGTTCAAACGCTGGGAGCGCTTATTTTTCATTCTGGACGGTAAAACTAAATTAATACGGCCGTTCAAACGCTGGGAGCGCTTATTCTTCATTCTGGATTGTAAAGCTAAGTTAATACGGCCGTTCAAACGCTGGGAGCGCTTATTCTTCACTCTGGACTGCAAAACTAAATTTATACGGCCGTTAAAACGCTGGGAGCGCTTATTCTTCATTCTGGACTGTAAAACTAAGTTAATACGGCCGTTAAAACGCTGGGAGCGCTTATTCTTCACTCTGGACTGCAAAACTAAATTTATACGGCCGTTAAAACGCTGGGAGCGCTTATTCTTCACTCTGGACTGTAAAACTAAGTTAATACGGCCGTTAAAACGCTGGGAGCGCTTATTCTTCACTCTGGACTGTAAAACTAAGTTAATACGGCCGTTAAAACGCTGGGAGCGCTTATTCTTCATTCTGGACTGCAAAACTAAATTTATACGGCCGTTAAAACGCTGGGAGCGCTTATTCTTCATTCTGGACTGTAAAACTAAGTTAATACGGCCGTTAAAACGCTGGGAGCGCTTATTCTTCACTCTGGACTGCAAAACTAAATTTATACGGCCGTTAAAACGCTGGGAGCGCTTATTCTTCATTCTGGACTGTAAAACTAAGTTAATACGGCCGTTAAAACGCTGGGAGCGCTTATTCTTCACTCTGGACTGCAAAACTAAATTTATACGGCCGTTAAAACGCTGGGAGCGCTTATTCTTCATTCTGGACTGTAAAACTAAGTTAATACGGCCGTTAAAACGCTGGGAGCGCTTATTCTTCACTCTGGACTGCAAAACTAAATTTATACGGCCGTTAAAACGCTGGGAGCGCTTATTCTTCACTCTGGACTGTAAAACTAAGTTTATACGGCCGTTAAAACGCTGGGAGCGCTTATTCTTCACTCTGGACTGTAAAACTAAGTTTATACGGCCGTTAAAACGCTGGGAGCGCTTATTATTCACTCTGGACTGTAAAACTAAGTTTATACGGCCGTTCAAACGCTGGGAGCGCTTATTCTTCACTCCGGACTGTAGAACTAAGTTAATACGGCCGTTAAAACGCTGGGAGCGCTTATTCTTCACTCTGGACTGTAAAACTAAGTTTATACGGCCGTTAAAACGCTGGGAGCCCTGATTCTTCCCTCCGGACTGTAAAACTAAGTTAATACGGCCGCTCAAACGCTGGGAGCGCTAATTCTTCACTCTCAACTGTAAAACTAAGTTAATACTGCCGTTCAAACGCAGGGAGCGCTTATTCTTTACTCTGAACGGTGTAACTAAGTTAATACGCCTGTTCAAACGCTGATAGGGCTGATTCTTTACTATGAACGGCGTAACAAAGTTAATACGCCTATTCAAATGCTGAAAGCGCTGATTCTTTACTCTGGACTGTAAAACTAAGTTAATACGGCCGTTCAAACGCTGGGAGCGCTTATTCTTCACTCTGGACTGTAAAACTAAGTTTATACGGCCGTTCAAACGCTGGGAGCGCTTATTCTTTACTCTGAACGGTGTAACTAAGTTAATACGCCTGTTCAAACGCTGATAGGGCTGATTCTTTACTATGAACGGCGTAACAAAGTTAATACGCCTATTCAAATGCTGAAAGCGCTGATTCTTTACTCTGGACTGTAAAACTAAGTTAATACGGCCGTTCAAACGCTGGGAGCGCTTATTCTTCACTCTGGACTGTAAAACTAAGTTTATACGGCCGTTCAAACGCTGGGAGCGCTTATTCTTTACTCTGAACGGTGTAACTAAGTTAATACGCCTGTTCAAACGCTGATAGGGCTGATTCTTTACTATGAACGGCGTAACTAAGTTAATACGCCTGTTCAAACGCTGATAGCGCTGATTCTTTACTCTGGATTGTAAAACTAAGTTAATACGGCCGTTCAAACGCTGGGAGCGCTTATTCTTCACTCTGGACTGTAAAACTAAGTTAATACGGCCGTTCAAACGCTGGGAGCGCTTATTCTTCACTCTGGACTGTAAAACTAAGTTTATACGGCCGTTCAAACGCTGGGAGCGCTTATTCTTCACTCTGGACTGTAAAACTAAGTTTATACGGCCGTTCAAACGCTGGGAGCGCTTATTCTTTACTCTGAACGGTGTAACTAAGTTAACACGCCTGTTCAAACGCTGATAGGGCTGATTCTTTACTATGAACGGCGTAACAAAGTTAATACGCCTATTCAAATGCTGAAAGCGCTGATTCTTTACTCTGGACGGTGTAACTAAGTTAATACGCCTGTTCAAACGCTGATAGCGCTGATTCTTTACTCTGGACTGTAAAACTAAGTTAATACGGCCGTTCAAACGCTGGGAGCGCTTATTCTTCACTCTGGACTGTAAAACTAAGTTAATACGGCCGTTAAAACGCTGGGAGCGCTTATTCTTTACTCTGAACGGTGTAACTAAGTTAACACGCCTGTTCAAACGCTGATAGGGCTGATTCTTTACTATGAACGGCGTAACAAAGTTAATACGCCTATTCAAATGCTGAAAGCGCTGATTCTTTACTCTGGACGGCGTAACAAAGTTAATACGCCTGTTCAAACGCTGATAGCGCTGATTCTTTACTCTGGACTGTAAAACTAAGTTAATACGGCCGTTCAAACGCTGGGAGCGCTTATTCTTCACTCTGGACTGTAAAACTAAGTTAATACGGCCGTTAAAACGCTGGGAGCGCTTATTCTTTACTCTGGACTGTAAAACTAAGTTTATACGGCCGTTCAAACGCTGGGAGCGCTTATTCTTCACTCTGGACTGTAAAACTAAGTTTATACGGCCGTTCAAACGCTGGGAGCGCTTATTCTTTACTCTGAACGGTGTAACTAAGTTAACACGCCTGTTCAAACGCTGATAGGGCTGATTCTTTACTATGAACGGCGTAACAAAGTTAATACGCCTATTCAAATGCTGAAAGCGCTGATTCTTTACTCTGGACTGTAAAACTAAGTTAATACGGCCGTTCAAACGCTGGGAGCGCTTATTCTTCACTCTGGACTGTAAAACTAAGTTAATACGGCCGTTAAAACGCTGGGAGCGCTGATTCTTTACTCTGAACGGTGTAACTAAGTTAACACGCCTGTTCAAACGCTGATAGGGCTGATTCTTTACTATGAACGGCGTAACAAAGTTAATACGCCTATTCAAATGCTGAAAGCGCTGATTCTTTACTCTGGACTGTAAAACTAAGTTAATACGGCCGTTCAAACGCTGGGAGCGCTTATTCTTCACTCTGGACTGTAAAACTAAGTTTATACGGCCGTTCAAACGCTGGGAGCGCTTATTCTTTACTCTGAACGGTGTAACTAAGTTAACACGCCTGTTCAAACGCTGATAGGGCTGATTCTTTACTATGAACGGCGTAACAAAGTTAATACGCCTATTCAAATGCTGAAAGCGCTGATTCTTTACTCTGGACTGTAAAACTAAGTTAATACGGCCGTTCAAACGCTGGGAGCGCTTATTCTTCACTCTGGACTGTAAAACTAAGTTAATACGGCCGTTAAAACGCTGGGAGCGCTTATTCTTTACTCTGAACGGTGTAACTAAGTTAACACGCCTGTTCAAACGCTGATAGGGCTGATTCTTTACTATGAACGGCGTAACAAAGTTAATACGCCTATTCAAATGCTGAAAGCGCTGATTCTTTACTCTGGACTGTAAAACTAAGTTTATACGGCCGTTCAAACGCTGGGAGCGCTTATTCTTCACTCTGGACTGTAAAACTAAGTTTATACGGCCGTTCAAACGCTGGGAGCGCTTATTCTTTACTCTGAACGGTGTAACTAAGTTAACACGCCTGTTCAAACGCTGATAGGGCTGATTCTTTACTATGAACGGCGTAACAAAGTTAATACGCCTATTCAAATGCTGAAAGCGCTGATTCTTTACTCTGGACTGTAAAACTAAGTTAATACGGCCGTTCAAACGCTGGGAGCGCTTATTCTTCACTCTGGACTGTAAAACTAAGTTAATACGGCCGTTAAAACGCTGGGAGCGCTTATTCTTTACTCTGGACTGTAAAACTAAGTTTATACGGCCGTTCAAACGCTGGGAGCGCTTATTCTTCACTCTGGACTGTAAAACTAAGTTTATACGGCCGTTCAAACGCTGGGAGCGCTTATTCTTTACTCTGAACGGTGTAACTAAGTTAACACGCCTGTTCAAACGCTGATAGGGCTGATTCTTTACTATGAACGGCGTAACAAAGTTAATACGCCTGTTCAAACGCTGATAGCGCTGATTCTTTACTCTGGACTGTAAAACTAAGTTAATACGGCCGTTCAAACGCTGGGAGCGCTTATTCTTCACTCTGGACTGTAAAACTAAGTTAATACGGCCGTTAAAACGCTGGGAGCGCTGATTCTTTACTCTGGACTGTAAAACTAAGTTTATACGGCCGTTCAAACGCTGGGAGCGCTTATTCTTCACTCTGGACTGTAAAACTAAGTTTATACGGCCGTTCAAACGCTGGGAGCGCTTATTCTTTACTCTGAACGGTGTAACTAAGTTAACACGCCTGTTCAAACGCTGATAGGGCTGATTCTTTACTATGAACGGCGTAACAAAGTTAATACGCCTATTCAAATGCTGAAAGCGCTGATTCTTTACTCTGGACGGTGTAACTAAGTTAATACGCCTGTTCAAACGCTGATAGCGCTGATTCTTTACTCTGGACTGTAAAACTAAGTTAATACGGCCGTTCAAACGCTGGGAGCGCTTATTCTTCACTCTGGACTGTAAAACTAAGTTAATACGGCCGTTAAAACGCTGGGAGCGCTTATTCTTTACTCTGAACGGTGTAACTAAGTTAACACGCCTGTTCAAACGCTGATAGGGCTGATTCTTTACTATGAACGGCGTAACAAAGTTAATACGCCTATTCAAATGCTGAAAGCGCTGATTCTTTACTCTGGACGGCGTAACAAAGTTAATACGCCTGTTCAAACGCTGATAGCGCTGATTCTTTACTCTGGACTGTAAAACTAAGTTAATACGGCCGTTCAAACGCTGGGAGCGCTTATTCTTCACTCTGGACTGTAAAACTAAGTTAATACGGCCGTTAAAACGCTGGGAGCGCTTATTCTTTACTCTGAACGGTGTAACTAAGTTAACACGCCTGTTCAAACGCTGATAGGGCTGATTCTTTACTATGAACGGCGTAACAAAGTTAATACGCCTATTCAAATGCTGAAAGCGCTGATTCTTTACTCTGGACGGCGTAACAAAGTTAATACGCCTGTTCAAACGCTGATAGCGCTGATTCTTTACTCTGGACTGTAAAACTAAGTTAATACGGCCGTTCAAACGCTGGGAGCGCTTATTCTTCACTCTGGACTGTAAAACTAAGTTAATACGGCCGTTAAAACGCTGGGAGCGCTTATTCTTTACTCTGAACGGTGTAACTAAGTTAACACGCCTGTTCAAACGCTGATAGGGCTGATTCTTTACTATGAACGGCGTAACAAAGTTAATACGCCTATTCAAATGCTGAAAGCGCTGATTCTTTACTCTGGACGGTGTAACTAAGTTAATACGCCTGTTCAAACGCTGATAGCGCTGATTCTTTACTCTGGACTGTAAAACTAAGTTAATACGGCCGTTCAAACGCTGGGAGCGCTTATTCTTCACTCTGGACTGTAAAACTAAGTTTATACGGCCGTTCAAACGCTGGGAGCGCTTATTCTTCACTCTGGACTGTAAAACTAAGTTTATACGGCCGTTCAAACACTGGGCGCGCCTAATCTTCACTCTGGACTGTAAAACTAAGTTAATACGGCCGCTCAAACGCTGGGAGCGCTAATTCTTCACTCTGAACTGTAAAACTAAGTTTATACGGCCGTTCAAACACTGGGAGCGCTTAATCTTCACTCTGGACTGTAAAACTAAATTAATACTGCCGTTCAAACGCTGGGAGCGCTTATTCTTCACTCTGGACTGTAAAACTAAGTTTATACGGCCGTTCAAACACTGGGAGCGCTTAATCTTCACTCTGGACTGTAAAACTAAGTTAATACTGCCGTTCAAACGCTGGGAGCGCTTATTCTTCACTCTGGACTGTAAAACTAAGTTTATACGGCCGTTCAAACACTGGGAGCGCTTAATCTTCACTCTGGACTGTAAAACTAAGTTAATACGGCCGCTCAAACGCTGGGAGCGCTAATTCTTCACTCTGAACTGTAAAACTAAGTTAATACTGCCGTTCAAACGCTGGGAGCGCTTATTCTTCACTCTGGACTGTAAAACTAAGTTTATACGGCCGTTCAAACACTGGGAGCGCTTAATCTTCACTCTGGACTGTAAAACTAAGTTAATACGGCCGCTCAAACGCTGGGAGCGCTAATTCTTCACTCTGGACTGTAAAACTAAGTTTATACGACCGTTCAAACGCTGGGAGCGCTTATTCTTCACTCTGGACTGTAAAACTAAGTTTATACGGCCGTTCAAACGTCGAGAGCGCTTATTCTTCACTCTGGACTGTAAAACTAAGTTAATACGGCCGTTCAAACGCTGGGAGCGCATATTCTTCACTCTGGACTGTAAAACTAAGTTTATACGGCCGCTCAAACGCTGGGAGCGCTACTTCTTCACTCTGGACTGTAAAACTAAGTTTATACGGCCGTTCAAACGCTGGGAGCGCTTATTCTTCACTCTGGACTGTAAAACTAAGTTTATACGGCCGTTCAAACGCTGGGAGCGCTTATTCTTCACTCTGGACTGTAAAACTAAGTTAATACGGCCGTTCAAACACTGGGAGCGCTTAATCTTCACTCTGGACTGTAAAACTAAGTTAATACGGCCGCTCAAACGCTGGGAGCGCTAATTCTTCACTCTGGACTGTAAAACTAAGTTTATACGGCCGTTCAAACGCTGGGAGCGCTTATTCTTCACTCTGGACTGTAAAACTAAGTTTATACGGCCGTTCAAACGCTGGGAGCGCTTATTCTTCACTCTGGACTGTAAAACTAAGTTTATACGGCCGTTCAAACGTCGAGAGCGCTTATTCTTCACTCTGGACTGTAAAACTAAGTTAATACGGCCGTTCAAACGCTGGGAGCGCATATTCTTCACTCTGGACTGTAAAACTAAGTTTATACGGCCGTTCAAACGTCGAGAGCGCTTATTCATCACTCTGGACTGTAAAACTAAGTTAATGGGCCGTTCAAACGCTGGGAGCGCATATTCTTCACTCTGGACTGTAAAACTAAGTTAATACGGCCGTTCAAACGCTGGGCGCGCATATTCATCACTCTGGACTGTAAAACTAAGTTAATACGGCCGTTCAAACGCTGGGAGCGCATATTCTTCACTCTGGACTGTAAAACTAAGTTTATACGGCCGTTCAAACGTCGAGAGCGCTTATTCTTCACTCTGGACTGTAAAACTAAGTTAATACGGCCGTTCAAACACTGGGAGCGCTTAATCTTCACTCTGGACTGTAAAACTAAGTTAATACGGCCGCTCAAACGCTGGGAGCGCTAATTCTTCACTCTGGACTGTAAAACTAAGTTTATACGGCCGTTCAAACGCTGGGAGCGCTTATTCTTCACTCTGGACTGTAAAACTAAGTTTATACGGCCGTTCAAACGTCGAGAGCGCTTATTCTTCACTCTGGACTGTAAAACTAAGTTTATACGGCCGTTCAAACGCTGGGAGCGCTTATTCTTCACTCTGGACTGTAAAACTAAGTTTATACGGCCGTTCAAACGCTGGGAGCGCTTATTCTTCACTCTGGACTGTAAAACTAAGTTAATACGGCCGTTCAAACGTCGAGAGCGCTTATTCTTCACTCTGGACTGTAAAACTAAGTTAATACGGCCGTTCAAACGCTGGGAGCGCATATTCTTCACTCTGGACTGTAAAACTAAGTTTATACGGCCGTTCAAACGTCGAGAGCGCTTATTCATCACTCTGGACTGTAAAACTAAGTTAATGGGCCGTTCAAACGCTGGGAGCGCATATTCTTCACTCTGGACTGTAAAACTAAGTTAATACGGCCGTTCAAACGCTGGGCGCGCATATTCATCACTCTGGACTGTAAAACTAAGTTAATACGGCCGTTCAAACGCTGGGAGCGCATATTCTTCACTCTGGACTGTAAAACTAAGTTTATACGGCCGTTCAAACGTCGAGAGCGCTTATTCTTCACTCTGGACTGTAAAATTAAGTTAATACGGCCGTTCAAACGCTGGGAGCGCTTATTCTTCATTCTGGACTGTAAAACTAAATTATTACGGCCGTTCAAACGCTGGGAGCGCTTATTCTTCACTCCGGACAGTAAAACTAAGTTAATACGGCCGTTCAAACGCTGGGAGCGCTGATTCTTCACTCTGGACTGTAAAACTAAGTTAATACGGCCGTTCAAACGGTGGGAGCGCTTATTCTTCACTCTGGACTGTAAAACTAAGTTAATACGGCCGCTCAAACGCTGAGAGCGCTGATTCTTCACTCTGGACTGTAAAACTAAGTTGATACGGCCGTTCAAACGGTGGGAGCGCTTATTCTTCACTCTGGACTGTAAAACTAAGTTAATACGGCCGCTCAAACGCTGAGAGCGCTGATTCTTCACTCTGGACTGTAAAACTAAGTTGATACGGCCGTTCAAACGGTGGGAGCGCTTATTCTTCACTCTGGACTGTAAAACTAAGTTAATACGGCCGTTCAAACGGTGGGAGCGCTTATTCTTCACTCTGGACTGTAAAACTAAGTTAATACGGCCGTTCAAACGCTAAGAGCGCTGATTCTTCACTCTGGACTGTAAAACTAAGTTAATACGGCCGTTCAAACGGTGGGAGCGCTTATTCTTCACTCTGGACTGTAAAACTAAGTTAATACGGCCGTTCAAACGGTGGGAGCGCTTATTCTTCACTCTGGACTGTAAAACTAAGTTAATACGGCCGTTCAAACGCTGGGAGCGCTTATTCTTCACTCTGGACTGTAAAACTAAGTTAATACGGCCGCTCAAACGCTGGGAGCGCTGATTCTTCATTCTGGACTGTAAAACTAAGTTAATACGGCCGCTCAAACGGTGGGAGCGCTTATTCTTCACTCTGGACTGTAAAACTAAGTTAATACGGCCGTTCAAACGCTGAGAGCGCTGATTCTTCACTCTGGACTGTAAAACTAAGTTAATACGGCCGTTCAAACGGTGGGAGCGCTTATTCTTCACTCTGGACTGTAAAACTAAGTTAATACGGCCGTTCAAATGCTGAGAGCGCTGATTCTTCACTCTGGACTGTAAAACTAAATTAATACGGCCGTTCAAACACTGGGAGCGCTTAATCTTCACTCTGGACTGTAAAACTAAGTTAATACGGCCGCTCAAACGCTGGGAGCGCTAATTCTTCACTCTGAACTGTAAAACTAAGTTAATACTGCCGTTCAAACGCAGGGAGCGCTTATTCTTCACTCTGGACTGTAAAACTAAGTTAATACGGCCGTTCAAACGGTGGGAGCGCTTATTCTTCACTCTGGACTGTAAAACTAAGTTAATACGGCCGTTCAAACGGTGGGAGCGCTGATTCTTCACTCTGGACTGTAAAACTAAGTTAATACGGCCGTTCAAACGCTGAGAGCCCTGATTCTTCCCTCCGGACTGTAAAACTAAGTTATTACGGCCGTTCAAACGGTGGGAGCGCTTATTCTTTACTCTGGACTGTTAAACTAAATTATTACGGTCGTTCAAACGGTGGGAGCGCTTATTCTTTACTCTGGACTGTAAAACTAAGTTAATACTGCCGTTCAAACGCTGGGAGCACTGATTCTTCACTCTGGACTGTAAAACTAAATTATTACGGCCGTTCAAACGGTGGGAGCGCTTATTCTTTACTCTGGACTGTAAAACTAAGTTAATACTGCCGTTCAAACGCTGGGAGCGCTGATTCTTCACTCTGGACTGTAAAACTAAATTATTACGGCCGTTCAAACGGTGGGAGCGCTTATTCTTTACTCTGGACTGTAAAACTAAGTTAATACTGCCGTTCAAACCCTGGGAGCGCTGATTCTTCACTCTGGACTGTAAAACTAAATTATTACGGCCGTTCAAACGGTGGGAGCGCTTATTCTTTACTCTGGACTGTAAAACTAAGTTAATACTGCCGTTCAAACGCTGGGAGCGCTGATTCTTCACTCTGGACTGTAAAACTAAATTTATACGGCCGTTCAAACACTGGGAGCGCTTAATCTTCACTCTGGACTGTAAAACTAAGTTAATACGGCCGTTCAAACGGTGGGAGCGCTTGTTCTTTACTCTGAACTGTAAAACTAAGTTAATACGGCCGTTCAAACGCTGAGAGCGCTAATTCTTCACTCTGGACTGTAAAACTAAGTTAATACGGCCGCTCAAACGCTGGGAGCGCTAATTCTTCACTCTGGACTGTAAAACTAAGTTAATACGGCCGCTCAAACGCTGGGAGCGCTAATTCTTCACTCTGGACTGTAAAACTAAGTTAATACGGCCGCTCAAACGCTGGGAGCGCTAATTCTTCACTCTGGACTGTAAAACTAAGTTAATACGACCGTTCAAACGCTGGGAGCGCTAATTCTTCACTCTGGACTGTAAAACTAAGTTAATACGACCGTTCAAACGCTGGGAGCGCTAATTCTTCACTCTGGACTGTAAAACTAAGTTAATACGACCGTTCAAACGCTGGGAGCGTTAATTCTTCACTCTGGACTGTAAAACTAAGTTAATACGACCGTTCAAACGCTGGGAGCGCTAATTCTTCACTCTGGACTGTAAAACTAAGTTAATACGGCCGCTCAAACGCTGGGAGCGCTAATTCTTCACTCTGGACTGTAAAACTAAGTTAATACGGCCGCTCAAACGCTGGGAGCGCTAATTCTTCACTCTGGACTGTAAAACTAAGTTAATACGACCGTTCAAACGCTGGGAGCGCCAATTCTTCACTCTGGACTGTAAAACTAAGTTTATACGGCCGTTAAAACGCTGGGAGCGCTTATTCTTCACTCTGGACTGTAAAACTAAGTTTATACGGCCGTTCAAACGCTGAGAGCCCTGATTCTTCCCTCCGGACTGTAAAACTAAGTTAATACGGCCGCTCAAACGCTGGGAGCGCTAATTCTTCACTCTCAACTGTAAAGCTAAGTTAATACTGCCGTTCAAACGCAGGGAGCGCTTATTCTTCACTCTGGACTGTAAAACTAAGTTAATACGGCCGTTCAAACGGTGGGAGCGCTTATTCTTCACTCTGGACTGTAAAACTAAGTTAATACGGCCGTTCAAACGGTGGGAGCGCTGATTCTTCACTCTGGACTGTAAAACTAAGTTAATACGGCCGTTCAAACGCTGAGAGCCCTGATTCTTCCCTCCGGACTGTAAAACTAAGTTATTACGGCCGTTCAAACGGTGGGAGCGCTTATTCTTTACTCTGGACTGTTAAACTAAATTATTACGGTCGTTCAAACGGTGGGAGCGCTTATTCTTTACTCTGGACTGTAAAACTAAGTTAATACTGCCGTTCAAACGCTGGGAGCACTGATTCTTCACTCTGGACTGTAAAACTAAATTATTACGGCCGTTCAAACGGTGGGAGCGCTTATTCTTTACTCTGGACTGTAAAACTAAGTTAATACTGCCGTTCAAACGCTGGGAGCGCTGATTCTTCACTCTGGACTGTAAAACTAAATTATTACGGCCGTTCAAACGGTGGGAGCGCTTATTCTTTACTCTGGACTGTAAAACTAAGTTAATACTGCCGTTCAAACGCTGGGAGCGCTGATTCTTCACTCTGGACTGTAAAACTAAATTATTACGGCCGTTCAAACGGTGGGAGCGCTTATTCTTTACTCTGGACTGTAAAACTAAGTTAATACTGCCGTTCAAACGCTGGGAGCGCTGATTCTTCACTCTGGACTGTAAAACTAAATTTATACGGCCGTTCAAACACTGGGAGCGCTTAATCTTCACTCTGGACTGTAAAACTAAGTTAATACGGCCGTTCAAACGGTGGGAGCGCTTGTTCTTTACTCTGAACTGTAAAACTAAGTTAATACGGCCGTTCAAACGCTGAGAGCGCTAATTCTTCACTCTGGACTGTAAAACTAAGTTAATACGGCCGCTCAAACGCTGGGAGCGCTAATTCTTCACTCTGGACTGTAAAACTAAGTTAATACGGCCGCTCAAACGCTGGGAGCGCTAATTCTTCACTCTGGACTGTAAAACTAAGTTAATACGGCCGCTCAAACGCTGGGAGCGCTAATTCTTCACTCTGGACTGTAAAACTAAGTTAATACGACCGTTCAAACGCTGGGAGCGCTAATTCTTCACTCTGGACTGTAAAACTAAGTTAATACGACCGTTCAAACGCTGGGAGCGCTAATTCTTCACTCTGGACTGTAAAACTAAGTTAATACGACCGTTCAAACGCTGGGAGCGTTAATTCTTCACTCTGGACTGTAAAACAAAGTTAATACGACCGTTCAAACGCTGGGAGCGCTAATTCTTCACTCTGGACTGTAAAACTAAGTTAATACGGCCGCTCAAACGCTGGGAGCCCTAATTCTTCACTCTGGACTGTAAAACTAAGTTAATATGGCCGCTCAAACGCTGGGAGCGCTAATTCTTCACTCTGGACTGTAAAACTAAGTTAATACGACCGTTCAAACGCTGGGAGCGCTAATTCTTCACTCTGGACTGTAAAACTAAGTTAATACGACCGTTCAAACGCTGGGAGCGCTAATTCTTCACTCTCAACTGTAAAACTAAGTTAATACTGCCGTTCAAACGCAGGGAGCGCTTATTCTTTACTCTGAACGGTGTAACTAAGTTAATACGCCTGTTCAAACGCTGATAGGGCTGATTCTTTACTATGAACGGCATAACAAAGTTAATACGCCTATTCAAATGCTGAAAGCGCTGATTCTTTACTCTGGACTGTAAAACTAAGTTAATACGGCCGTTCAAACGCTGGGAGCGCTTATTCTTCACTCTGGACTGTAAAACTAAGTTTATACGGCCGTTCAAACGCTGGGAGCGCTTATTCTTTACTCTGAACGGTGTAACTAAGTTAATACGCCTGTTCAAACGCTGATAGGGCTGATTCTTTACTATGAACGGCGTAACAAAGTTAATACGCTTATTCAAATGCTGAAAGCGCTGATTCTTTACTCTGGACGGTGTAACTAAGTTAATACGCCTGTTCAAACGCTGATAGCGCTGATTCTTTACTCTGGACTGTAAAACTAAGTTAATACGGCCGTTCAAACGCTGGGAGCGCTAATTCTTCACTCTGGACTGTAAAACTAAGTTAATACGACCGTTCAAACGCTGGGAGCGCTTATTCTTTACTCTGAACGGTGTAACTAAGTTAATACGCCTGTTCAAACGCTGATAGGGCTGATTCTTTACTATGAACGGCGTAACAAAGTTAATACGCTTATTCAAATGCTGAAAGCGCTGATTCTTTACTCTGGACGGTGTAACTAAGTTAATACGCCTGTTCAAACGCTGATAGCGCTGATTCTTTACTCTGAACGGTGTAACTAAGTTAATACGCCTGTTCAAACGCTGATAGGGCTGATTCTTTACTATGAACGGCATAACAAAGTTAATACGCCTATTCAAATGCTGAAAGCGCTGATTCTTTACTCTGGACTGTAAAACTAAGTTAATACGGCCGTTCAAACGCTGGGAGCGCTTATTCTTCACTCTGGACTGTAAAACTAAGTTTATACGGCCGTTCAAACGCTGGGAGCGCTTATTCTTTACTCTGAACGGTGTAACTAAGTTAATACGCCTGTTCAAACGCTGATAGGGCTGATTCTTTACTATGAACGGCGTAACAAAGTTAATACGCTTATTCAAATGCTGAAAGCGCTGATTCTTTACTCTGGACGGTGTAACTAAGTTAATACGCCTGTTCAAACGCTGATAGCGCTGATTCTTTACTCTGGACTGTAAAACTAAGTTAATACGACCGTTCAAACGCTGGGAGCGCTAATTCTTCACTCTGGACTGTAAAACTAAGTTAATACGACCGTTCAAACGCTGGGAGCGTTAATTCTTCACTCTGGACTGTAAAACAAAGTTAATACGACCGTTCAAACGCTGGGAGCGCTAATTCTTCACTCTGGACTGTAAAACTAAGTTAATACGGCCGCTCAAACGCTGGGAGCCCTAATTCTTCACTCTGGACTGTAAAACTAAGTTAATATGGCCGCTCAAACGCTGGGAGCGCTAATTCTTCACTCTGGACTGTAAAACTAAGTTAATACGACCGTTCAAACGCTGGGAGCGCTAATTCTTCACTCTGGACTGTAAAACTAAGTTAATACGACCGTTCAAACGCTGGGAGCGCTAATTCTTCACTCTCAACTGTAAAACTAAGTTAATACTGCCGTTCAAACGCAGGGAGCGCTTATTCTTCACTCTGGACTGTAAAACTAAGTTAATACGCCTGTTCAAACGCTGATAGGGCTGATTCTTTACTATGAACGGCATAACAAAGTTAATACGCCTATTCAAATGCTGAAAGCGCTGATTCTTTACTCTGGACTGTAAAACTAAGTTAATACGGCCGTTCAAACGCTGGGAGCGCTTATTCTTCACTCTGGACTGTAAAACTAAGTTTATACGGCCGTTCAAACGCTGGGAGCGCTTATTCTTTACTCTGAACGGTGTAACTAAGTTAATACGCCTGTTCAAACGCTGATAGGGCTGATTCTTTACTATGAACGGCGTAACAAAGTTAATACGCTTATTCAAATGCTGAAAGCGCTGATTCTTTACTCTGGACGGTGTAACTAAGTTAATACGCCTGTTCAAACGCTGATAGCGCTGATTCTTTACTCTGGACTGTAAAACTAAGTTAATACGGCCGTTCAAACGCTGGGAGCGCCTATTCTTCACTCTGGACTGTAAAACTAAGTTAATACGGCCGTTCAAACGCTGGGAGCGCTTATTCTTCACTCTGGACTGTAAAACTAAGTTTATACGGCCGTTCAAACGCTGGGAGCGCTTATTCTTTACTCTGAACGGTGTAACTAAGTTAATACGCCTGTTCAAACGCTGATAGCGCCGATTCTTTACTCTGGACTGTAAAACTAAGTTAATACGGCCGTTCAAACGCTGGGAGCGCTTATTCTTCACTCTGGACTGTAAAACTAAGTTTATACGGCCGTTCGAACGCTGGGAGCGCTTATTCTTTACTCTGAACGGTGTAACTAAGTTAATACGCCTGTTCAAACGCTGATAGCGCCGATTCTTTACTCTGGACTGTAAAACTAAGTTAATACGGCCGTTCAAACGCTGGGAGCGCTTATTCTTCACTCTGGACTGTAAAACTAAGTTAATACGGCCGTTAAAACGCTGGGAGCGCTTATTCTTTACTCTGAACGGTGTAACTAAGTTAATGCGCCTGTTCAAACGCTGATAGGGCTGATTCTTTACTATGAACGGCGTAACAAAGTTAATACGCCTATTCAAATGCTGAAAGCGCTGATTCTTTACTCTGGACGGTGTAGCTAAGTTAATACGCCTGTTCAAACGCTGATAGCGCTGATTCTTTACTCTGGACTGTAAAACTAAGTTAATACGGCCGTTCAAACGCTGGGAGCGCTTATTCTTCACTCTGGACTGTAAAACTAAGTTTATACGGCCGTTCAAACGCTGGGAGCGCTTATTCTTCACTCTGGACTGTAAAACTAAGTTTATACGGCCGTTCAAACACTGGGCGCGCCTAATCTTCACTCTGGACTGTAAAACTAAGTTAATACGGCCGCTCAAACGCTGGGAGCGCTAATTCTTCACTCTGAACTGTAAAACTAAGTTAATACTGCCGTTCAAACGCTGGGAGCGCTTATTCTTCACTCTGGACTGTAAAACTAAGTTTATACGGCCGTTCAAACACTGGGAGCGCTTAATCTTCACTCTGGACTGTAAAACTAAGTTAATACTGCCGTTCAAACGCTGGGAGCGCTTATTCTTCACTCTGGACTGTAAAACTAAGTTTATACGGCCGTTCAAACACTGGGAGCGCTTAATCTTCACTCTGGACTGTAAAACTAAGTTAATACGGCCGCTCAAACGCTGGGAGCGCTAATTCTTCATTCTGAACTGTAAAACTAAGTTAATACTGCCGTTCAAACGCTGGGAGCGCTTATTCTTCACTCTGGACTGTAAAACTAAGTTTATACGGCCGTTCAAACACTGGGAGCGCTTAATCTTAACTCTGGACTGTAAAACTAAGTTAATACGGCCGCTCAAACGCTGGGAGCGCTAATTCTTCACTCTGGACTGTAAAACTAAGTTTATACGACCGTTCAAACGCTGGGAGCGCTAATTCTTCACTCTGGACTGTAAAACTAAGTTAATACGACCGTTCAAACGCTGGGAGCGCTAATTCTACACTCTGGACTGTAAAACTAAGTTAATACGACCGTTCAAACGCTGGGAGCGCAAATTCTTCCCTCTGGACTGTAAAACTAAGTTAATACGGCCGCTCAAACGCTGGGAGCGCTAATTCTTCACTCTGGACTGTAAAACTAAGTTAATACGGCCGCTCAAACGCTGGGAGCGCTAATTCTTCACTCTGGACTGTAAAACTAAGTTAATACGGCCGCTCAAACGCTGGGAGCGCTAATTCTTCACTCTGGACTGTAAAACTAAGTTAATACGACCGTTCAAACGCTGGGAGCGCTAATTCTTCACTCTGGACTGTAAAACTAAGTTAATACGACCGTTCAAACGCTGGGAGCGCTAATTCTTCACTCTGGACTGTAAAACTAAGTTAATACGACCGTTCAAACGCTGGGAGCGCTAATTCTTCACTCTGGACTGTAAAACTAAGTTAATACGGCCGCTCAAACGCTGGGAGCGCTAATTCTTCACTCTGGACTGTAAAACTAAGTTTATACGACCGTTCAAACGCTGGGAGCGCTAATTCTTCACTCTGGACTGTAAAACTAAGTTAATACGACCGTTCAAACGCTGGGAGCTCTAATTCTTCACTCTGGACTGTAAAACTAAGTTAATACGACCGTTCAAACGCTGGGAGCGCTAATTCTTCACTCTGGACTGTAAAACTAAGTTAATACGGCCGCTCAAACGCTGGGAGCGCTAATTCTTCACTCTGGACTGTAAAACTAAGTTAATACGACCGTTCAAACGCTGGGAGCGCTAATTCTTCACTCTGGACTGTAAAACTAAGTTAATACGACCGTTCAAACGCTGGGAGCGCTAATTCTTCACTCTGGACTGTAAAACTAAGTTAATACGACCGTTCAAACGCTGGGAGCGCAAATTCTTCCCTCTGGACTGTAAAACTAAGTTAATACGGCCGCTCAAACGCTGGGAGCGCTAATTCTTCACTCTGGACTGTAAAACTAAGTTAATACGGCCGCTCAAACGCTGGGAGCGCTAATTCTTCACTCTGGACTGTAAAACTAAGTTAATACGGCCGCTCAAACGCTGGGAGCGCTAATTCTTCACTCTGGACTGTAAAACTAAGTTAATACGACCGTTCAAACGCTGGGAGCGCTAATTCTTCACTCTGGACTGTAAAACTAAGTTAATACGACCGTTCAAACGCTGGGAGCGCTAATTCTTCACTCTGGACTGTAAAACTAAGTTAATACGACCGTTCAAACGCTGGGAGCGCTAATTCTTCACTCTGGACTGTAAAACTAAGTTAATACGGCCGCTCAAACGCTGGGAGCGCTAATTCTTCACTCTGGACTGTAAAACTAAGTTTATACGACCGTTCAAACGCTGGGAGCGCTAATTCTTCACTCTGGACTGTAAAACTAAGTTAATACGACCGTTCAAACGCTGGGAGCGCTAATTCTTCACTCTGGACTGTAAAACTAAGTTAATACGACCGTTCAAACGCTGGGAGCGCTAATTCTTCACTCTGGACTGTAAAACTAAGTTAATACGACCGTTCAAACGCTGGGAGCGCTAATTCTTCACTCTGGACTGTAAAACTAAGTTAATACGACCGTTCAAACGCTGGGAGCGCTAATTCTTCACTCTGGACTGTAAAACTAAATTAATACGACCGTTCAAACGCTGGGAGCGCTAATTCTTCACTCTGGACTGTAAAACTAAGTTAATACGACCGTTCAAACGCTGGGAGCGCTAATTCTTCACTCTGGACTGTAAAACTAAATTAATACGGCCGTTCAAACGCTGGGAGCGCATATTCTTCACTCTGGACTGTAAAACTAAGTTAATACGGCCGTTCAAACGCTGGGAGCGCATATTCTTCACTCTGGACTGTAAAACTAAGTTAATACGGCCGTTCAAACGCTGGGAGCGCATATTCTTCACTCTGGACTGTAAAACTAAATTAATACGGCCGTTCAAACGCTGGGAGCGCTTATTCTTCACTCTGGACTGTAAAACTAAGTTAATACGGCCGTTCAAACGCTGGGAGCGCTGATTCTTCACTCTGGACTGTAAAACTAAGTTAATACGGCCGCTCAAACGCTGGGAGCGCTGATTCTTCCCTCCGGACTGTAAAACTAAGTTAATACGGCCGTTCAAACGGTGGGAGCGCTTATTCTTCACTCTGGACTGTAAAACTAAGTTAATACGGCCGTTCAAACGCTGGGAGCGCTTATTCTTCACTCTGGACTGTAAAACTAAGTTAATACGGCCGTTCAAACGCTGGGAGCGCATATTCTTCACTCTGGACTGTAAAACTAAGTTTATACGGCCGTTCAAACGCTGGGAGCGCATATTCTTCACTCTGGACTGTAAAACTAAGTTAATACGGCCGTTCAAACGCTGGGAGCGCATATTCTTCACTCTGGACTGTAAAACTAAGTTAATACGGCCGTTCAAACGGTGGGAGCGCTTATTCTTCACTCTGGACTGTAAAACTAAGTTAATACGGCCGTTCAAACGCTGGGAGCGCTTATTCTTCACTCTGGACTGTAAAACTAAGTTAATACGGCCGTTCAAACGCTGGGAGCGCATATTCTTCACTCTGGACTGTAAAACTAAGTTAATACGGCCGTTCAAACGCTGGGAGCGCATATTCTTCACTCTGGACTGTAAAACTAAATTAATACGGCCGTTCAAACGCTGGGAGCGCTTATTCTTCACTCTGGACTGTAAAACTAAGTTAATACGGCCGTCAAACGCTGGGAGCGCATATTCTTCACTCTGGACTGTAAAACTAAGTTAATACGGCCGTTCAAACGCTGGGAGCGCATATTCTTCACTCTGGACTGTAAAACTAAGTTAATACGGCCGTTCAAACGCTGGGAGCGCATATTCTTCACTCTGGACTGTAAAACTAAGTTAATACGGCCGTTCAAACGCTGGGAGCGCATATTCTTCACTCTGGACTGTAAAACTAAGTTAATACGGCCGTTCAAACGCTGGGAGCGCATATTCTTCACTCTGGACTGTAAAACTAAGTTAATACGGCCGTTCAAACGCTGGGAGCGCATATTCTTCACTCTGGACTGTAAAACTAAGTTAATACGGCCGTTCAAACGCTGGGAGCGCATATTCTTCACTCTGGACTGTAAAACTAAGTTAATACGGCCGTTCAAAGGCTGAGAGCGCATATTCTTCACTCTGGACTGTAAAACTAAGTTAATACGGCCGTTCAAACGCTGGGAGCGCATATTCTTCACTCTGGACTGTAAAACTAAGTTAATACGGCCGTCCAAACGCTGGGAGCGCATATTCTTCACTCTGGACTGTAAAACTAAGTTAATACGGCCGTTCAAACGCTGGGAGCGCATATTCTTCACTCTGGACTGTAAAACTAAGTTAATACGGCCGTTCAAAGGCTGAGAGCGCATATTCTTCACTCTGGACTGTAAAACTAAGTTAATACGGCCGTTCAAACGCTGGGAGCGCATATTCTTCACTCTGGACTGTAAAACTAAGTTAATACGGCCGTCCAAACGCTGGGAGCGCATATTCTTCACTCTGGACTGTAAAACTAAGTTAATACGGCCGTTCAAACGCTGGGAGCGCATATTCTTCACTCTGGACTGTAAAACTAAGTTAATACGGCCGTTCAAACGCTGGGAGCGCATATTCTTCACTCTGGACTGTAAAACTAAGTTAATACGGCCGTTCAAACGCTGGGAGCGCATATTCTTCACTCTGGACTGTAAAACTAAGTTAATACGGCCGTTCAAACGCTGGGAGCGCATATTCTTCACTCTGGACTGTAAAACTAAGTTAATACGGCCGTCCAAACGCTGGGAGCGCATATTCTTCACTCTGGACTGTAAAACTAAGTTAATACGGCCGTTCAAACGCTGGGAGCGCATATTCTTCACTCTGGACTGTAAAACTAAGTTAATACGGCCGTTCAAACGCTGGGAGCGCATATTCTTCACTCTGGACTGCAAAACTAAGTTAATACGGCCGTTCAAAGGCTGAGAGCGCTTATTCTTCACTCTGGACTGTAAAACTAAGTTAATACGGCCGTTCAAACGCTGGGAGCGCATATTCTTCACTCTGGACTGTAAAACTAAGTTAATACGGCCGTTCAAACGCTGGGAGCGCATATTCTTCACTCTGGACTGTAAAACTAAGTTAATACGGCCGTTCAAAAGCTGGGAGCGCATATTCTTCACTCTGGACTGTAAAACTAAGTTAATACTGCCGCTCAAACGCAGGGAGCGCTTATTCTTCACTCTGGACTGTAAAACTAAGTTACTACGGCCGCTCAAACGCTGTGAGCGCTAATTCTTCACTCTGAACTGTAAAACTAAGTTAATACTGCCGTTCAAACGCAGGGAGCGCTTATTCTTCACTCTGGACTTTAAAACTAAGTTAATACGGCCGTTCAAACGCTGGGAGCGCATATTCTTCACTCTGGACTGTAAAACTAAGTTAATACGGCCGTCCAAACGCCGGGAGCGCATATTCTTCACTCTGGACTGTAAAACTAAGTTAATACGGCCGTTCAAACGCTGGGAGCGCATATTCTTCACTCTGGACTGTAAAACTAAGTTAATACGGCCGTTCAAACGCTGGGAGCGCATATTCTTCACTCTGGACTGTAAAACTAAGTTAATACGGCCGTTCAAAGGCTGAGGGCGCTTATTCTTCACTCTGGACTGTAAAACTAAGTTAATACGGCCGTTCAAACGCTGGGAGCGCATATTCTTCACTCTGGACTGTAAAACTAAGTTAATACGGCCGTTCAAACGCTGGGAGCGCATATTCTTCACTCTGGACTGTAAAACTAAGTTACTACGGCCGCTCAAACGCTGGGAGCGCTAATTCTTCACTCTGAACTGTAAAACTAAGTTAATACTGCCGTTCAAACGCAGGGAGCGCTTATTCTTCACTCTGGACTGTAAAACTAAGTTAATACGGCCGTTCAAACGCTGGGAGCGCTAATTCTTCACTCTGAACTGTAAAACTAAGTTAATACTGCCGTTCAAACGCAGGGAGCGCTTATTCTTCACTCTGGACTGTAAAACTAACTTAATACGGCCGTTCAAACGCTGGGAGCGCATATTCTTCACTCTGGATTGTAAAACTAAGCTTATACGGCCGTTCAAACGTCGAGAGCGCTTATTCTTCACTCTGGACTGTAAAACTAAGTTAATGCGGCCGTTCAAACGCTGGGAGCGCATATTCTTCACTCTGGACTGTAAAACTAAGTTAATACGGCCGTTCAAACGCTGGGCGCGCATATTCATCACTCTGGACTGTAAAACTAAGTTAATACGGCCGTTCAAACGCTGGGAGCGCATATTCTTCACTCTGGACTGTAAAACTAAGTTAATACGGCCGTTCAAACGCTGAGAGCGCTGATTCTTCACTCTGGACTGTAAAACCAAGTTAATACGGCCGTTCAAACGCTGGGAGCGCATATTCTTCACTCTGGACTGCAAAACTAAGTTAATACGGCCGTTCAAACGCTGGGAGCGCATATTCTTCACTCTGGACTGTAAAACTAAGTTAATACGGCCGTTCAAAGGCTGAGAGCGCTTATTCTTCACTCTGGACTGTAAAACTAAGTTAATACGGCCGTTCAAACGCTGGGAGCGCTTATTCTTCACTCTGGACTGTAAAACTAAGTTAATACGGCCGTTCAAACGGTGGGAGCGCTTATTCTTCACTCAGGACTGTAAAACTAAGTTAATACGGCCGTTCAAACGCTGGGAGCGCTTATTCTTCACTCTGGACTGTGAAACTAAGTTTATACGGCCGTTCAAACGCTGGGAGCGCTTATTCTTCATTCTGGTCTGTAAAACTAAATTTATACGGCCGTTCAAACACTGGGAGCGCTTAATCTTCACTCTGGACTGTAAAACTAAGTTAATACGGCCGCTCAAACGCTGGGAGCGCTAATTCTTCACTCTCAACTGTAAAACTAAGTTTATACGGCCGTTCAAACGCTGGGAGCGCTTATTCTTCATTCTGGTCTGTAAAACTAAATTAATACGGCCGTTCAAACGCTGGGAGCGCTTATTCTTCACTCTGGACTGTAAAACTAAATTTATACGGCCGTTCAAACACTGGGAGCGCTTAATCTTCACTCTGGACTGTAAAACTAAGTTAATACGGCCGTTCAAACGCTGGGCGCGCATATTCATCACTCTGGACTGTAAAACTAAGTTAATACGGCCGTTCAAACGCTGGGAGCGCATATTCTTCACTCTGGACTGTAAAACTAAGTTTATACGGCCGTTCAAACGTCGAGAGCGCTTATTCTTCACTCTGAACTGTAAAACTAAGTTAATACTGCCGTTCAAACGCAGGGAGCGCTTATTCTTCACTCTGGACTGTAAAGCTAAGTTAATACGGCCGTTCAAACGCTGGGAGCGCTAATTCTTCACTCTGAACTGTAAAACTAAATACTGCCGTTCAAACGCAGGGAGCGCTTATTCTTCACTCTGGATTGTAAAACTAAGTTTATACGGCCGTTCAAACGTCGAGAGCGCTTATTCTTCACTCTGGACTGTAAAACTAAGTTAATACGGCCGTTCAAACGCTGGGAGCGCATATTCTTCACTCTGGACTGTAAAACTAAGTTAATACGGCCGTTCAAACGCTGAGAGCGCTGATTCTTCACTCTGGACTGTAAAACCAAGTTAATACGGCCGTTCAAACGCTGGGAGCGCATATTCTTCACTCTGGACTGCAAAACTAAGTTAATACGGCCGTTCAAACGCTGGGAGCGCATATTCTTCACTCTGGACTGTAAAACTAAGTTAATACGGCCGTTCAAAGGCTGAGAGCGCTTATTCTTCACTCTGGACTGTAAAACTAAGTTAATACGGCCGTTCAAACGCTGGGAGCGCTTATTCTTCACTCTGGACTGTAAAACTAAGTTAATACGGCCGTTCAAACGGTGGGAGCGCTTATTCTTCACTCAGGACTGTAAAACTAAGTTAATACGGCCGTTCAAACGCTGGGAGCGCTTATTCTTCACTCTGGACTGTAAAACTAAGTTTATACGGCCGTTCAAACGCTGGGAGCGCTTATTCTTGATTCTGGTCTGTAAAACTAAATTTATACGGCCGTTCAAACACTGGGAGCGCTTAATCTTCACTCTGGACTGTAAAACTAAGTTAATACGGCCGCTCAAACGTTGGGAGCGCTAATTCTTCACTCTCAACTGTAAAACTAAGTTTATACGGCCGTTCAAACGCTGGGAGCGCTTATTCTTCATTCTGGTCTGTAAAACTAAATTAATACGGCCGTTCAAACGCTGGGAGCGCTTATTCTTCACTCTGGACTGCAAAACTAAATTTATACGGCCGTTCAAACACTGGGAGCGCTTAATCTTCACTCTGGACTGTAAAACTAAGTTAATACGGCCGTTCAAACGGTGGGAGCGCTTATTCTTTACTCTGGACTGTAAAACTAAGTTAATACGGCCGTTCAAACGCTGAGAGCGCTGATTCTTCACTCTGGACGGTAAAACTAAGTTAATACGGCCGTTCAAACGCTGAGAGCCCTGATTCTTCCCTCCGGACTGTAAAACTAAGTTAATACGGCCGCTAAAACGCTGGGAGCGCTAATTCTTCACTCTCAACTGTAAAACTAAGTTAATACTGCCGTTCAAACGCAGGGAGCGCTTATTCTTTACTCTGAACGGTGTAACTAAGTTAATACGCCTGTTCAAACGCTGATAGGGCTGATTCTTCACTATGAACGGCGTAACAAAGTTAATACGCCTATTCAAATGCTGAAAGCGCTGATTCTTTACTCTGGACTGTAAAACTAAGTTAATACGGCCGTTCAAACGCTGGGAGCGCTTATTCTTCACTCTGGACTGTAAAACTAAGTTTATACGGCCGTTCAAACGCTGGGAGCGCTTATTCTTTACTCTGAACGGTGTAACTAAGTTAATACGCCTGTTCAAACGCTGATAGGGCTGATTCTTTACTATGAACGGCGTAACAAAGTTAATACGCCTATTCAAATGCTGAAAGCGCTGATTCTTTACTCTGGACGGTGTAACTAAGTTAATACGCCTGTTCAAACGCTGATAGCGCTGATTCTTTACTCTGGACTGTAAAACTAAGTTAATACGGCCGTTCAAACGCTGGGAGCGCTTATTCTTCACTCTGGACTGTAAAACTAAGTTAATACGGCCGTTCAAACGCTGGGAGCGCTTATTCTTCACTCTGGACTGTAAAACTAAGTTTATATGGCCGTTCAAACGCTGGGAGCGCTTATTCTTCACTCTGGACTGTAAAACTAAGTTTATACGGCCGTTCAAACGCTGGGAGCGCTTATTCTTTACTCTGAACGGTGTAACTAAGTTAATACGCCTGTTCAAACGCTGATAGCGCTGATTCTTTACTCTGGACTGTAAAACTAAGTTAATACGGCCGTTAAAACGCTGGGAGCGCTTATTCTTTACTCTGAACGGTGTAACTAAGTTAATACGGCCGTTCAAACGTTGGGAGCGCTTACTCTTCACTCTGGACTGTAAAACTAAGTTTATACGGCCGTTCAAACACTGGGAGCGCCTAATCTTCACTCTGGACTGTAAAACTAAGTTAATACGGCCGCTCAAACGCTGGGAGCGCTAATTCTTCACTCTGAACTGTAAAACTAAGTTAATACTGCCGTTCAAACGCTGGGAGCGCTTATTCTTCACTCTGGACTGTAAAACTAAGTTTATACGGCCGTTCAAACACTGGGAGCGCTTAATCTTCACTCTGGACTGTAAAACTAAGTTAATACGGCCGCTCAAACGCTGGGAGCGCTAATTCTTCACTCTGGACTGTAAAACTAAGTTTATACGGCCGTTCAAACACCGGGAGCGCTTAATCTTCACTCTGGACTGTAAAACTAAGTTAATACTGCCGTTCAAACGCTGGGAGCGCTTATTCTTCACTCTGGACTGTAAAACTAAGTTTATACGGCCGTTCAAACACTGGGAGCGCTTAATCTTCACTCTGGACTGTAAAACTAAGTTAATACGGCCGCTCAAACGCTGGGAGCGCTAATTCTTCACTCTGAACTGTAAAACTAAGTTAATACTGCCGTTCAAACGCTGGGAGCGCTTATTCTTCACTCTGGACTGTAAAACTAAGTTTATGCGGCCGTTCAAACACTGGGAGCGCTTAATCTTCACTCTGGACTGTAAAACTAAGTTAATACGGCCGTCCAAACGCTGGGAGCGCTTATTCTTCACTCTGGAATGTAAAACTAAGTTTATACGGCCGTTCAAACGCTGGGAGCGCTTATTCTTCACTCTGGACTGTAAAACTAAGTTTATACGGCCGTTCAAACGTCGAGAGCGCTTATTCTTCACTCTGGACTGTAAAACTAAGTTAATACGGCCGTTCAAACGCTGGGAGCGCATATTCTTCACTCTGGACTGTAAAACTAAGTTTATACGGCCGTTCAAACGTCGAGAGCGCTTATTCATCACTCTGGACTGTAAAACTAAGTTAATGGGCCATTCAAACGCTGGGAGCGCATATTCTTCACTCTGGACTGTAAAACTAAGTTAATACGGCCGTTCAAACGCTGGGCGCGCATATTCATCACTCTGGACTGTAAAACTAAGTTAATACGGCCGTTCAAACGCTGGGAGCGCATATTCTTCACTCTGGACTGTAAAACGAAGTTTATACGACCGTTCAAACGTCGAGAGCGCTTATTCTTCACTCTGGACTGTAAAATTAAGTTAATACGGCCGTTCAAACGCTGGGAGCGCTTATTCTTCATTCTGGACTGTAAAACTAAGTTAATACGGCCGTTCAAACGGTGGGAGCGCTTATTCTTCACTCTGGACTGTAAAACTAAGTTAATACGGCCGTTCAAACTCTGAGAGCGCTGATTCTTCACTCTGGACTGTAAAACTAAGTTAATACGGCCGCTCAAACGCTGGGAGCGCTGATTCTTCACTCTGGACTGTAAAACTAAGTTAATACGGCCGTTCAAACGGTGGGAGCGCTTATTCTTCACTCTGGACTGTAAAACTAAGTTAATACGGCCGTTCAAACGCTGAGAGCGCTGATTCTTCACTCTCGACTGTAAAACTAAGTTAATACGGCCGTTCAAACGGTGGGAGCGCTTATTCTTCACTCTGGACTGTAAAACTAAGTTAATACGGCCGTTCAAACGGTGGGAGCGCTTATTCTTCACTCTGGACTGTAAAACTAAGTTAATACGGCCGTTCAAACGCTGAGAGCGCTGATTCTTCACTCTGGACTGTAAAACTAAGTTAATACGGCCGTTCAAACGGTGGGAGCGCTTATTCTTCACTCTGGACTGTAAAACTAAGTTAATACGGCCGTTCAAACGGTGGGAGCGCTTATTCTTCACTCTGGACTGTAAGACTAAGTTAATACGGCCGTTCAAACGCTGGGAGCGCTTATTCTCCACTCTGGACTGTAAAACTAAGTTAATACGGCCGTTCAGACGGTGGGAGCGCTTATTCTTCACTCTGGACTGTAAAACTAAGTTAATACGGCCGTTCAAACGCTGAGAGCGCTGATTCTTCACTCTGGACTGTAAAACTAAGTTAATACGGCCGCTCAAACGCTGGGAGCGCTGATTCTTCATTCTGGACTGTAAAACTAAGTTAATACGGCCGTTCAAACGGTGGGAGCGCTTATTCTTCACTCTGGACTGTAAAACTAAGTTAATACGGCCGTTCAAACGCTGAGAGCGCTGATTCTTCACTCTGGACTGTAAAACTAAGTTAATACGGTCGTTCAAACGGTGGGAGCGCTTATTCTTCACTCTGGACTGTAAAACTAAGTTAATACGGCCGTTCAAACGCTGAGAGCGCTGATTCTTCACTCTGGACTGTAAAACTAAATTAATACGGCCGTTCAAACACTGGGAGCGCTTAATCTTCACTCTGGACTGTAAAACTAAGTTAATACGGCCGCTCAAACGCTGGGAGCGCTAATTCTTCACTCTGAACTGTAAAACTAAGTTAATACTGCCGTTCAAACGCAGGGAGCGCTTATTCTTCACTCTGGACTGTAAAACTAAGTTAATACGGCCGTTCAAACGGTGGGAGCGCTTATTCTTCACTCTGGACTGTAAAACTAAGTTAATACGGCCGTTCAAACGCTGAGAGCGCTGATTCTTCACTCTGGACTGTAAAACTAAGTTAATACGGCCGTTCAAACGCTGAGAGCCCTGATTCTTCCCTCCGGACTGTAAAACTAAGTTAATACGGCCGCTCAAACGCTGGGAGCGCTAATTCTTCACTCTCAACTGTTAAACTAAGTTAATACTGCCGTTCAAACGCTGGGTGCGCATATTCTTCACTCTGGACTGTAAAACTAAGTTAATACGGCCGTTCAAACGCTGGGAGCGCTTATTCTTCACTCTGGACTGTAAAACTAAATTAATACGGCCGTTCAAACGCTGGGAGCGCTTATTCTTCACTCTGGACTGTAAAACTAAGTTAATACGGCCGTTCAAACGCTGGGAGCCCTGATTCTTCCCTCCGGACTGTAAAACTAAGTTAATACGGCCGTTCAAACGCTGGGAGCCCTGATTCTTCCCTCCGGACTGTAAAACTAAGTTAATACGGCCGTTCAAACGCTGGGAGCGCTTATTCTTCACTCTGGACTGTAAAACTAAATTAATACGGCCGTTCAAACGCTGGGTGCGCATATTCTTCACTCTGGACTGTAAAACTAAGTTAATACGGCCGTTCAAACGCTGGGAGCCCTGATTCTTCCCTCCGGACTGTAAAACTAAGTTAATACGGCCGCTCAAACGTTGGGAGCGCTAATTCTTCACTCTCAACTGTTAAACTAAGTTAATACTGCCGTTCAAACGCTGGGTGCGCATATTCTTCACTCTGGACTGTAAAACTAAGTTAATACGGCCGCTCAAACGCTGGGAGCGCTTATTCTTCACTCTGGACTGTAAAACTAAGTTAATACGGCCGTTCAAACGCTGGGAGCGCATATTTTTCACTCTGGACTGTAAAACTAAATTAATACGGCCGTTCAAACGCTGGGAGCGCTTATTCTTCACTCTGGACTGTAAAACTAAGTTAATTCGGCCGTTCAAACGCTGGGAGCGCTTATTCTTCACTCTGGACTGTAAAACTAAGTTAATACGGCCGTTCAAACGCTGGGAGCGCATATTCTTCACTCTGGACTGTAAAACTAAGTTAATACGGCCGTCCAAACGCTGGGAGCGCATATTCTTCCCTCTGGACTGTAAAACTAAGTTAATACGGCCGTTCAAACGCTGGGAGCGCATATTCTTCACTCTGGTCTGTAAAACTAAGTTAATACGGCCGTTCAAACGCTGGGAGCGCATATTCTTCACTCTGGACTGCAAAACTAAGTTAATACGGCCGTTCAAACGCTGGGAGCGCATATTCTTCACTCTGGACTGCAAAACTAAGTTAATACGGCCGTTCAAACGCTGGGAGCGCATATTCTTCACTCTGGACTGCAAAACTAAGTTAATACGGCCGTTCAAACGCTGGGAGCGCATATTCTTCACTCTGGACTGCAAAACTAACTTAATACGGCCGTTCAAACGCTGGGAGCGCATATTCTTCACTCTGGACTGCAAAACTAAGTTAATACGGCCGTTCAAACGCTGGGAGCGCATATTCTTCACTCTGGACTGCAAAACTAAGTTAATACGGCCGTTCAAACGCTGGGAGCGCATATTCTTCACTCTGGACTGCAAAACTAAGTTAATACGGCCGTTCAAACGCTGGGAGCGCATATTCTTCACTCTGGACTGCAAAACTAAGTTAATACGGCCGTTCAAACGCTGGGAGCGCTTATTCTTCACTCTGGACTGTAAAACTAAGTTAATACGGCCGTTCAAACGCTGAGAGCGCTGATTCTTCACTCTGGACTGTAAAACCAAGTTAATACGGCCGTTCAAACGCTGGCAGCGCATATTCTTCACTCTGGACTGCAAAACTAAGTTAATACGGCCGTTCAAACGCTGGGAGCGCATATTCTTCACTCTGGACTGTAAAACTAAGTTAATACGGCCGTTCAAAGGCTGAGAGCGCTTATTCTTCACTCTGGACTGTAAAACTAAGTTAATACGGCCGTTCAAACGCTGGGAGCGCTTATTCTTCACTCTGGACTGTAAAACTAAGTTAATACGGCCGTTCAAACGGTGGGAGCGCTTATTCTTCACTCTGGACTGTAAAACTAAGTTAATACGGCCGTTCAAACGCTGAGAGCGCTGATTCTTCACTCTTGACTGTAAAACTAAGTTAATACGGCCGCTCAAACGCTGGGAGCGCTGATTCTTCATTCTGGACTGTAAAACTAAGTTAATACGGCCGTTCAAACGGTGGGAGCGCTTATTCTTCACTCTGGACTGTAAAACTAAGTTAATACGGCCGTTCAAACGCTGAGAGCGCTGATTCTTCACTCTGGACTGTAAAACTAAGTTAATACGGCCGTTCAAACGGTGGGAGCGCTTATTCTTCACTCTGGACTGTAAAACTAAGTTAATACGGCCGTTCAAACGCTGAGACCGCTGATTCTTCACTCTGGACTGTAAAACTAAATTAATACGGCCGTTCAAAGGCTGAGAGCGCTTATTCTTCACTCTGGACTGTAAAACTAAGTTAATACGGCCGTTCAAACGCTGGGAGCGCTCATTCTTCACTCTGGACTGTAAAACTAAGTTAATACGGCCGTTCAAACGGTGGGAGCGCTTATTCTTCACTCTGGACTGTAAAACTAAGTTAATACGGCCGTTCAAACGCTGAGAGCGCTGATTCTTCACTCTTGACTGTAAAACTAAGTTAATACGGCCGCTCAAACGCTGGGAGCGCTGATTCTTCATTCTGGACTGTAAAACTAAGTTAATACGGCCGTTCAAACGGTGGGAGCGCTTATTCTTCACTCTGGACTGTAAAACTAAGTTAATACGGCCGTTCAAACGCTGAGAGCGCTGATTCTTCACTCTGGACTGTAAAACTAAGTTAATACGGCCGTTCAAACGGTGGGAGCGCTTATTCTTCACTCTGGACTGTAAAACTAAGTTAATACGGCCGTTCAAACGCTGAGAGCGCTGATTCTTCACTCTGGACTGTAAAACTAAATTAATACGGCCGTTCAAACACTGGGAGCGCTTAATCTTCACTCTGGACTGTAAAACTAAGTTAATACGGCCGCTCAAACGCTGGGAGCGCTGATTCTTCATTCTGGACTGTAAAACTAAGTTAATACGGCCGTTCAAACGCTGGGCGCGCATATTCATCACTCTGGACTGTAAAACTAAGTTAATACGGCCGTTCAAACGCTGGGAGCGCATATTCTTCACTCTGGACTGTAAAACTAAGTTTATACGGCCGTTCAAACGTCGAGAGCGCTTATTCTTCACTCTGAACTGTAAAACTAAGTTAATACTGCCGTTCAAACGCAGGGAGCGCTTATTCTTCACTCTGGACTGTAAAGCTAAGTTAATACGGCCGTTCAAACGCTGGGAGCGCTAATTCTTCACTCTGAACTGTAAAACTAAGTTTATACGGCCGTTCAAACGCAGGGAGCGCTTATTCTTCACTCTGGACTGTAAAGCTAAGTTAATACGGCCGTTCAAACGCAGGGAGCGCTTATTCTTCACTCTGGATTGTAAAACTAAGTTTATACGGCCGTTCAAACGTCGAGAGCGCTTATTCTTCACTCTGGACTGTAAAACTAAGTTAATACGGCCGTTCAAACGCTGGGAGCGCATATTCTTCACTCTGGACTGTAAAACTAAGTTAATACGGCCGTTCAAACGCTGAGAGCGCTGATTCTTCACTCTGGACTGTAAAACCAAGTTAATACGGCCGTTCAAACGCTGGGAGCGCATATTCTTCACTCTGGACTGCAAAACTAAGTTAATACGGCCGTTCAAACGCTGGGAGCGCATATTCTTCACTCTGGACTGTAAAACTAAGTTAATACGGCCGTTCAAAGGCTGAGAGCGCTTATTCTTCACTCTGGACTGTAAAACTAAGTTAATGCGGCCGTTCAAACGCTGGGAGCGCTTATTCTTCACTCTGGACTGTAAAACTAAGTTAATACGGCCGTTCAAACGGTGGGAGCGCTTATTCTTCACTCTGGACTGTAAAACTAAGTTAATACGGCCGTTCAAACGCTGAGAGCGCTGATTCTTCACTCTGGACTGTAAAACTAAGTTAATACGGCCGCTCAAACGCTGGGAGCGCTGATTCTTCATTCTGGACTGTAAAACTAAGTTAATACGGCCGTTGAAACGGTGGGAGCGCTTATTCTTCACTCTGGACTGTAAAACTAAGTTAATACGGCCGTTCAAACGCTGAGAGCGCTGATTCTTCACTCTGGACTGTAAAACTAAGTTAATACGGCCGTTCAAACGGTGGGAGCGCTTATTCTTCACTCTGGACTGTAAAACTAAGTTAATACGGCCGTTCAAACGCTGAGAGCGCTGATTCTTCACTCTGGACTGTAAAACTAAATTAATACGGCCGTTCAAACACTGGGAGCGCTTAATCTTCATTCTGGACTGTAAAACTAAGTTAATACGGCCGCTCAAACGCTGGGAGCGCTGATTCTTCATTCTGGACTGTAAAACTAAGTTAATACGGCCGTTCAAACGGTGGGAGCGCTTATTCTTCACTCTGGACTGTAAAACTAAGTTAATACGGCCGTTCAAACGCTGAGAGCGCTAATTCTTCACTCTGAACTGTAAAACTAAATACTGCCGTTCAAACGCAGGGAGCGCTTATTCTTCACTCTGGACTGTAAAACTAAGTTAATACGGCCGTTCAAACGGTGGGAGCGCTTATTCTTCACTCTGGACTGTAAAACTAAGTTAATACGGCCGTTCAAACGCTGAGAGCGCTGATTCTTCACTCTGGACTGTAAAACTAAGTTAATACGGCCGTTCAAACGCTGAGAGCCCTGATTCTTCCCTCCGGACTGTAAAACTAAGTTAATACGGCCGCTCAAACGCCGGGAGCGCTAATTCTTCACTCTCAACTGTTAAACTAAGTTAATACTGCCGTTCAAACGCTGGGTGCGCATATTCTTCACTCTGGACTGTAAAACTAAGTTAATACGGCCGTTCAAACGCTGGGAGCGCTTATTCTTCACTCTGGACTGTAAAACTAAATTAATACGGCCGTTCAAACGCTGGGAGCGCTTATTCTTCCCTCCGGACTGTAAAACTAAGTTAATACGGCCGTTCAAACGCTGGGAGCCCTGATTCTTCCCTCCGGACTGTAAAACTAAGTTAATACGGCCGCTCAAACGTTGGGAGCGCTAATTCTTCACTCTGGACTGTAAAACTAAGTTAATACGGCCGTTCAAACGCTGAGAGCGCTGATTCTTCACTCTGGACTGTAAAACTAAGTTAATACGGCCGCTCAAACGTTGGGAGCGCTTATTCTTCACTCTGGACTGTAAAACTAAGTTAATACGGCCGTTCAAACGCTGGGAGCCCTGATTCTTCCCTCCGGACTGTAAAACTAAGTTAACACGGCCGCTCAAACGTTGGGAGCGCTAATTCTTCACTCTGGACTGTAAAACTAAGTTAATACTGCCGATCAAACGCTGGGAGCGCATATTCTTCACTCTGGACTGTAAAACTAAGTTAATACGGCCGTTCAAACGCTGAGAGCGCTGATTCTTCACTCTGGACTGTAAAACCAAGTTAATACGGCCGTTCAAACGCTGGGAGCGCATATTCTTCACTCTGGACTGCAAAACTAAGTTAATACGGCCGTTCAAACGCTGGGAGCGCATATTCTTCACTCTGGACTGTGAAACTAACTTAATACGGCCGTTCAAAGGCTGAGAGCGCTTATTCTTCACTCTGGACTGTAAAACTAAGTTAATACGGCCGTTCAAACGCTGGGAGCGCTTATTCTTCACTCTGGACTGTAAAACTAAGTTAATACGGCCGTTCAAACGGTGGGAGCGCTTATTCTTCACTCTGGACTGTAAAACTAAGTTAATACGGCCGTTCAAACGCTGAGAGCGCTGATTCTTCACTCTGGACTGTAAAACTAAGTTAATACGGCCGCTCAAACGCTGGGAGCGCTGATTCTTCATTCTGGACTGTAAAACTAAGTTAATACGGCCGTTCAAACGGTGGGAGCGCTTATTCTTCACTCTGGACTGTAAAACTAAGTTAATACGGCCGTTCAAACGCTGAGAGCGCTGATTCTTCACTCTGGACTGTAAAACTAAGTTAATACGGCCGTTCAAACGGTGGGAGCGCTTATTCTTCACTCTGGACTGTAAAACTAAGTTAATACGGCCGTTCAAACGCTGAGAGCGCTGATTCTTCACTCTGGACTGTAAAACTAAGTTAATACGGCCGTTCAAACGGTGGGAGCGCTTATTCTTCACTCTGGACTGTAAAACTAAGTTAATACGGCCGTTCAAACGCTGAGAGCGCTGATTCTTCACTCTGGACTGTAAAACTAAGTTAATACGGCCGTTCAAACGGTGGGAGCGCTTATTCTTCACTCTGGACTGTAAAACTAAGTTAATACGGCCGTTCAAACGCTGAGAGCCCTGATTCTTCCCTCCGGACTGTAAAACTAAGTTAATACGGCCGCTCAAACGCCGGGAGCGCTAATTCTTCACTCTCAACTGTTGAACTAAGTTAATACTGCCGTTCAAACGCTGGGTGCGCATATTCTTCACTCTGGACTGTAAAACTAAGTTAATACGGCCGTTCAAACGCTGGGAGCGCTTATTCTTCACTCTGGACTGTAAAACTAAATTAATACGGCCGTTCAAACGCTGGGAGCGCTTATTCTTCACTCTGGACTGTAAAACTAAGTTAATACGGCCGTTCAAACGCTGGGAGCCCTGATTCTTCCCTCCGGACTGTAAAACTAAGTTAATACGGCCGCTCAAACGTTGGGAGCGCTAATTCTTCACTCTGGACTGTAAAACTAAGTTAATACTGCCGTTCAAACGCTGGGAGCGCATATTCTTCACTCTGGACTGTAAAACTAAGTTAATACGGCCGTTCAAACGCTGGGAGCGCTTATTCTTCACTCTGGACTGTAAAACTAAGTTAATACGGCCGTTCAAACGCTGGGAGCGCTTATTCTTCACTCTGGACTGTAAAACTAAGTTAATACGGCCGTTCAAACGCTGGGAGCGCTTATTCTTCACTCTGGACTGTAAAACTAAGTTAATACGGCCGTTCAAACGCTGGGAGCGCTTATTCTTCACTCTGGACTGTAAAACTAAGTTAATACGGCCGTTCAAACGCTGGGAGCGCTTATTCTTCACTCTGGACTGTAAAACTAAGTTAATACGGCCGTTCAAACGCTGGGAGCGCTTATTCTTCACTCTGGACTGTAAAACTAAGTTAATACGGCCGTTCAAACGCTGGGAGCGCTTATTCTTCACTCTGGACTGTAAAACTAAGTTAATACGGCCGTTCAAACGCTGGGAGCGCTGATTCTTCACTCTGGACTGTAAAACTAAGTTTATACGGCCGTTCAAACGCTGGGAGCGCTTATTCTTCACTCTGGACTGTAAAACTAAGTTAATACGGCCGTTCAAACGCTGGGAGCGCTTATTCTTCACTCTGGACTGTAAAACTAAGTTAATACGGCCGTTCAAACGCTGGAGCGCTTATTCTTCACTCTGGACTGTAAAACTAAGTTAATACGGCCGTTCAAACGCTGGGAGCGCTTATTCTTCACTCTGGACTGTAAAACTAAGTTAATACGGCCGTTCAAACGCTGGGAGCGCTTATTCTTCACTCTGGACTGTAAAACTAAGTTAATACGGCCGTTCAAACGCTGGGAGCGCTTATTCTTCACTCTGGACTGTAAAACTAAGTTAATACGGCCGTTCAAACGCTGGGAGCGCTTATTCTTCACTCTGGACTGTAAAACTAAGTTAATACGGCCGTTCAAACGCTGGGAGCGCTTATTCTTCACTCTGGACTGTAAAACTAAGTTAATACGGCCGTTCAAACGCTGGGAGCGCTTATTCTTCACTCTGGACTGTAAAACTAAGTTAATACGGCCGTTCAAACGCTGGGAGCGCTTATTCTTCACTCTGGACTGTAAAACTAAGTTAATACGGCCGTTCAAACGCTGGGAGCGCTTATTCTTCACTCTGGACTGTAAAACTAAGTTAATACGGCCGTTCAAACGCTGGGAGCGCTTATTCTTCACTCTGGACTGTAAAACTAAGTTAATACGGCCGTTCAAACGCTGGGAGCGCTTATTCTTCACTCTGGACTGTAAAACTAAGTTAATACGGCCGTTCAAACGCTGGGAGCGCTTATTCTTCACTCTGGACTGTAAAACTAAGTTAATACGGCCGTTCAAACGCTGGGAGCGCTTATTCTTCACTCTGGACTGTAAAACTAAGTTAATACGGCCGTTCAAACGCTGGGAGCGCTGATTCTTCACTCTGGACTGTAAAACTAAGTTAATACGGCCGTTCAAACGCTGGGAGCGCTGATTCTTTACTCTGGACTGTAAAACTAAGTTAATACGGCCGTTCAAACGCTGGGAGCGCTTATTCTTCACTCTGGACTGTAAAACTAAGTTAATACGGCCGTTCAAACGCTGGAGCGCTGATTCTTCACTCTGGACTGTAAAACTAAGTTAATACGGCCGTTCAAACGCTGGGAGCGCTTATTCTTCACTCTGGACTGTAAAACTAAGTTAATACGGCCGTTCAAACGCTGGGAGCGCATATTCTTCACTCTGGACTGTAAAACTAACTTAATACGGCCGTTCAAACGCTGGGAGCGCATATTCTTCACTCTGGACTGTAAAACTAAGTTAATACGGCCGTTCAAATGCTGAGAGCGCTGATTCTTCACTCTGGACTGTAAAACTAAGTTAATACGGCCGTTCAAACGCTGGGAGCGCTTATTCTTCACTCTGGACTGTAAAACTAAGTTAATACGGCCGTTCAAACGCTGGGAGCGCTTATTCTTCACTCTGGACTGTAAAACTAAGTTAATACGGCCGTTCAAACGCTGGGAGCGCTTATTCTTCACTCTGGACTGTAAAACTAAGTTAATACGGCCGTTCAAACGCTGGGAGCGCTTATTCTTCACTCTGGACTGTAAAACTAAGTTAATACGGCCGTTCAAACGGTGGGAGCGCTTATTCTTCACTCTGGACTGTAAAACTAAGTTAATACGGCCGTTCAAACGCTGAGAGCGCTGATTCTTCACTCTGGACTGTAAAACTAAGTTAATACGGCCGCTCAAACGCTGGGAGCGCTGATTCTTCATTCTGGACTGTAAAACTAAGTTAATACGGCCGTTCAAACGGTGGGAGCGCTTATTCTTCACTCTGGACTGTAAAACTAAGTTAATACGGCCGTTCAAACGCTGAGAGCGCTGATTCTTCACTCTGGACTGTAAAACTAAGTTAATACGGCCGTTCAAACGGTGGGAGCGCTTATTCTTCACTCTGGACTGTAAAACTAAGTTAATACGGCCGTTCAAACGCTGAGAGCGCTTATTCTTCACTCTGGACTGTAAAACTAAGTTAATACGGCCGTTCAAACGCTGAGAGCGCTGATTCTTCACTCTGGACTGTAAAACTAAGTTAATACGGCCGTTCAAACGCTGGGAGCGCTTATTCTTCACTCTGGACTGTAAAACTAAATTAATACGGCCGTTCAAACGCTGGGAGCGCTTATTCTTCACTCTGGACTGTAAAACTAAGTTAATACGGCCGTTCAAACGCTGGGAGCCCTGATTCTTCCCTCCGGACTGTAAAACTAAGTTAATACGGCCGCTCAAACGTTGGGAGCGCTAATTCTTCACTCTGGACTGTAAAACTAAGTTAATACTGCCGTTCAAACGCTGGGAGCGCATATTCTTCACTCTGGACTGTAAAACTAAGTTAATACGGCCGTTCAAACGCTGAGAGCGCTGATTCTTCACTCTGGACTGTAAAACTAAGTTAATACGGCCGTTCAAACGCTGGGAGCGCATATTCTTCACTCTGGACTGTAAAACTAAGTTAATACGGCCGTTCAAACGCTGGGAGCGCATATTCTTCACTCTGGACTGTAAAACTAAGTTAATACGGCCGTTCAAACGCTGGGAGCCCTGATTCTTCCCTCCGGACTGTAAAACTAAGTTAATACGGCCGTTCAAACGGTGGGAGCGCTTATTCTTCACTCTGGACTGTAAAACTAAGTTAATACGGCCGTTCAAACGCTGAGAGCGCTGATTCTTCACTCTGGACTGTAAAACTAAGTTAATACGGCCGTTCAAACGCTGGGAGCGCTTATTCTTCACTCTGGACTGTAAAACTAAATTAATACGGCCGTTCAAACGCTGGGAGCGCTTATTCTTCACTCTGGACTGTAAAACTAAGTTAATACGGCCGTTCAAACGCTGGGAGCCCTGATTCTTCCCTCCGGACTGTAAAACTAAGTTAATACGGCCGCTCAAACGTTGGGAGCGCTAATTCTTCACTCTGGACTGTAAAACTAAGTTAATACTGCCGTTCAAACGCTGGGAGCGCATATTCTTCACTCTGGACTGTAAAACTAAGTTAATACGGCCGTTCAAACGCTGAGAGCGCTGATTCTTCACTCTGGACTGTAAAACCAAGTTAATACGGCCGTTCAAATGCTGGGAGCGCATATTCTTCACTCTGGACTGCAAAACTAAGTTAATACGGCCGTTCAAACGCTGGGAGCGCATATTCTTCACTCTGGACTGTAAAACTAACTTAATACGGCCGTTCAAAGGCTGAGAGCGCATATTCTTCACTCTGGACTGTAAAACTAAGTTAATACGGCCGTTCAAATGCTGAGAGCGCTGATTCTTCACTCTGGACTGTAAAACCAAGTTAATACGGCCGTTCAAACGCTGGGAGCGCATATTCTTCACTCTGGACTGTAAAACTAAGTTAATACGGCCGTTCAAACGCTGGGAGCGCATATTCTTCACTCTGGACTGTAAAACTAAGTTAATACGGCCGTTCAAAGGCTGAGAGCGCTTATTCTTCACTCTGGACTGTAAAACTAAGTTAATACGGCCGTTCAAACGCTGGGAGCGCTTATTCTTCACTCTGGACTGTAAAACTAAGTTAATACGGCCGTTCAAACGGTGGGAGCGCTTATTCTTCACTCTGGACTGTAAAACTAAGTTAATACGGCCGTTCAAACGCTGAGAGCGCTGATTCTTCACTCTGGACTGTAAAACTAAGTTAATACGGCCGCTCAAACGCTGGGAGCGCTGATTCTTCATTCTGGACTGTAAAACTAAGTTAATACGGCCGTTCAAACGGTGGGAGCGCTTATTCTTCACTCTGGACTGTAAAACTAAGTTAATACGGCCGTTCAAACGCTGAGAGCGCTGATTCTTCACTCTGGACTGTAAAACTAAGTTAATACGGCCGTTCAAACGGTGGGAGCGCTTATTCTTCACTCTGGACTGTAAAACTAAGTTAATACGGCCGTTCAAACGCTGGGAGCGCTTATTCTTCACTCTGGACTGTAAAACTAAATTAATACGGCCGTTCAAACGCTGGGAGCGCTTATTCTTCACTCTGGACTGTAAAACTAAATTAATACGGCCGTTCAAACGCTGGGAGCCCTGATTCTTCCCTCCGGACTGTAAAACTAAGTCAATACGGCCGCTCAAACGTTGGGAGCGCTAATTCTTCACTCTGGACTGTAAAACTAAGTTAATACTGCCGTTCAAACGCTGGGAGCGCATATTCTTCACTCTGGACTGTAAAACTAAGTTAATACGGCCGTTCAAACGCTGGGAGCGCATATTCTTCACTCTGGACTGTAAAACTAAGTTAATACGGCCGTTCAAACGCTGGGAGCGCATATTCTTCACTCTGGACTGTAAAACTAAGTTAATACGGCCGTTCAAACGCTGGGAGCGCATATTCTTCACTCTGGACTGTAAAACTAAGTTAATACGGCCGTTCAAACGCTGGGAGCGCATATTCTTCACTCTGGACTGTAAAACCAAGTTAATACGGCCGTTCAAACGCTGGGAGCGCATATTCTTCACTCTGGACTGCAAAACTAAGTTAATACGGCCGTTCAAACGCTGGGAGCGCATATTCTTCACTCTGGACTGTAAAACTAACTTAATACGGCCGTTCAAAGGCTTAGAGCGCATATTCTTCACTCTGGACTGTAAAACTAAGTTAATACGGCCGTTCAAATGCTGAGAGCGCTGATTCTTCACTCTGGACTGTAAAACCAAGTTAATATGGCCGTTCAAACGCTGGGAGCGCATATTCTTCACTCTGGACTGTAAAACTAAGTTAATACGGCCGTTCAAACGCTGGGAGCGCATATTCTTCACTCTGGACTGTAAAACTAAGTTAATACGGCCGTTCAAAGGCTGAGAGCGCTTATTCTTCACTCTGGACTGTAAAACTAAGTTAATACTGCCGTTCAAACGCTGGGAGCGCATATTCTTCACTCTGGACTGTAAAACTAAGTTAATACGGCCGTTCAAACGCTGGGAGCGCATATTCTTCACTCTGGACTGTAAAACTAAGTTAATACGGCCGTTCAAACGCTGGGAGCGCATATTCTTCACTCTGGACTGTAAAACTAAGTTAATACGGCCGTTCAAACGCTGGGAGCGCATATTCTTCACTCTGGACTGTAAAACTAAGTTAATACGGCCGTTCAAACGCTGGGAGCGCATATTCTTCACTCTGGACTGTAAAACCAAGTTAATACGGCCGTTCAAACGCTGGGAGCGCATATTCTTCACTCTGGACTGCAAAACTAAGTTAATACGGCCGTTCAAACGCTGGGAGCGCATATTCTTCACTCTGGACTGTAAAACTAACTTAATACGGCCGTTCAAAGGCTGAGAGCGCATATTCTTCACTCTGGACTGTAAAACTAAGTTAATACGGCCGTTCAAATGCTGAGAGCGCTGATTCTTCACTCTGGACTGTAAAACCAAGTTAATACGGCCGTTCAAACGCTGGGAGCGCATATTCTTCACTCTGGACTGTAAAACTAAGTTAATACGGCCGTTCAAACGCTGGGAGCGCATATTCTTCACTCTGGACTGTAAAACTAAGTTAATACGGCCGTTCAAAGGCTGAGAGCGCTTATTCTTCACTCTGGACTGTAAAACTAAGTTAATACGGCCGTTCAAACGCTGAGAGCGCTGATTCTTCACTCTGGACTGTAAAACTAAGTTAATACGGCCGTTCAAACGCTGGGAGCGCTTATTCTTCACTCTGGAGTGTAAAACTAAATTAATACGGCCGTTCAAACGCTGGGAGCGCTTATTCTTCACTCTGGACTGTAAAACTAAGTTAATACGGCCGTTCAAACGCTGGGAGCCCTGATTCTTCCCTCCGGACTGTAAAACTAAGTTAATACGGCCGTTCAAACGGTGGGAGCGCTTATTCTTCACTCTGGACTGTAAAACTAAGTTAATACGGCCGTTCAAACGCTGAGAGCGCTGATTCTTCACTCTGGACTGTAAAACTAAGTTAATACGGCCGTTCAAACGCTGGGAGCGCATATTCTTCACTCTGGACTGTAAAACCAAGTTAATACGGCCGTTCAAACGCTGGGAGCGCATATTCTTCACTCTGGACTGCAAAACGAAGTTAATACGGCCGTTCAAACGCTGGGAGCGCATATTCTTCACTCTGGACTGTAAAACTAACTTAATACGGCCGTTCAAAGGCTGAGAGCGCAAATTCTTCACTCTGGACTGTAAAACTAAGTTAATACGGCCGTTCAAATGCTGAGAGCGCTGATTCTTCACTCTGGACTGTAAAACCAAGTTAATACGGCCGTTCAAACGCTGGGAGCGCATATTCTTCACTCTGGACTGTAAAACTAAGTTAATACGGCCGTTCAAACGCTGGGAGCGCATATTCTTCACTCTGGACTGTAAAACTAAGTTAATACGGCCGTTCAAAGGCTGAGAGCGCTTATTCTTCACTCTGGACTGTAAAACTAAGTTAATACGGCCGTTCAAACGCTGGGAGCGCTTATTCTTCACTCTGGACTGTAAAACTAAGTTAATACGGCCGTTCAAACGGTGGGAGCGCTTATTCTTCACTCTGGACTGTAAAACTAAGTTAATACGGCCGTTCAAACGCTGAGAGCGCTGATTCTTCACTCTGGACTGTAAAACTAAGTTAATACGGCCGTTCAAACGCTGGGAGCGCTTATTCTTCACTCTGGAGTGTAAAACTAAATTAATACGGCCGTTCAAACGCTGGGAGCGCTTATTCTTCACTCTGGACTGTAAAACTAAGTTAATACGGCCGTTCAAACGCTGGGAGCCCTGATTCTTCCCTCCGGACTGTAAAACTAAGTTAATACGGCCGTTCAAACGGTGGGAGCGCTTATTCTTCACTCTGGACTGTAAAACTAAGTTAATACGGCCGTTCAAACGCTGAGAGCGCTGATTCTTCACTCTGGACTGTAAAACTAAGTTAATACGGCCGTTCAAACGCTGGGAGCGCTTATTCTTCACTCTGGACTGTAAAACTAAATTAATACGGCCGTTCAAACGCTGGGAGCGCTTATTCTTCACTCTGGACTGTAAAACTAAGTTAATACGGCCGTTCAAACGCTGGGAGCCCTGATTCTTCCCTCCGGACTGTAAAACTAAGTTAATACGGCCGCTCAAACGTTGGGAGCGCTAATTCTTCACTCTGGACTGTAAAACTAAGTTAATACTGCCGTTCAAACGCTGGGAGCGCATATTCTTCACTCTGGACTGTAAAACTAAGTTAATACGGCCGTTCAAACGCTGAGAGCGCTGATTCTTCACTCTGGACTGTAAAACCAAGTTAATACGGCCGTTCAAATGCTGGGAGCGCATATTCTTCACTCTGGACTGCAAAACTAAGTTAATACGGCCGTTCAAACGCTGGGAGCGCATATTCTTCACTCTGGACTGTAAAACTAACTTAATACGGCCGTTCAAAGGCTGAGAGCGCATATTCTTCACTCTGGACTGTAAAACTAAGTTAATACGGCCGTTCAAATGCTGAGAGCGCTGATTCTTCACTCTGGACTGTAAAACCAAGTTAATACGGCCGTTCAAACGCTGGGAGCGCATATTCTTCACTCTGGACTGTAAAACTAAGTTAATACGGCCGTTCAAACGCTGGGAGCGCATATTCTTCACTCTGGACTGTAAAACTAAGTTAATACGGCCGTTCAAAGGCTGAGAGCGCTTATTCTTCACTCTGGACTGTAAAACTAAGTTAATACGGCCGTTCAAACGCTGGGAGCGCTTATTCTTCACTCTGGACTGTAAAACTAAGTTAATGCGGCCGTTCAAACGGTGGGAGCGCTTATTCTTCACTCTGGACTGTAAAACTAAGTTAATACGGCCGTTCAAACGCTGAGAGCGCTGATTCTTCACTCTGGACTGTAAAACTAAGTTAATACGGCCGCTCAAACGCTGGGAGCGCTGATTCTTCATTCTGGACTGTAAAACTAAGTTAATACGGCCGTTCAAACGGTGGGAGCGCTTATTCTTCACTCTGGACTGTAAAACTAAGTTAATACGGCCGTTCAAACGCTGAGAGCGCTGATTCTTCACTCTGGACTGTAAAACTAAGTTAATACGGCCGTTCAAACGGTGGGAGCGCTTATTCTTCACTCTGGACTGTAAAACTAAGTTAATACGGCCGTTCAAACGCTGAGAGCGCTGATTCTTCACTCTGGACTGTAAAACTAAGTTAATACGGCCGTTCAAACGCTGAGAGCGCTGATTCTTCACTCTGGACTGTAAAACTAAGTTAATACGGCCGTTCAAACGCTGGGAGCGCTTATTCTTCACTCTGGACTGTAAAACTAAATTAATACGGCCGTTCAAACGCTGGGAGCGCATATTCTTCACTCTGGACTGCAAAACTAAGTTAATACGGCCGTTCAAACGCTGGGAGCGCATATTCTTCACTCTGGACTGTAAAACTAACTTAATACGGCCGTTCAAAGGCTGAGAGCGCATATTCTTCACTCTGGACTGTAAAACTAAGTTAATACGGCCGTTCAAATGCTGAGAGCGCTGATTCTTCACTCTGGACTGTAAAACCAAGTTAATATGGCCGTTCAAACGCTGGGAGCGCATATTCTTCACTCTGGACTGTAAAACTAAGTTAATACGGCCGTTCAAACGCTGGGAGCGCATATTCTTCACTCTGGACTGTAAAACTAAGTTAATACGGCCGTTCAAACGCTGGGAGCGCATATTCTTCACTCTGGACTGTAAAACTAAGTTAATACGGCCGTTCAAACGCTGGGAGCGCATATTCTTCACTCTGGACTGCAAAACTAAGTTAATACGGCCGTTCAAACGCTGGGAGCGCATATTCTTCACTCTGGACTGTAAAACTAACTTAATACGGCCGTTCAAAGGCTGAGAGCGCATATTCTTCACTCTGGACTGTAAAACTAAGTTAATACGGCCGTTCAAATGCTGAGAGCGCTGATTCTTCACTCTGGACTGTAAAACCAAGTTAATATGGCCGTTCAAACGCTGGGAGCGCATATTCTTCACTCTGGACTGTAAAACTAAGTTAATACGGCCGTTCAAACGCTGGGAGCGCATATTCTTCACTCTGGACTGTAAAACTAAGTTAATACGGCCGTTCAAAGGCTGAGAGCGCTTATTCTTCACTCTGGACTGTAAAACTAAGTTAATACGGCCGTTCAAACGCTGGGAGCGCTTATTCTTCACTCTGGACTGTAAAACTAAGTTAATACGGCCGTTCAAACGGTGGGAGCGCTTATTCTTCACTCTGGACTGTAAAACTAAGTTAATACGGCCGTTCAAACGCTGAGAGCGCTGATTCTTCACTCTGGACTGTAAAACTAAGTTAATACGGCCGTTCAAACGCTGGGAGCGCTTATTCTTCACTCTGGACTGTAAAACTAAGTTAATACGGCCGTTCAAACGCTGGGAGCCCTGATTCTTCCCTCCGGACTGTAAAACTAAGTTAATACGGCCGTTCAAACGGTGGGAGCGCTTATTCTTCACTCTGGACTGTAAAACTAAGTTAATACGGCCGTTCAAACGCTGAGAGCGCTGATTCTTCACTCTGGACTGTAAAACTAAGTTAATACGGCCGTTCAAACGCTGGGAGCGCTTATTCTTCACTCTGGACTGTAAAACTAAATTAATACGGCCGTTCAAACGCTGGGAGCGCTTATTCTTCACTCTGGACTGTAAAACTAAATTAATACGGCCGTTCAAACGCTGGGAGCGCTTATTCTTCACTCTGGACTGTAAAACTAAGTTAATACGGCCGTTCAAACGCTGGGAGCCCTGATTCTTCCCTCCGGACTGTAAAACTAAGTTAATACGGCCGTTCAAACGGTGGGAGCGCTTATTCTTCACTCTGGACTGTAAAACTAAGTTAATACGGCCGTTCAAACGCTGAGAGCGCTGATTCTTCACTCTGGACTGTAAAACTAAGTTAATACGGCCGTTCAAACGCTGGGAGCGCTTATTCTTCACTCTGGACTGTAAAACTAAATTAATACGGCCGTTCAAACGCTGGGAGCGCTTATTCTTCACTCTGGACTGTAAAACTAAGTTAATACGGCCGTTCAAACGCTGGGAGCCCTGATTCTTCCCTCCGGACTGTAAAACTAAGTTAATACGGCCGCTCAAACGTTGGGAGCGCTAATTCTTCACTCTGGACTGTAAAACTAAGTTAATACTGCCGTTCAAACGCTGGGAGCGCATATTCTTCACTCTGGACTGTAAAACTAACTTAATACGGCCGTTCAAAGGCTGAGAGCGCATATTCTTCACTCTGGACTGTAAAACTAAGTTAATACGGCCGTTCAAATGCTGAGAGCGCTGATTCTTCACTCTGGACTGTAAAACCAAGTTAATACGGCCGTTCAAACGCTGGGAGCGCATATTCTTCATTCTGGACGGTAAAACTAAGTTAATACGGCCGTTCAAACACTGGGAGCGCATATTCTTCACTCTGGACTGTAAAACTAAGTTAATACGGCCGTTCAAATGCTGAGAGCGCTGATTCTTCACTCTGGACTGTAAAACCAAGTTAATACGGCCGTTCAAACGCTGGGAGCGCATATTCTTCACTCTGGACTGTAAAACTAAGTTAATACGGCCGTTCAAACGCTGGGAGCGCATATTCTTCACTCTGGACTGTAAAACTAAGTTAATACGGCCGTTCAAAGGCTGAGAGCGCTTATTCTTCACTCTGGACTGTAAAACTAAGTTAATACGGCCGTTCAAACGCTGGGAGCGCTTATTCTTCACTCTGGACTGTAAAACTAAGTTAATACGGCCGTTCAAACGGTGGGAGCGCTTATTCTTCACTCTGGACTGTAAAACTAAGTTAATACGGCCGTTCAAACGCTGAGAGCGCTGATTCTTCACTCTGGACTGTAAAACTAAGTTAATACGGCCGCTCAAACGCTGGGAGCGCTGATTCTTCATTCTGGACTGTAAAACTAAGTTAATACGGCCGTTCAAACGGTGGGAGCGCTTATTCTTCACTCTGGACTGTAAAACTAAGTTAATACGGCCGTTCAAACGCTGAGAGCGCTGATTCTTCACTCTGGACTGTAAAACTAAGTTAATACGGCCGTTCAAACGGTGGGAGCGCTTATTCTTCACTCTGGACTGTAAAACTAAGTTAATACGGCCGTTCAAACGCTGAGAGCGCTGATTCTTCACTCTGGACTGTAAAACTAAATTAATACGGCCGTTCAAACACTGGGAGCGCTTAATCTTCACTCTGGACTGTAAAACTAAGTTAATACGGCCGCTCAAACGCTGGGAGCGCTAATTCTTCACTCTGAACTGTAAAACTAAGTTAATACTGCCGTTCAAACGCAGGGAGCGCTTATTCTTCACTCTGGACTGTAAAACTAAGTTAATACGGCCGTTCAAACGATGGGAGCGCTTATTCTTCACTCTGGACTGTAAAACTAAGTTAATACGGCCGTTCAAACGCTGAGAGCCCTGATTCTTCCCTCCGGACTGTAAAACTAAGTTAATACGGCCGCTCAAACGCCGGGAGCGCTAATTCTTCACTCTCAACTGTTAAACTAAGTTAATACTGCCGTTCAAACGCTGGGTGCGCATATTCTTCACTCTGGACTGTAAAACTAAGTTAATACGGCCGTTCAAACGCTGGGAGCGCTTATTCTTCACTCTGGACTGTAAAACTAAATTAATACGGCCGTTCAAACGCTGGGAGCGCTTATTCTTCACTCTGGACTGTAAAACTAAGTTAATACGGCCGTTCAAACGCTGGGAGCCCTGATTCTTCCCTCCGGACTGTAAAACTAAGTTAATACGGCCGCTCAAACGTTGGGAGCGCTAATTCTTCACTCTGGACTGTAAAACTAAGTTAATACGGCCGCTCAAACGTTGGGAGCGCTAATTCTTCACTCTGGACTGTAAAACTAAGTTAATACGGCCGTTCAAACGCTGGGAGCGCATATTCTTCACTCTGGACTGTAAAACTAAGTTAATACGGCCGTTCAAACGCTGGGAGCGCTTATTCTTCACTCTGGACTGTAAAACTAAGTTAATACGGCCGTTCAAACGCTGGGAGCCCTGATTCTTCCCTCCGGACTGTAAAACTAAGTTAATACGGCCGTTCAAACGGTGGGAGCGCTTATTCTTCACTCTGGACTGTAAAACTAAGTTAATACGGCCGTTCAAACGCCGAGAGCGCTGATTCTTCACTCTGGACTGTAAAACTAAGTTAATACGGCCGTTCAAACGCTGGGAGCGCTTATTCTTCACTCTGGACTGTAAAACTAAATTAATACGGCCGTTCAAACGCTGGGAGCGCTTATTCTTCACTCTGGACTGTAAAACTAAATTAATACGGCCGTTCAAACGCTGGGAGCGCTTATTCTTCACTCTGGACTGTAAAACTAAGTTAATACGGCCGTTCAAACGCTGGGAGCCCTGATTCTTCCCTCCGGACTGTAAAACTAAGTTAATACGGCCGTTCAAACGGTGGGAGCGCTTATTCTTCACTCTGGACTGTAAAACTAAGTTAATACGGCCGTTCAAACGCTGAGAGCGCTGATTCTTCACTCTGGACTGTAAAACTAAGTTAATACGGCCGTTCAAACGCTGGGAGCGCTTATTCTTCACTCTGGACTGTAAAACTAAATTAATACGGCCGTTCAAACGCTGGGAGCCCTGATTCTTCCCTCCGGACTGTAAAACTAAGTTAATACGGCCGCTCAAACGTTGGGAGCGCTAATTCTTCACTCTGGACTGTAAAACTAAGTTAATACTGCCGTTCAAACGCTGGGAGCGCATATTCTTCACTCTGGACTGTAAAACTAACTTAATACGGCCGTTCAAAGGCTGAGAGCGCATATTCTTCACTCTGGACTGTAAAACTAAGTTAATACGGCCGTTCAAATGCTGAGAGCGCTGATTCTTCACTCTGGACTGTAAAACCAAGTTAATACGGCCGTTCAAACGCTGGGAGCGCATATTCTTCATTCTGGACGGTAAAACTAAGTTAATACGGCCGTTCAAACACTGGGAGCGCATATTCTTCACTCTGGACTGTAAAACTAAGTTAATACGGCCGTTCAAATGCTGAGAGCGCTGATTCTTCACTCTGGACTGTAAAACCAAGTTAATACGGCCGTTCAAACGCTGGGAGCGCATATTCTTCACTCTGGACTGTAAAACTAAGTTAATACGGCCGTTCAAACGCTGGGAGCGCATATTCTTCACTCTGGACTGTAAAACTAAGTTAATACGGCCGTTCAAAGGCTGAGAGCGCTTATTCTTCACTCTGGACTGTAAAACTAAGTTAATACGGCCGTTCAAACGCTGGGAGCGCTTATTCTTCACTCTGGACTGTAAAACTAAGTTAATACGGCCGTTCAAACGGTGGGAGCGCTTATTCTTCACTCTGGACTGTAAAACTAAGTTAATACGGCCGTTCAAACGCTGAGAGCGCTGATTCTTCACTCTGGACTGTAAAACTAAGTTAATACGGCCGCTCAAACGCTGGGAGCGCTGATTCTTCATTCTGGACTGTAAAACTAAGTTAATACGGCCGTTCAAACGGTGGGAGCGCTTATTCTTCACTCTGGACTGTAAAACTAAGTTAATACGGCCGTTCAAACGCTGAGAGCGCTGATTCTTCACTCTGGACTGTAAAACTAAGTTAATACGGCCGTTCAAACGGTGGGAGCGCTTATTCTTCACTCTGGACTGTAAAACTAAGTTAATACGGCCGTTCAAACGCTGAGAGCGCTGATTCTTCACTCTGGACTGTAAAACTAAATTAATACGGCCGTTCAAACACTGGGAGCGCTTAATCTTCACTCTGGACTGTAAAACTAAGTTAATACGGCCGCTCAAACGCTGGGAGCGCTAATTCTTCACTCTGAACTGTAAAACTAAGTTAATACTGCCGTTCAAACGCAGGGAGCGCTTATTCTTCACTCTGGACTGTAAAACTAAGTTAATACGGCCGTTCAAACGATGGGAGCGCTTATTCTTCACTCTGGACTGTAAAACTAAGTTAATACGGCCGTTCAAACGCTGAGAGCCCTGATTCTTCCCTCCGGACTGTAAAACTAAGTTAATACGGCCGCTCAAACGCCGGGAGCGCTAATTCTTCACTCTCAACTGTTAAACTAAGTTAATACTGCCGTTCAAACGCTGGGTGCGCATATTCTTCACTCTGGACTGTAAAACTAAGTTAATACGGCCGTTCAAACGCTGGGAGCGCTTATTCTTCACTCTGGACTGTAAAACTAAATTAATACGGCCGTTCAAACGCTGGGAGCGCTTATTCTTCACTCTGGACTGTAAAACTAAGTTAATACGGCCGTTCAAACGCTGGGAGCCCTGATTCTTCCCTCCGGACTGTAAAACTAAGTTAATACGGCCGCTCAAACGTTGGGAGCGCTAATTCTTCACTCTGGACTGTAAAACTAAGTTAATACGGCCGTTCAAACGCTGGGAGCGCATATTCTTCACTCTGGACTGTAAAACTAACTTAATACGGCCGTTCAAAGGCTGAGAGCGCTTATTCTTCACTCTGGACTGTAAAACTAAGTTAGTACGGCCGTTCAAACGCTGGGAGCGCTTATTCTTCACTCTGGACTGTAAAACTAAGTTAATACGGCCGTTCAAACGGTGGGAGCGCTTATTCTTCACTCTGGACTGTAAAACTAAGTTAATACGGCCGTTCAAACGCTGAGAGCGCTGATTCTTCACTCTGGACTGTAAAACTAAGTTTATACGGCCGTTCAAACGTCGAGAGCGCTTATTCTTCACTCTGGACTGTAAAACTAAGTTAATACGGCCGTTCAAACGCTGGGAGCGCATATTCTTCACTCTGGACTGTAAAACTAAGTTAATACGGCCGTTCAAATGCTGGGAGCGCATATTCTTCACTCTGGACTGTAAAACTAAGTTAATACGGCCGTTCAAACGCTGGGAGCGCATATTCTTCACTCTGGACTGTAAAACTAAGTTAATACGGCCGCTCAAACGCTGGGAGCGCATATTCTTCACTCTGGACTGTAAAACTAAGTTAATACGGCCGTTCAAAGGCTGAGAGCGCTTATTCTTCACTCTGGACTGTAAAACTAAGTTAATACGGCCGTTCAAACGCTGGGAGCGCTTATTCTTCACTCTGGACTGTAAAACTAAGTTAATACGGCCGTTCAAACGGTGGGAGCGCTTATTCTTCACTCTGGACTGTAAAACTAAGTTAATACGGCCGTTCAAACGCTGAGAGCGCTGATTCTTCACTCTGGACTGTAAAACTAAGTTAATACGGCCGTTCAAACGCTGGGAGCGCATATTCTTCACTCTGGGCTGTAAAACTAAGTTAATACGGCCGCTCAAACGCTGGGAGCGCATATTCTTCACTCTGGACTGTAAAACTAAGTTAATACGGCCGTTCAAAGGCTGAGAGCGCTTATTCTTCACTCTGGACTGTAAAACTAAGTTAATACGGCCGCTCAAACGCTGGGAGCGCATATTCTTCACTCTGGACTGTAAAACTAAGTTAATACGGCCGCTCAAACGCTGGGAGCGCATATTCTTCACTCTGGACTGTAAAACTAAGTTAATACGGCCGCTCAAACGCTGGGAGCGCATATTCTTCACTCTGGACTGTAAAACTAAGTTAATACGGCCGTTCAAACGCTGAGAGCGCTGATTCTTCACTCTGGACTGTAAAACCAAGTTAATACGGCCGTTCAAACGCTGGGAGCGCATATTCTTCACTCTGGACTGTAAAACTAAGTTAATACGGCCGCTCAAACGCTGGGAGCGCATATTCTTCACTCTGGACTGTAAAACTAAGTTAATACGGCCGTTCAAAGGCTGAGAGCGCTTATTCTTCACTCTGGACTGTAAAACTAAGTTAATACGGCCGTTCAAACGCTGGGAGCGCTTATTCTTCACTCTGGACTGTAAAACTAAGTTAATACGGCCGTTCAAACGGTGGGAGCGCTTATTCTTCACTCTGGACTGTAAAACTAAGTTAATACGGCCGTTCAAACGCTGAGAGCGCTGATTCTTCACTCTGGACTGTAAAACTAAGTTAATACGGCCGTTCAAACGCTGGGAGCGCTTATTCTTCACTCTGGACTGTAAAACTAAGTTAATACGGCCGTTCAAACGCTGGGAGCGCTTATTCTTCACTCTGGACTGTAAAACTAAGTTAATACGGCCGTTCAAACGCTGAGAGTGCTGATTCTTCACTCTGGACTGTAAAACTAAGTTAATACGGCCGCTCAAACGCTGGGAGCGCTGATTCTTCATTCTGGACTGTAAAACTAAGTTAATACGGCCGTTGAAACGGTGGGAGCGCTTATTCTTCACTCTGGACTGTAAAACTAAGTTAATACGGCCGTTCAAACGGTGGGAGCGCTTATTCTTCACTCTGGACTGTAAAACTAAGTTAATACGGCCGTTCAAACGGTGGGAGCGCTTATTCTTCACTCTGGACTGTAAAACTAAGTTAATACGGCCGTTCAAACGGTGGGAGCGCTTATTCTTCACTCTGGACTGTAAAACTAAGTTAATACGGCCGTTCAAACGGTGGGAGCGCTTATTCTTCACTCTGGACTGTAAAACTAAGTTAATACGGCCGTTCAAACGGTGGGAGCGCTTATTCTTCACTCTGGACTGTAAAACTAAGTTAATACGGCCGTTCAAACGGTGGGAGCGCTTATTCTTCACTCTGGACTGTAAAACTAAGTTAATACGGCCGTTCAAACGGTGGGAGCGCTTATTCTTCACTCTGGACTGTAAAACTAAGTTAATACGGCCGTTCAAACGGTGGGAGCGCTTATTCTTCACTCTGGACTGTAAAACTAAGTTAATACGGCCGTTCAAACGGTGGGAGCGCTTATTCTTCACTCTGGACTGTAAAACTAAGTTAATACGGCCGTTCAAACGGTGGGAGCGCTTATTCTTCACTCTGGACTGTAAAACTAAGTTAATACGGCCGTTCAAACGGTGGGAGCGCTTATTCTTCACTCTGGACTGTAAAACTAAGTTAATACGGCCGTTCAAACGGTGGGAGCGCTTATTCTTCACTCTGGACTGTAAAACTAAGTTAATACGGCCGTTCAAACGGTGGGAGCGCTTATTCTTCACTCTGGACTGTAAAACTAAGTTAATACGGCCGTTCAAACGGTGGGAGCGCTTATTCTTCACTCTGGACTGTAAAACTAAGTTAATACGGCCGTTCAAACGGTGGGAGCGCTTATTCTTCACTCTGGACTGTAAAACTAAGTTAATACGGCCGTTCAAACGGTGGGAGCGCTTATTCTTCACTCTGGACTGTAAAACTAAGTTAATACGGCCGTTCAAACGGTGGGAGCGCTTATTCTTCACTCTGGACTGTAAAACTAAGTTAATACGGCCGTTCAAACGGTGGGAGCGCTTATTCTTCACTCTGGACTGTAAAACTAAGTTAATACGGCCGTTCAAACGCTGGGAGCGCTTATTCTTCACTCTGGACTGTAAAACTAAGTTAATACGGCCGCTCAAACGCTGGGAGCGCTTATTCTTCACTCTGGACTGTAAAACTAAGTTAATACGGCCGTTCAAACGGTGGGAGCGCTTATTCTTCACTCTGGACTGTAAAACTAAGTTAATACGGCCGTTCAAACGGTGGGAGCGCTTATTCTTCACTCTGGACTGTAAAACTAAGTTAATACGGCCGTTCAAACGGTGGGAGCGCTTATTCTTCACTCTGGACTGTAAAACTAAATTAATACGGCCGTTCAAACACTGGGAGCGCTTAATCTTCACTCTGGACTGTAAAACTAAATTAATACGGCCGTTCAAACACTGGGAGCGCTTAATCTTCACTCTGGACTGTAAAACTATGTTAATACGGCCGTTCAAACGGTGGGAGCGCTTATTCTTCACTCTGGACTGTAAAACTAAGTTAATACGGCCGTTCAAACGCTGAGAGCGCTGATTCTTCACTCTGGACTGTAAAACTAAATTAATACGGCCGTTCAAATACTGGGAGCGCTTAATCTTCACTCTGGACTGTAAAACTAAGTTAATACGGCCGCTCAAACGCTGGGAGCGCTAATTCTTCACTCTGAACTGTAAAACTAAGTTAATACTGCCGTTCAAACGCAGGGAGCGCTTATTCTTCACTCTAGGCTGTATAACTATGCTAATACGGCCGTTCAGTGGCTGGGAGCGCTTATTCTTCACTCTAGGCTGTATAACTATGCTAATACGGCCGTTCAGTGGCTGGGAGCGCTTATTCTTCACTCTAGACAGTATAACTATGCTAATACGGCCGTTCAGACTCTGGGAGCGCTTATTCTTCACTCTAGGCTGTATAACTATGCTAATACGGCCGTTCAGTGGCTGGGAGCGCTTATTCTTCACTCTAGGCTGTATAACTATGCTAATACGGCCGTTCAGTGGCTGGGAGCGCTTATTCTTCACTCTAGACAGTATAACTATGCTAATACGGCCGTTCAGACTCTGGGAGCGCTTATTCTTCACTCTAGACAGTATAACTATGCTAATACGGCCGTTCAGTGGCTGGGAGCGCTTATTCTTCACTCTAGACAGTATAACTATGCTAATACGGCCGTTCAGACTCTGGGAGCGCTTATTCTTCACTCTAGGCTGTATAACTAAGCTAATACGGCCGTTCAGTGGCTGGGAGCGCTTATTCTTCACTCTAGGCTGTATAACTATGCTAATACGGCCGTTCAGTGGCTGGGAGCGCTTATTCTTCACTCTAGACAGTATAACTATGCTAATACGGCCGTTCAGACTCTGGGAGCGCTTATTCTTCACTCTAGGCTGTATAACTATGCTAATACGGCCGTTCAGTGGCTGGGAGCGCTTATTCTTCACTCTAGACAGTATAACTATGCTAATACGGCCGTTCAGACTCTGGGAGCGCTTATTCTTCACTCTAGGCTGTATAACTATGCTAATACGGCCGTTCAGTGGCTGGGAGCGCTTATTCTTCACTCTAGGCTGTATAACTATGCTAATACGGCCGTTCAGAGGCTGGGAGCGCTTATTCTTCACTCTAGGCTGTATAACTATGCTAATACGGCCGTTCAGTGGCTGGGAGCGCTTATTCTTCACTCTAGACAGTATAACTATGCTAATACGGCCGTTCAGAGGCTGGGAGCGCTTATTCTTCACTCTAGACAGTATAACTATGCTAATACGGCCGTTCAGACTCTGGGAGCGCTTATTCTTCACTCTAGACAGTATAACTATGCTAATACGGCCGTTCAGTGGCTGGGAGCGCTTATTCTTCACTCTAGACAGTATAACTATGCTAATACGGCCGTTCAGAGGCTGGGAGCGCTTATTCTTCACTCTAGACTGTATAACTATGCTAATACGGCCGTTCAGAGGCTGGGAGCGCTTATTCTTCACTCTGGACTGTATAACTATGCTAATACGGCCGTTCAGAGGCTGGGAGCGCTTATTCTTCACTCTAGACTGTATAACTATGCTAATACGGCCGTTCAGAGGCTGGGAGCGCTTATTCTTCACTCTAGACTGTATAACTATGCAAATACGGCCGTTCAGACTCTGGGAGCGCTTATTCTTCACTCTAGGCTGTATAACTATGCTAATACGGCCGTTCAGTGGCTGGGAGCGCTTATTCTTCACTCTAGACAGTATAACTATGCTAATACGGCCGTTCAGACTCTGGGAGCGCTTATTCTTCACTCTAGGCTGTATAACTATGCTAATACGGCCGTTCAGTGGCTGGGAGCGCTTATTCTTCACTCTAGACAGTATAACTATGCTAATACGGCCGTTCAGACTCTGGGAGCGCTTATTCTTCACTCTAGGCTGTATAACTATGCTAATACGGCCGTTCAGTGGCTGGGAGCGCTTATTCTTCACTCTAGGCTGTATAACTATGCTAATACGGCCGTTCAGTGGCTGGGAGCGCTTATTCTTCACTCTAGACAGTATAACTATGCTAATACGGCCGTTCAGACTCTGGGAGCGCTTATTCTTCACTCTAGGCTGTATAACTATGCTAATACGGCCGTTCAGTGGCTGGGAGCGCTTATTCTTCACTCTAGACAGTATAACTATGCTAATACGGCCGTTCAGACTCTGGGTGCGCTTATTCTTCACTCTAGGCTGTATAACTATGCTAATACGGCCGTTCAGTGGCTGGGAGCGCTTATTCTTCACTCTAGACAGTATAACTATGCTAATACGGCCGTTCAGACTCTGGGAGCGCTTATTCTTCACTCTAGACAGTATAACTATGCTAATACGGCCGTTCAGTGGCTGGGAGCGCTTATTCTTCACTCTAGACAGTATAACTATGCTAATACGGCCGTTCAGAGGCTGGGAGCGCTTATTCTTCACTCTAGACAGTATAACTATGCTAATACGGCCGTTCAGACTCTGGGAGCGCTTATTCTTCACTCTAGACAGTATAACTATGCTAATACGGCCGTTCAGTGGCTGGGAGCGCTTATTCTTCACTCTAGACAGTATAACTATGCTAATACGGCCGTTCAGAGGCTGGGAGCGCTTATTCTTCACTCTAGGCTGTATAACTATGCTAATACGGCCGTTCAGTGGCTGGGAGCGCTTATTCTTCACTCTAGACAGTATAACTATGCTAATACGGCCGTTCAGTGGCTGGGAGCGCTTATTCTTCACTCTAGACAGTATAACTATGCTAATACGGCCGTTCAGACTCTGGGAGCGCTTATTCTTCACTCTAGACAGTATAACTATGCTAATACGGCCGTTCAGTGGCTGGGAGCGCTTATTCTTCACTCTAGACAGTATAACTATGCTAATACGGCCGTTCAGACTCTGGGAGCGCTTATTCTTCACTCTAGACAGTATAACTATGCTAATACGGCCGTT